>CM051240.1:58780832-59171482 GCA_027917425.1 Gastrophryne carolinensis
GCCGGCGAACAAAGAGGAGACCGCAAGTCCGCAAGTTCTTTTTAAAGCGGTGGCGCCGGCTGATGACAACAGCCGTGCGCCCCTCTTCGGATTGGTCCACCGACGATCTGGTGACTGGGGTGAGGTCAGGGTCACCTCCAGGTGACCCCCCCATGACTCTTCTACACTGTGGAGGCGGGATCCAGGCCGTTTTCATCTGTCGATCGTCAGGAGGTGAGTTACAGTGCAGCCCGTAACACCTATGTGCTTGGCACTTAACGCCCAGCCAAGCCAGCACGTAGGTGTTACGGGCTTGGCAACTTAATACCCATTGCCAACCTTGCTAGACTGACTATCCTGACAGCCGCCTGTACCAACCTCAACCTGTATCACGACCATGAACTCGTCTCATCCCTGGTGCCGTAAAGCTCTCTGATCTCTCGGTTTGACCTTCGGCGTGACCTCTGACCTTGCCTGTTTTCTCCTTCCGTGTTCCCAGAACTGTGTTGCTGTACTTACCTCGGCTAGCCCAGTCTTACCTTTGGTTCAGCTGTCTTCACCCCCGTGAGCTTACAACCTTTGAGCTAATAAGTCCTGGGGGCAACCATGTTTGGCAAGGCATTTAAAGCATCCCGGCAAACGGGGGCTTGGCTCAAGGTGAAGCTAGCTGCGGAGACTGGGGTTGTAGGCTCACAAAGGAGACGGGTGTCTCTGGGGTTTGACCTACTTGTCCTGGACAAAATCATTTTGCAATTGTATCTTCTTGAGCAAAATAATTCTGTTTCTGCATCTAACCTGGGGAACATAATTCTGTGGCATCCTCCTCAAAATAATTTAGGGACTGTCCTGGGCAAAATAATTCTGGGTCTGCATCTGACTTGGGAAAAATAATTCTACATCTGCATCGGTCCTGGGCAAAATAATGATGTGTCTTTCGGTGTCACATTTGTTGTTACCCAGTGCTTTGAAGGTGACCAAAATGCTGATGTGGCCCTTGGTGAAAATGAGTTTGCTCTCTGTACCAGAGGAACAGTGGGTGGAGTTCATGGTAAGTCCACTGGGTGTGCCAAGGTATAAAAAAGCCTGATGAGGTGGGATGTGGGGGGAAGAGTAAGAGTGGTGCAGGAGGATATACTGCTTTGGAGTGTGAGGGTCTATGCCTGAGAGGGCCCTGTCAGGAAGGAACCCGGGAGGGTTTTGGCATAGATGAGACAGACAAGGAGGCCATACCGCGTGAGTGGACAAGGCCATGAGATAGTGCCTGGACTCTGGTAAGGTGTGGCTAGGAGGATTGTTCATAGGGATAAAGCTGGTTTGATGGTTCAATTTAGTGTAACCATTGGATATACTGAACGTGTGTAGTGACCAGTTACCCTGTGTCACCTTGCAGCAGAAATAGAGAGTTAATTCTCAATACAATGCTCCCGGTAGAAGACCACCAGGAGCATTGTAATAACCATGATATTGTCTGCTGTAAGCCAGAACAGTGACCGGGACATTTGTGGAAGATACAGTCCTGATTTGTGAATGTGTCATCAGTTGTTCTGTGCTATCAAGTCAATAAAGTTAAACAATCCTGTTTAAGAGAAATCAGGCTGTGTGTGGATGGATCGGCCCTCCATGACCTAGTATTTGGTTTACAGAAATTCATGTCTGCCTGGTGGTTATTAAGCCAAGGCCGGAGACACTGACCATGTATGTGTTGCGTGATCGTACCCAGGTAGAGTTGAGCATATGAGAGCCCCGAGGATTTTCACACCATGGGGAATCCAAAATCGTGATGCCCCTGGGGGGGGGGCAATTAGGGTTTGGATCCCCTCTAACAGTCTAGTGCCTATAAAGTGATACATGAAAATGTAGGTGAGTATCTCCATAAGCCGCATAACAAGCCAGAGCCAGCCCGGCCCCGGCCGCACCCGCCACCATCACCCGAGATGTGCCGCCACCGGGCACCGGCGCCCAGTCACAGCCCGGAGCAGCCTACGGAGCGCAGCCATCACCACTGACACCCAGGGGCGGACTGACACCACTCAGGGCCCCCGGACCAAAAAAACCAAGGGCCCTCAGCGAGACCCCACCCCTTGTCCCACCTCTGCCCCGTCCCTGTTCTGGGGATGAGTGTGGATGGAGGCATGAGTGTGGATGGAGGCATGAGTGTGGATGGAGGCATGAGTGTGGATGGAGGCATGAGTGTGGATGGAGGGGTGACAGGGGCACAGGCTGGGGATGAGTGTGGATGGAGGGATGACAGGGGCAGGCTGGGGATGAGTGTGGATGGAGGGGTGACAGGGGCAGGCTGGGGATAGGTGCAGATGGAGGGATGGGTGGCAGGGGCAGGCTGGAGATAGGTGCGGATGGATGGATGAGTGGCAGGGGCAGGCTAGAGATAGGTGAAGATGGAGGGATGGGTGGCAGGGGCAGGCTGGAGATAGGTGCGGATGGAGGGATGGGTGGCAGGGGCAGGCTGGAGATAGGTGCGGATGGATGGATGGGTGGCAGGAGCAGGCTGGAGATAGGTGCGGATGGATGGATGGGTGGCAGGAGCAGGCTGGAGATAGGTGCGGATGGATGGATGGGTGGCAGGAGCAGGCTGGAGATAGGTGAAGATGGAGGGATGGGTGGCAGGAGCAGGCTGGAGATAGGTGCGGATGGATGGATGGACGGATGGGTGGCCGGGGCAGGCTGGAGATAGGTGCGGATGGATGGATGGACGGATGGGTGGCCGGGGCAGGCTGGAGATAGGTGCGGATGGATGGATGGATGGGTGGCAGGGGCAGGCTGGAGATAGGTGCGGATGGATGGATGGGTGGCAGGAGCAGGCTAGAGATAGGTGAAGATGGAGGGATGGGTGGCAGGAGCAGGCTAGAGATAGGTGCGGATGGATGGATGGATGGATGGGTGGCAGGGGCAGGCTTGAGATAGGTGCGGATGGATGGATGGATGGGTGGCAGGGGCAGGCTGGAGATAGGTGCGGATGGATGGATGGATGGATGGGTGGCAGGGGCAGGCTGGAGATAGGTGCGGATGGATGGATGGATGGGTGGCAGGGGCAGGCTGGAGATAGGTGCGGATGGATGGATGGGTGGCAGGGGCAGGCTGGAGATAGGTGCGGATGGATGGATGGGTGGCAGGGGCAGGCTGGAGATAGGTGCGGATGGATGGATGGGTGGCAGAGGCAGGCTGGAGATAGGTGCGGATGGATGGATGGATGGATGGGTGGCAGGGGCAGGCTGGAGATAGGTGCGGATGGATGGATGGATGGATGGGTGGCAGGGGCAGGCTGGAGATAGGTGCGGATGGATGGATGGATGGGTGGCAGGGGCAGGCTGGAGATAGGTGTGGATGGATGGATGGGTGGCAGGGGCAGGCTGGAGATAGGTGCGGATGGATGGATGGATGGATGGATGGATGGATGGGTGGCAGGGGCAGGCTGGAGATAGGTGCGGATGGATGGATGGATGGGTGGCAGGGGCAGGCTGGAGATAGGTGCGGATGGATGGATGGATGGGTGGCAGGGGCAGGCTAGAGATAGGTGCGGATGGATGGATGGATGGATGGATGGATGGGTGGCAGGGGCAGGCTGGAGATAGGTGCGGATGGATGGATGGGTGGCAGGGGCAGGCTGGAGATAGGTGCGGATGGATGGATGGATGGATGGATGGGTGGCAGGGGCAGGCTGGAGATAGGTGCGGATGGATGGATGGATGGATGGGTGGCAGGGGCAGGCTGGAGATAGGTGCGGATGGATGGATGGATGGATGGGTGGCAGGGGCAGGCTGGAGATAGGTGCGGATGGATGGATGGATGGGTGGCAGGGGCAGGCTGGAGATAGGTGCGGATGGATGGATGGGTGGCAGGGGCAGGCTGGAGATAGGTGCGGATGGATGGATGGATGGGTGGCAGGGGCAGGCTGGAGATAGGTGCGGATGGATGGATGGGTGGCAGGGGCAGGCTGGAGATAGGTGCGGATGGATGGATGGACGGATGGGTGGCCGGGGCAGGCTGGAGATAGGTGCGGATGGATGGATGGATGGGTGGCAGGGGCAGGCTGGAGATAGGTGCGGATGGATGGATGGATGGGTGGCAGGGGCAGGCTGGAGATAGGTGCGGATGGATGGATGGATGGATGGGTGGCAGGGGCAGGCTGGAGATAGGTGCGGATGGACGGATGGGTGGCAGGGGCAAGCTGGAGATAGGTGCGGATGGATGGATGGATGGGTGGCAGGGGCAGGCTGGAGATAGGTGCGGATGGATGGATGGATGGATGGGTGGCAGGGGCAGGCTGGAGATAGGTGCGGATGGATGGATGGGTGGCAGGCGCAGGCTGGAGATAGGTGCGGATGGATGGATGGATGGATGGATGGGTGGCAGGGTGGGGATAGGTGCGCAAATGAGTCCAGTCAGGCCCCCGAGGAACTTTGACAGCCAGCTGATCGGGGGGGGGGGGGGATCGGATCGGGGGATCGGATCGGGGGTTGGGGATGCTGGCGGATCGGCGACCGTGACCCCCGAACCCCCCGCCCCCCCCCCCCCCCCGATCAGCTGGCTTGGGTGTGCGAGGGCGGACAACGGCCGATTGGACCGGCCTGTCAGTCCGCCCCTGCCGATCGGGGTACAGCCACCCCCCCCAACAAAAAATCACTGACCCCACACACTCCCCCACACCCCCACCCACACACACACACACACACACACCTACCTCGAGCCGGCGAACAAAGAGGAGACCGCAAGTCCGCAAGTTCTTTTTAAAGCGGTGGCGCCGGCTGATGACAACAGCCGTGCGCCCCTCTTCGGATTGGTCCACCGACGATCTGGTGACTGGGGTGAGGTCAGGGTCACCTCCAGGTGACCCCCCCATGACTCTTCTACACTGTGGAGGCGGGATCCAGGCCGTTTTCATCTGTCGATCGTCAGGAGGTGAGTTACAGTGCAGCCCGTAACACCTATGTGCTTGGCACTTAACGCCCAGCCAAGCCAGCACGTAGGTGTTACGGGCTTGGCAACTTAATACCCATTGCCAACCTTGCTAGACTGACTATCCTGACAGCCGCCTGTACCAACCTCAACCTGTATCACGACCATGAACTCGTCTCATCCCTGGTGCCGTAAAGCTCTCTGATCTCTCGGTTTGACCTTCGGCGTGACCTCTGACCTTGCCTGTTTTCTCCTTCCGTGTTCCCAGAACTGTGTTGCTGTACTTACCTCGGCTAGCCCAGTCTTACCTTTGGTTCAGCTGTCTTCACCCCCGTGAGCTTACAACCTTTGAGCTAATAAGTCCTGGGGGCAACCATGTTTGGCAAGGCATTTAAAGCATCCCGGCAAACGGGGGCTTGGCTCAAGGTGAAGCTAGCTGCGGAGACTGGGGTTGTAGGCTCACAAAGGAGACGGGTGTCTCTGGGGTTTGACCTACTTGTCCTGGACAAAATCATTTTGCAATTGTATCTTCTTGAGCAAAATAATTCTGTTTCTGCATCTAACCTGGGGAACATAATTCTGTGGCATCCTCCTCAAAATAATTTAGGGACTGTCCTGGGCAAAATAATTCTGGGTCTGCATCTGACTTGGGAAAAATAATTCTACATCTGCATCGGTCCTGGGCAAAATAATGATGTGTCTTTCGGTGTCACATTTGTTGTTACCCAGTGCTTTGAAGGTGACCAAAATGCTGATGTGGCCCTTGGTGAAAATGAGTTTGCTCTCTGTACCAGAGGAACAGTGGGTGGAGTTCATGGTAAGTCCACTGGGTGTGCCAAGGTATAAAAGCCTGATGAGGTGGGATGTGGGGGGAAGAGTAAGAGTGGTGCAGGAGGATATACTGCTTTGGAGTGTGAGGGTCTATGCCTGAGAGGGCCCTGTCAGGAAGGAACCCGGGAGGGTTTTGGCATAGATGAGACAGACAAGGAGGCCATACCGCGTGAGTGGACAAGGCCATGAGATAGTGCCTGGACTCTGGTAAGGTGTGGCTAGGAGGATTGTTCATAGGGATAAAGCTGGTTTGATGGTTCAATTTAGTGTAACCATTGGATATACTGAACGTGTGTAGTGACCAGTTACCCTGTGTCACCTTGCAGCAGAAATAGAGAGTTAATTCTCAATACAATGCTCCCGGTAGAAGACCACCAGGAGCATTGTAATAACCATGATATTGTCTGCTGTAAGCCAGAACAGTGACCGGGACATTTGTGGAAGATACAGTCCTGATTTGTGAATGTGTCATCAGTTGTTCTGTGCTATCAAGTCAATAAAGTTAAACAATCCTGTTTAAGAGAAATCAGGCTGTGTGTGGATGGATCGGCCCTCCATGACCTAGTATTTGGTTTACAGAAATTCATGTCTGCCTGGTGGTTATTAAGCCAAGGCCGGAGACACTGACCATGTATGTGTTGCGTGATTGTACCCAGGTAGAGTTGAGCATATGAGAGCCCCGAGGATTTTCACACCATGGGGAATCCAAAATCGTGATGCCCCTGGGGGGGGGGGGGGGGGGGGCAATTAGGGTTTGGATCCCCTCTAACAGTCTAGTGCCTATAAAGTGATACATGAAAATGTAGGTGAGTAACTCTAGAAGTAAAGGAAAAAAGTAGAATACATCTTGAAACTTGTTGCTAATTCCCATCACCACCTCGACACCTCGAGTCAAGGCAAATTGCATGCTGGCATCTCCTTGGCTGCTGACACTGATTAATGGCCCCATCCATGGATTAAGAGCTTCTGTGAGAGTGTTGAGAGCTACAAGTGCGTCCCAGACTACAGTTTGTGTATCTTGACTGTAATGAATCATAAGAGTCTAATCAATACCATAAGTAATAGAAAGCTTTGTGTTAAATCATTTGTTTTGCTGTTGCAACAGATCTGAAAATACCACAAGGAGCAATGAGGCAGGACGCTCCCAGACAACTATGTTAGTTCTTCATTTCTCCACGCGCAGAGTTGCTGCGGCCGCACAAATAAAGTTGATCGATTAAAGTACACTAAATCAGCTTGTGTACGGCTCCTAAGTGGGCTAAAATATCAGGACTCAACAAACGGAGGCTGCGAGATGCTTCCAGAGCTGACACTGGGAATTAATTATATATGTTAAATCGTTGTCTGCTAGCTGCCTGAAGCTTCCTCTTAAAGGATAACTGTAGGCAAAAATGAAAATTCTGCATTTAAATAGCCAGCTTACAAATCAATATTAACATTTATATTTATTTTCATACCTATTTTGCTGTTAAGCTTGGTGCTCCCCCTAGTGCCCCCTTGTAGGTAAAAATCTCTCATTAAAGTCCTACTGTATGCAAAGAAACACATTTACTTGCACATCTAGCTTATATTTACATGCATATTTGATTTTATGTTAATATATTAAATGTCACATATTTTCTATTTGCAAACGTCCCGGGTCAACCCCACACAGTGGGATCACTTTAAAATGATGAGAGCACCGCTGCTCATAACTTGGGGGTCTTCCTGATTGGTGATGCCCCCAGCAAGCCCAAAAGACAGAACCCCAGAACTCACCTCTTCCACATTCCTCTTCCAGGTTTAGGACTCACGTGACTGCCAGCATGCTCACTGTAGTCCCTTAAAAGCCCCTCAAGCAATTTTCCTTAGGTGGATGTTAGGCTTACAGATTTGTATTTACCCGGGAGAAGACTTTTCAAAAACAGGCACGTTATTTACCTTGCGCTAATCCTTGGCACTATGCCAATTGTAAATGAGTCTTTAAAGATTAAGAACAGGGGAAAAGAAATAAGTGACCTGATTTCTTAAAGAACTCTTGAATGAAGTCCACCCAGTCCTGGAGTCTTGTTCACATTCAAATTATTTAGCCTACCTTGGGTGCTATCTTGTTGATCCAATCAGGAACTTTGCTTGAGGTAGCGCCAGAAGTGACATTGCCTATATTGACTCTTTGCTCCTCTATTTTGTACACAAAATTGAAGAACCCCTTTAGCAACTCTGCCTTCTCTTTTTTATTAAACTTACCTTTTTAAAGTCTATAATTCGACATCAGGTTCTTTCATTCAATAGTAGCTTGCAGCCATTGCATGTCAGTTACAGAAGTACTGCAAAGAATCATTCAGAATTCTATGATGTCAGTTACATATTGTCCCCAGCAATTACGTGCATCCAGGATCGGCTGCTAATGGAACCAGTCCCCAGGAGGGAGGTACTTCAGGTTCGGGGTTCTTGGCCTTGCTGGAGGGTAAAGGCAAGCCCTGTGTGCTGGGTTACACCCAACATCAACAAAGTTGGCATTTGAAGTAGACCAGGCCACTTGACTTTCAGGGCACATGTTGGGGTAAGGAGACTTGGACGGTCAGCATCAGTGCATCAGTCCAAAAGCATCACAGCCAGACAAAGTCAAAATCTGGGGACATGTCAAAGCTCAGCAGTCAGGTAGACAGAGAAGCATAGTTAGACAGTGAGAGGTTAAAAAGGGTCAAGTAACAGACAGAGGTCAGCAAAAGAAAACGTCAGGAGCTTTATTAGGGAGATGACAATCAGCAATGGAGCAAGAGACTGAAGAGAGATATTGACCAAAAGCAGGAGCTGAGGACTCATTGGCCAAAAACAAAATCAAGGGATGAATTGCCCCAACAGTAGAATGAGGGCCCTACTGCCACAGAGGATGTGCCACCTGCTTCGAGCGACTCAACATCTCCTTGGGCATACAGTGTGCGGGGATCCATGTGCAAGTTGAAGGAAGATATCGAAGATGCTAGCGAGGCTGGGCTTCAGGACAGCACCTCCTACCAATGAAGTCACTATTTGCTGCATTGTGTGCTGAGGTTTTTTCTTGCAATATTAAGTCTGGAGGAGAATAGGTTAGTATCTTCCAATTGTGGATCTGGGGGGCTGTGGGGAGTTGTTTAGGATACCAAGGGGAAGCCTTTCACTGGGGGATTTTTGTATAAGGCAATCTCCAAGTGAAGTTGTTGGACTTGTTAAACAGATCTTATTGTACATGGGTAAAGCACTTGCACTCCTGCGGCTCAGACTTTCATAGTTAATACAGCTGAAATGAGGAAAGTTATTTTTTTTAGTTACAGATAACAGCTAATAGTAATTGTAAATGTTATTTTCTTTAAAAAAAACATCAAGCTGTTGATGCTATAACAAGCCCTTGCAGGAGGCTATTCCGAATATAAAAAAAGGATTGTTGTCTCTGGAGATTTAATCTTTTTTCCTCCAGCTGGAGGGAGTGCCCCTTTGTATTTTGAGAGGATTGTACTTGAAATAAATAATAATAGTATATATATATGTATATATATTAATCATGTCCCCCATTTGGGCGTCCCCTCTCAAGACTTAATTTAATTTAATTCCTCTTATCTTTCTAAGATCTATTATTCTTCTTATAGGTTTGGTGGTTCTCCACCCTTTACAAAATCAGAGCGTCCTTTCTTTGAACAGGTGTCCGAAACCTGACCGCATATTCCAGGGCGCACCAGTGCCTTGTAAAGAGGCAATATTACCTCCCTATCCCATGATTCCATGCCCCTTTTAATGCATGATAATATCTTGTTAGCCTTGGAAGCAGCTGCTTGACATACTGTTATTTAGCCTGTGGTCTACCGTTATTCCCAGATCCTTCTCATCGAGTGGCTCTCCTAGCTTCACTCAACCAAGGCCATATGTTGTCTGTAGATTATTACACCCCAAGTGCATGAGTTTACGTTTATCTACACTGAACTTCATCCACTTTGTGAAGTGGATGCCCAGACACTCAGGAAGGGTCATGCTAATTATTTGGTAAAGTGTGCACCAGCGGTGTGCCTTGCAGTGTGAATTGCATCCTGCATCTCGGTGGGCTTTTGATTTTAGAACACAAGAAAGTCCAATAAATTTGAGGTCCATCATTTTTCCATAGAGATACTGTAAGTGTATTTGGGAATAATAGCGCCCTATGGGCGTTGGGCATTTTTTTCTGCATACTGTACCCCATAGGATCCAGTTTTCTCTAACATCCTAAAAAATTAACTGTACCTCATTGGAAAAACCTTATCTGTAAAAATGCTTCATCGCAGGTATAGGCGATTGATTATTTGGGAAATTCTGGAACAAATACTTTTTTTCGCACTTTCTCATGTGCTAAAATTAAAAAGCTTACCGAGATGCAGGTTGCAATTCACATCGCAAGGCACACCGCTGGTTCACCGTGCTTTACCAAATAATTTGCATGACCTTCAAATTGTTCAAAGCAGCCTGAAGCTTGTGAGCATCCTCAATGAACTGCACTGCAAGTGCTACTTATTTGTGTCATCTACAATGATAGAAACCATGCCATTTATTCCATCTTCTATATAATTTATAAAAATGTTAAATAATAGTGGGCCCAGCACTGAACCCTGGGATAAACTGCTCACAACTTGGAACCATTCAGAGTAGGTATAATTAACCTCAACTCTGTGCAGTCCTTCAGACATTGTTCCATTCCAGTTTTAAAATGTATTTTCTAACCCTAAAGACTAAAGACTATAATTTGTCCAACAGTGACAAACGCTTCTTCAAAATCCAAAAATCCGCCCCTCTATCCAGGTTTTTACTAACCTCCTCATAGAGGCCAATCAGGTTAGTCTGACAGCTTCTGTTCTTAGTAAAACCGTGCTGGTTGTCACTTATTATGCATGGTCACATAATCCTGTACGTAGTCCCTTAAAAGCCCCTCAAGCAATTTTCCTTAGGTGAATGTTAGGCTTACAGATTTGTAATTACCCAGAAGAAGACTTAGAAACAGGCACGTTATTTACCTTGCTCTAATCCTTGGCATATGCCAATTGTAAACAAGTCTTTAAAGATTAAGAACAGGGGTAAAGAAAAAAGTGAACTGAGTTCTTAAAAAACTCTTGAAAGTCCATCCAGTCCTGGAGTCTTGTTCACATTCAAATTATTTAGCCTACCTTTGATGCTATCTAAGTTGATCCAGTCAGGATCTTTGCTTGGGGTATTGCCAGCAGTGACATTGCCTATATTGACTCTTTGCTCCTGTATTTTGTACACAAAATTAAAGAACCCCTTCAGCAACTCTGCCTTCTCTTTTTTATTACACTTACCTTTTTAAAGTCTATAAATCAAGTTCAGGTTCTTTTATTCGATAGTAGCTTGCAGTCATTGCATGTCAGTTGCAGAAGTACTGCAAATAATCATTCAGTATTCTATGATGTCAGTTACATAAATACTTAATTTAATGTATTAGCCAGCCCCATGATTAGCCACATTCAACAGAGGACTGGAAGCAATAGTACAAATTGGAGCAGCCACCAGATTATATTAGCTGGCTCCTGTTTGGGAGGGCTTGGGATGGTGGGTCTTTGGAATCACAGCCGACCTATTTCCTCTCAGATTTACATGGTATGGTGTAGGTAACTTAAGCAGACACCAGTCAAAAAATCAAAGTTTAGTAAATTGCTCCCCTAAACATACCTCTCACAAACAGTACTGTAAGCTATTTGAGAGGGCTTAACTCCATCCAGTTGTTGTGGAATAGCAGGCAGATTCTGTGCTAATTAATTGCATGGACGCGGGCCATTTTGCCACAGTTTTGACAGCTTTGCTACTGAAAAACCCAGTCCCATAGTCAAAATTACCCTAGATCAAATTTCAATAATGCTTTAGTTCTAGCCAGAAGTAAAAAGCCATCTGCTGTAACGACTCATCAGTGCTCAGAAACATTGTAGCTACATTGTTAAAAACTGTTTCAATGCTCTGTGCCTACCAAGGCTATTGACTTACATTAATACAAATTTACATACATCCCCTCCAGTAGCTGTTCGTTCAGTCTGTCTGTCTGTCTGTGTGTTTGTAACATAGCCGGACATGCTGAATTTTATTTCCTTGATTGAAAGTCCGCTTTAAAGCACTGAAGCCAAGTGATGTTATTGTGCTTTTCTGATTTATGCCCTTGTTCAGAAAATAGTTTTTTCAGATTTACTCTTTTTTTAACTTTGCATTTATTATTTAGATTTATGTATAGGTAGTTTTTTTTATACTTTCAGTGGTGTCAATAGATTGGTGCCAATTTACATGTGGATGTATTAGCACGGGGAGGCCGATTCATTAATAGCGCCAGGTAGCGACAGATGAGCGCCAGTAGCGTGATTTTCACAGCGCCAGCTAGTATTCGCTGTGCTTGGCTGGGGTTTGCTTGTTGACAGCGACTCAGTCGGTGTGCGGTAATGTTGAATACAGGCTTAGGGGTCGCTGTTTCACAGGTTCAGCGTTGTATGGGTGCGCCTGACAACGAATGGCCAGAGCGAACGGCTTGCTGCAGATTCATTAACAAATCACGCTCCGAATTTTTTCGCGCTGTGAATTCCTTGTTTAAACCCCAGAGCGCTGGCGGCGATGGATTTAAAATAGTTTTTAACCCCCAAACAACCATATTTTTGGATTGTAAAATTATACAAGTTTTTATAAACATTTTGTAATATGAATACATTAATATCAGACCTGTAATATCAATTCTGCACAAAATCATTTTTTTTTTTAACCTTAAAAAAAAAACCTAACATTGCAGAAGTGGTCACAGAATTTTTGACATTAAAAAAAAAAAAAAAAAACATTAATAGCAAGTAATTATGATTAATTAAAGATTGCTCCATTGAAATGCATTGAACATCGCCAGGGAGCGACAGGTCATACCTGGCGCTGTGATGGGATTAGCAGCGGCGCTGTTCGTTGCAGTCGGCTACATGATGAATCCCGCGCTAGCTGTCGCTCTCGCCGGCGCTAGCCTCATTTAGCTTGATAAATGCGTCATTGTGGCCGACGCCGGGCGTACTTGAGTCGGTAGCCGCCGTTAGCTGGCGGGACCTGGCGCTCGTCAGACACTACCTGGCGCTATCGCTTGATGAATAAGGGCATAAGTAACTGCTTTAAAGTGACTGACCACCCAAAAAAACAAAACAAAAGGGTACTTACTTTAAAAGGGGCACAAACTACCTCAAACCCAACAGGTACTGGTCCAAGGGTTCAAGAAATTAGGACACTAGGACAAGGCACCAGTTCTCCCCAAATCTACTTACTTTTTGGCCCGCACAGCTGATCGTTCCAGTGCTCAGCTATTCACTTAATCGCTTGATCCAAGCTTTTTAAAGTGATACTGCAGGCAGAGGTATTTGTTACACCATTGTGTCGGGCTGCATGTGGCACTGTCCTAAACTGTTTTCCTTTTTTAAAGTGAAACAGAAATGGCCGAGATATCTACAGGTTCAGTCAATGATATTCTCTTTTCCCTCCTGTCCCCAAATCAGCTCAGCAGATGGTCCCTCCTCCCGGACCTCCCTCCTCCCGGCCCTCCCTCCGCCTCCTCCAGATTCACATTGCTGTCAGCGCAGAGCAGCATCACAGATCCAAGGGCCCCGCCCACTTTTTTCAGAAGCGAAATCATGAAGTGAAACTGTAAACCTCGATAACTTGGCCATTTCTTCTTTAATTAAGAAAAACGAAAACAGTCCCGACACATTGGTGTAACAATTACCTTTGCCTGCAGTATCACTTTAACACTGGTTATATTGATACTAATTGCACAGTTGTTTCTTGTTGGTATGTGTCCCTTTATATGATGATCATCTATTCTATTAATATATATGGTTATTTCTAGGCTTTTACCGAGGATGTATATGGAGATTTGTAGCCAGTACATTTATTAAACTGGAATGCTTTGTTATTACACTAGTTGTGTAATGGGGGCCTCTTAGTTTTGAGTATTATACAGTCAGTCATAGTGATCGGCACACTTTGTGAACTATAGGGCTGTGCGTGCAGTGTACAAAAACAGAATCTAGGGCCCTTGTAGTTTAGAAAGCCAATCTGATCTTTAGAAAGCCAGTAAGTTTCTTTTGGTAAATACAGATCCTGTTTCATAGGGGATGTGGAACACTTTCGTGCAATCCAAGTCCAAGTCCAAGTCAAAGGTATTGGGAAGTTAATAAAAACTTCCCAAACCTGGCTTGCTTAGCCTCGCTTCCCCTTTGATTAAAAAATTAGCAGTTTAAAATTTACCGGTCTGGTCGCATCATCTTCAGTATCCTTCGGTCCTGCGCCATCTTCCGTCGGGCAGCACCATCTTGCCTACCCTTCATGCACTGCGCCGCCCCACATGCATGCAGTGTCATTGCATAGGCTGCAATGACATTCGGCGCAGATAACAACATTTGATGAGCGGCACAGGACATTTGAAGAGCAGCTGGCGAAGGGTGAGTATGGCTAAAGCCGCAGCTTTCACTCAGCGATGGCTAAAGGGGGTGGAAAGGGGCCAGGAATGCTGCGTTTTAGAAAAGGCAGTGAAGGAGGAGGGATGGATGTTTACAGAGGAACATCAGAAAAGGTCAGATGTTCCTCTTTAAGAAAGTTCCACTAACTATATTAGAAGCTTGTCCAAGTTTACAACACATTGTTTCGGCAGTAAAGCTCACTCCATAGGTCTTAGTGATGGCTGTCTGGCCTGATCCTGGCTCAAAAGTTTCATCTGGTTCTGGCTGTCCCTTCCCCTTGCTTACTGCTCTTCAGGTGCCACCTTGAAAACCAATCCTCTATATAGGTTCTGGTACCTCCCTCTACATTACTATGCACATGTCCATGCACATCAGTGGCAGACGGTGGACAAAAATCACCTCTAGATTTTACCAGCCCCTGGCTGGCCCGAGACATCCTTGCTGAGGCCCCCACCCATAATACTGGGGTTATAGCATTGGGGGCTGGGGTCCCTTGGGTTGTGGGTACAGCGAGGCTGGGTGAAGGGGGTTGAGAAGAATACTAAGGAGACAGGGATTGAATATGGGTGTTAAAAAACAGCAGCCTAACTGGCCCCAAAGCAGTGCGGCCCACCGGGCAATGTCTGGGGTCTCCCTTTGGCCAGCCCCCCCCCCCCCCCCCCCCGGTGCATGTAGAACACTTGAGCTACTTACAGTGGTTCCACACCCATTTCCTACATAATGGGTGTGGGGCTGCATTGTCTCGCAGGGGCATCAAGACTGCTGGGAAGCTCCCCATGCATAGAACACCCACAGTGTCTTCTATCATTACCTTACCCTTAATCCATCAAGACATCCCATGATTGGCCACCATTGATCAAGTAGCCTGGTCCGGACTGGCGGCTGGGAAAGAAAATGCAGTCCTGGCCTATGTGACCCCCAGGCAATCATGCGGATTCTATGCACAGAGGAGGCTCCAGCAATCAGGATGCCCCCGAGCCTGTCACAATGTGGCCCCACACCCATTACACCAAAGAATAGGGAGTGTGCAACTCTGTAATAGGCCTCTGGATGGCAGCACCACCCAGTTCAATAGGTTAAACTAGACAATCATAAATCAAAAAATTGATACAAGTGAAATGACCATTATACAAAACTACATATGTACATAAAAACATAAAACATAGCCTGAGTAGAACACAGTGTAGAACCACACACAATTAATAAAATGCAAATAAAGAGTTACTACAGTCCTAAAAATATGTGTTACCTTTGTCTACCCCCTAAACTCAATGAGTTCAGAGGGGGGCAAGGTAAAAGCTCATTACTTTACTGCTGGTGCAATGTGACATATAAGAACAAAAAAGGTGGTATAAGGCAAGTAACTTAGCTGGCTAAAGCGACATCAATTCCTCCTGGTGGCAAAATGTGAGAAGTCCACGCATTCCGTGGTGATTTAAACCACTGAATCAGGGAAGTACCCACACCCATTATGTAGGAAATAGGGATGGGACCACTTTAATTATGTGACACCAGGCTCTTATGGCAAGGTATCCCCCAATGCACTGTTACTACTACTGGTCCCCACACTAGTGTAACCTGTCACATTGCCAACTATATATAAAGGTGGAAAGGGTAATCTTGCTTATCCAGCCTTACTTTAGTTCACAAGCATCCAAATTTACTTTACTGTATTTTTGTGGAACCTTAACTGCCAACTGCAGGGTGGAATCATCATTCATAAAAAAAAAAAACTGACTGCCAGCACCAGGACCCCAGGCTCACAGACTAGAGTTTGCTTATAAACTCAGTGACAGATGGAGTTTGTCCATGAAATTTGTCAGAAAAGCCACAGTGACAGCCTCCATCTGCACAGGTTTACATTTCAGCTCGCGCCTTTCAATTCTGGATCATCATGGGAATGATCGGCACTGGCATGTTTGTAAGATTCTTCTTAAACATTTTGCAGGGAAAAACGATTAGCAGCACCTTTAAAATGTCTAGACCTTGATGTGAGTTTTTTTTTTAATAACAAATGGTCTACAAATAATAATCTTAATTTAAGGGGTTCAGCTTTGCAAAGCATTTTGGGGCATTTAAAGAAAAAAACAGCACTAGCTACTTAGAGACATACGTGGAGGCTGATTCATTACTAACGCCAGGTATCAGCAGATGAGCGTCTGTATAGTGGCGCTGAGAGCGACCGCTAGTAGACACTCTAAGTGGGTATCGGGTGCAGTAACAGAGCACCTCAGTCGCTGTAGTAACCTGGCCCGCATTGATGAATGTGATGTATGTTGGGCACTCTACCACCAGTACAGTGCTGCAGGGAGCGAAAGGTAGTGCCAAACTCAGTGCGACCAACTCTCGGCGCTCCACACCATACTTATCAAAAAAGGATACACACACAGCGCTGGCGCTCCAAATCTGGTCGCTATAGCATAGAGCGCCAGGCGCTGTGTGATTAAAGTCTGTTTTTGAACACATATCCACCAGTAACAAAGCGAAAACACATGGAATGACATTGTTTTAACACTATATGTTATATATAATATGTCCCCCATTCATTGCCTCTGATCCCCTACAATGCTGCCCTAGTTACGGCACCCGGGAAGCAGTTGGGGGGTCAGGTGCCTTGCTCAAGAGCACTTCAGTCATGTGCCAGGACCGGGATTCGAACCTGCCACCCTCCGGTCACAAGTACGCTTCCCTTACCTCTAGGCCACAACTGCCCCTTGTGTATATGTACAAAAGGGGGGTGGCAGCCGCTCAGACCATTTTATAACTAACCAGGGAGGTGCACATTAGCAGGGCAATTAGAATACAAAAGTCTTAAAGGGGCCACAGCACTCAAACCAGTTAGCTTGCTGACCAGCCTACAATCTGTCTCTAAACTAGGTTAAAAACAGGGGGCTCGGTCACACACATCTGCAGAAGTATGCTTAAGCTGCACCACCGGCGCCAAGGTGCCCCTGTGAGGTGCAGTCCTAACTCTAATACTAATTCTAGTCTCTAAGAGCCCCATTTGGGACATAAAATGCAATAGATAAATTGGGAGCAGGCTTACCTGAGGTTGCCCTAAACCTCAAGTGCAAGCCATGGGGTGGAAGGGTCAAAGACCTTGCAATACAGCCTAGACCCCACACCCCATGTGCTTGCACAAATTCAAAAGAAACAAAAGGGGGGTGGCAGCCGCTCAGACCATTTTATAACTAACCAGGGAGGTGCACATTAGCAGGGCAATTAGAATACAAAAGTCTTAAAGGGGCCACAGCACTCAAACCAGTTAGCTTGCTGTGTATATGTAGCGACCCTTGCCCAGGTTTTCCCTCTGAGGTGCTACATATGCACTGATAGCAGGATGCGGGATGCGGCCGCTGTTCGTGCATGTGCTGTTGGATCGGGAACGAAGCTGGGTTTCCGGGGGAACCTTGGGTGTTTTAAACAGCGGGCATCCCGAAAATGGATGCCCCGGGGGGGGAGCAAGTATGCCTGCCCTGGAGTCTCATAGACTCAAGGGCGGGTTTATGCCCACTTTAAATGATGACCCTACCTCCTCTAATACTAATGTGAGTGTTCACACTAGATTAATGCAGCTGCTCGTTGCACCAGGCCCTTATGCCGAGGTATTACCCATCAAGCCCAATCTATTTATACCCCAGAGTGTAACTATAACCCAAGGGCATCCACTAAGGTTAGAGGAAAGGTGCTTTCTCCACCGACATAGGAGGGGATTCTTCTCTGTAAGAGCAGTGAGACTATGGAACTCGCTGCCAGAGGAGATAGTAATGAAGGATACAGTAAAAACTTTCAAAAGTTGCCTGGATGCCTTTCTGGCATGTAATAACATTACCAGCTATGGCTACTAGACCACTGGAAGGAGATAAACAGGCTGAACTAGATGGACTAAAGTCTTTATTCAGCCTTACATACTATGTTACTATGTTACTAAGCTAGCATATCCAATGAGGTTTGAGCCTCCACTGGAATCTTGAGTAGGGTCCCCCAGTGTCTTCTGTCTTCTAGCGCCTTTTAGCCAGCTCAGAGCCCCCACCAGCATCTTGTGGTGTCCTCACTGCCATATATTGACTTCTAATTTACAGCTAATTCACACTGAAAATTCCATTAAAAAAAACAAGGCCAAATTAATGGTTATGAGCTGTGGCACTCCCTGGGTTTAGCCCTGAAGCAACTATCTCTGTTTAGCGATCATTGTGAACTTTGCATATATCATATAAGTCCCTCATTATTATAGTGGTCAGGGGCCTGGTAATGAAAAATCTTAATCTTTTTGGACTTGGGGTGGAATAAGATTTTTTTTTAGTAATAGGCTGCTTTAAACCGATAAGCAATTCTTCCTACAAACCCAATGTTAAACTAGGATTCTACTGTATATGGAAGGAGAGGCAAGGACCCCTGCGGCCATGCTGCAGTCACTAATTACTGTAATGACTAAGAACAAGAGCCCTAGATGTGGCCCAAAAACCCTTATATAAATACTGCCGCACACACAAGTAATATGAATAAATAAAATATTGAATTTATTGTATCATTTCAGATCATTTTAAACAAACAACATAAAAGACTCAATTAAAAAACATATATACATATAAGACACACTGGAGATGATATTCCTGTTAATGGCTCTTACTTAAATATTAATCATAACCTTTTGCATGTATTCTAGAATAATTCATTAATATATATAATAGGACTGTATGGTGGCGTGTTTGAAAAAGACACATGTGTTGTGCAAAAAGATAAAAATTTGCTAATAATGCCTCCTATAAGGTGTTGGTGTACTGGACTCGCCACTCTAAAGTGCTTGAGTGCAATAAATTAGTGAGATAAAGTGCTGAAAGAGCCTCCAGATAGCTGTGCAAAAAGCAAGGTGCAAAAATAGCAGTGCAAGAACTATGAAAGAACCCCATCATACAGTCAAGTCCAAAAAAAGCAATATTTTGAAGTTTACATCACCACATAATTAGAGCCCAGGATCTCCAGAACCGCAACCTGCCACCGACGCGTTGCGTAGCCCGATGCCACGACGCCCCAGCAGCAAAGCCCCGCCAGACATGCCCCGCTCAGCTGACAGTTCCGTTGCCGGGGCAAAGTATCCGTCCATCCAATACCATTGTAGGCCGCCGTCCTACGATGGGAACTCCGGCCTACGATGGGATTGGATGTGCACATGGCAACTGTATACACATTGCACTTCCTCTATTAACTTCCTTCTACCTAAATCATAAAAAAAACATTTACTGTATTTTCGCCCTATAAGACGCATCCAGGATTTGGAGCAGAAAAATAAGGAAAAAAAATATTCTGAACCAAATGGTGTGCTAAAATACCTCCCTCCCAATCACTCTATTACAGACAGTGTGCACAATCCCCCCATCACCCCATAACAGACCCCACATTACAGGCAGTGAGGGGCATCCCAATTACAGGCAGTGTGCGGGCACCCCGAACCCTGGCTCCCTCAGAACTTGCGGCGGCAAAGGAGACTGCGAGCAGTGGACAGCAATGGCTATGGAGGAGGTGGCTACTGCGAAGGCAGCGGGTGGTGATAACGACGAAGGAGGATGCGGTAATGTATGTGTGCGTGTGTGTTTGTCTGTCTGTCTCACTCGGGAGACACTGTGTGGGAGCCGGGGAATGTAAATTTTTTTTTACATTTGTCCGATAAGACGCACTGACATTTCCCCCTACTTTTGGGGGAAAATAAGTGCGTCTTATATGGTGAAAATACAGTAAAGTTTCTACACCTGTTAAAAAGGGATCTTAGGATTTTTTGGGATACTTTTTAAGCTTGCAGCTCCTGATCCTGCTAAAGTGGTAGGGGTCGCCTGAGAGCTGAGAGCTGGTCATCAGCTGAACCTTACTTTATAGCCACTAATAAGGTTTGGTCTTCTCCAGAGATGTAGCTATAGGGGGTGTGACCGGACTGGGCCCAAGAGGTCTGAGGGGTCCAATCATTGTTGTTCATTTTATTTAATTTATCATATTTGTGCTTACTTGGAATCATTTAGAGAAAGTAAGCACTATTTGTCAGCTGTTAGTTAGTTAGTTAGTTTTTAGTTGTCTAGCTGCATCCAATTGACTTGAAAGACAGAAAAAAGTTTACTGTATGCCCCTTGAAAGGGCCCCATTTAATGTTCACACCAGGGCCCCATCACATTTAGGTACGCCACTGGTCTTCCTATACAGCATGCACACATATCTGCATTGGCTCGTAGTTGCATCTTTGGGTGAGCGAATGGCAGCTTGCGCCTGAGTCTTCTCACGCAGATATTTTCCTTGTGACACTCTCTATAACAGACTCCTTGGCAACCACTTCTACTCAATGAGCTCGGCAATATTGCAGCTTTATTTGCAATGACTTTTGGCGATGGAGAAATGATAAAAGAAAGAAGAGGCAATGCTTTAGAAAGCCCCAGCAGTAAATATTGTTTTAGCAAACGCAGCAATGAAGCTGAGTTAAATACATTGTAATTGACATTTATGCGACTAGATGGGAGGTTTTGCAGAGACAAAATTGCTTCACCCACTGTAGTGACAACAAAACACTAAAGCATATCCGAATCGGCGCATAATTGCAAAACTCAAAACACGCAAGACGCCTCTTGCATACCAAATCGCAACACGGTACAGTATTAAAAGTCTGGCGGCAGCTGGCGGGGGACTCACAGACTCCGTTAATTGTCACAGGGATGATTGAAAAAGAAACGCTTAACCAATGGTTTGCTGCCAGCGCAGGCATTGTATATTTATGAATGTGTTTGCCGTAACTTAAGCCTGTAAAACAGACCTGCAGGGATAACACCGAACCTGCAGGTTGTAGAGTTAACATCATGTTATAAAAACGGGGTATTAGTGGTGGGAGGGACTGTGGTGTGCTTGTAAAAAGGGGAATTTGGACAGAACAAGATCCATAGGCAAGGTGAATGTACAGATGTGTCCTCCCTAAGCTTTTCTCATGGGTAGATATGTTGTGAAATGTATGACAGGATTACCTGTAGCAAGGTGTTGTCTAGTCAATTGGAAATCAGTTGGTGAGTGTCATGTAAATTAAGTCCTTCAGGCTATTAGTTACAGGCAGACATGGACTGGCCATAGGAAAACCCAGGAGGTTTCTTTGGAGGCCAGTTATGCTACTGCGTCTTACACCCCGCATCCAATTATGGTCTCCCTATATCCTAGAAAATCTGGCCCATGTATTGCCCTCAGTGCATTAGCCACAGCATCATAGCTGCCCTCATAATACAAAAGCTTCATAATCATCAGTTTGGTCATATCCACCCCTGCTCATGACCTCTCTTTTTATTGCTAAAGCATCAGCCTTGGGGGTGTATTTATTGACTGGCAGCTGGCTGACAACAGGGCTAGCTGTACCGTAAAGTCCTGGGCTGATTTCTGGCCCCAGTCTGCCACTGGTTACAGGATCCTGATGATGTGTTGCATGCATATCACTACCAATTTCTTTAAACAAATGAATAATGTAAAGATGGACATATCTGTAGCCTCAACCTAGCACAGATGTGTTCACTCTTGCCTTTCTCTTGAAGAGTAATGAAGATGAACAACCATATCTGGCAATGAAAGGGTAGATACAAGCTACAGTAAAAAGAGAGCGATGAGTATATCCATGTAGCAGAATGAATGGGGCTTGTAGCTGTTAGTAACTGCAAAAGCTAAAGCAATGAAAGGTTAGAACCATCCTGCAGTCAGTTTTAAAGGACAAGTATTGTTTGTCAACTGCTCTGGTGACGGGCTGTGTGTATTTGTATTAATCACACTGATAAATATGTTGCTTCTCCTAGTGCACTTGTAACTTGTAACATTTAGAATATTTATTCTATAATTAGACTGACAGAGATAAGATGAAATAAGGTGTTAGTTAAGTACAGTACAATTTAAAGCCTGGAAACAAGATGGAAATAGTGAGGAGAAGCCTGTAGTTAGAACGCGACTTGAGGTCAAGAGATCAACAGTTAGGATATGAAGGTAAAAGATAGATATGCAGAAACTAGATGGAGCTGGCCTAAGAAGGTTTAGTAGGGGACCCCCACACATAGTAAGACTGGCCTGTCATGTGACACATGTGAGTGGGACGTGAATAGCTTAAAAGAGTGTTGGAACTGGGTTGGACCTGAGGAATCTTGAGAGAAGTTTTAGCTGAGAGACCTTGCCTCGGTGTGTGAAAGACATGGGTTTAACTACAGATGTAGCACCTGAGTCCAGGAGGCCAATCATTCTTGCCTCTCCCCCTTATTTATCAGATAAATACTAACAGAGTATCCATTACCGAATAAAAAAAAACAGAATTGTATTTGTTTGTTCAATGTTTAGCTGTCTACTTGTATAAAATGTAGTACTATCCTAAACAGTAAATTTGACATAAAACGGTTAGTATATGAGCAACACTGGGGCCCATATTTAAAGGGACTGTAAACCCAACAGCAATAATAAGGCAACATGCAGCTCACCTGATGTCTACTCCATGTGGCTCCCCTACATTCCCTCCAGTGCCAGGTATACCGGGCCCCTATTTTCTGATCTGTTATGTTGCTTCTATGTTCATTTCACCCATAGAAACATAGACGAATGACAGCAGAAAAAAAACACAAGGGGCATCTAGTCTGGCATTGTGGGTATATGTTCTCTTTATCTCATGATAGATTTATATTTATCCCTGTAATGTTTGCATTTGCCTACTGTTGATTTTCCAACCACCTCTGCTGAAGACACAAAAAAATGAAAACAGCCAGCTCACCCAATCCACATGCAAGCCATGAAAAAAGGGGGATATCCACTCGGCAATTCTCCAGGGTTGAATTTATAACAGTTGATTATCCAGCTTCTCCTAAAATATAACATTTAATGTTCCAAATTAAAAGTAGCCAATCTGCTGACAATATACAAAATTAGAAAGGAGTTACGGGGTCCCTGCAGCGGTACACATTGGCTCCTGGGTCTTTATTTTGATTATTTCTATTTTTGTATACTCTCAGCAGTTTGCCTATTTTTATTTGGAACATTAAAAGTTATATTTTAGGAGAAGCTGGACAATCAACTGTTATAAATGCAATGCAATACTTTGGGTAGATGATTATACTGTTTAATGCTGCCACTTCTCACAAGCTGGCTCAGGAGACAGGCATTGGGATGGAGTAGATCACCCCTGTAAAAGTGGAATAGTACAGTCAAAGAACCATCACCCCTGGATGTTAATTTTTTATTTTTTTTTTAGTGCATAGATGGCCATATAGGAATTCGTCCTCCGCATTTAACCCATCCATGCAGTGAGTGTACACATGCCCGGAGCGGTGGGCTGCCCTAATTATGGTGCCCGGGGAGCAGTCGGGGGGTTAGGTGCCTTGCTCAAGGGCACTTCAGTCATGTCTCCTAGTTCTCCCAGTAGAAGAAAACCACAAGCATAGCAAGTTTTTTTTTTCTCAGCTGAAGTCTATTTCTTACTATCCAGCATATTAATTTGGATTTTGTGATAAAAAGTGTCTTTCCTGTTACGCTTCAGTCCTCCCACCATATGTGCAGCCTGCTTTTGGACCTGTTATATTTGAGCAATATATTTTTGTAGGTGTAGTTTCCAGAAATGAACATGGTATTTGTTCTATCCTCCATCTCTTTTTTTTTCCATTGCCATCCCCTCCTCCCTCCTACAGTTTGATCTAAGAATATAAAATGTATTTTTTATCTTTTATCAATAAGCTATTATAAAAGGCCAAAATACACCTTGCGTAATGTTTAATTAGTAACATGTTTCTAATAAAAGTCAGTGTTATATATATGCAGTGCCAAACACGCAGCTCTGTATAATTGGTGTTAGATTAAAAGTGAATGCTCTCATGCTTTTAGTGCTTCCGATTCAGTGATAGATGTGATACTGTAAAAGAGGAGGGGAGTGAAAATTGACTGCATCCTTAGTTAAAAAGTTTCAAGCTGTACTCTAGGCAAAAAAAAATATATATATAAATTTAATTTTTTGGAAACGTCCTAAGTGTAGTCATGGTCATACCAGCAGTGGTATCAAAATAAGTGCTTCTGGAAGGTTCAACTTCAGTGTTGTGGCATACAATATAGATTTGTATACGTTGATAAGGGGCGCTGAAGAAGCCTGGATTTGGCAAAACTAGTCTGCCCATCTTAACAATGGAGTCCATCAGCGATTAAGATGATATCCACTAAGTGGGATTGTGTAAACCATGTATATTTGTCCATGTCATTGACCATGCATGTATTTTTAAGAATTTGATTGGAATAAAATCTAGCATGTTTTATATATTTAAAAATGTATTTTTGTTTCGCGCAGGGTAAGGTTCCCTGAAGCTCTCATTGTACTTTTTGGGGCCAGCCTAAGCCCCTATCTTTTGGTATTGAATCAGGTCAAGAGCCATCAGACCCAACCAGAGTATATATTTAAAATATTATTATCACCGCCATTGTAATATCTTTTCCCTTTTTTATCCTTTAAGGAGGGTCGTGTTAACTTGGTGGCGCTCTGTCTTGAGAAAAAACACTTTTTCGATGTTATAACAGCCATAACTAAACTAAAAGTCATGTCAGGTGTAAGCCAAGCACTTCTAATCATAAACGGGGAGGCCGATTCATTAATAGCGGCAGGTAGCGACAGTTGAGCGACTGTAGCGGCATTTTCAGAGCGCCCGCTAGTAGTCGCTGTGCTTGGCCGTTGTTCGGTTGTTGATAGCGACTGAGTCGGTGTGCAGTAATGCTCAATACGGGGTGACGAGTCGCTATTTGACAGGTTCCGCGATGTATGGGTGCGCATGATAGCGACTGGTCAGAGCGACCGGCTCCCACCATATTCATCAAAAAATCACGCTCAAAAAATTCTCGCACTGTGAAATGCATGTTTAAACCCCAGAGCGCTGGCGGCGATGTGTTAAAAGTAGTTTTTTAACCCCCAAACCACCATATTTTTGGAAACCAAAAAAAAAAAAAATTTTTTACGAATTTAGTAATATGACTACAATAATATCAGACCTGTAATATCAATTCTGCACAATTTCTTTTTTTTTTTTTTTACCTTAAAAAAATTATCTAACATGGCAGAAGTGGTCACAGAATTTTTCACATTAAATAAAAAAAAAAAAAAAAACATTAATAACAATTAATTATTAATATTTAAAGATTGTTCCATTGAAATGCATTGGAGAGTGCCAGGTAGCGAGAGGTCAAACCTGTCGCTGTTCAAGGTCGGACGCTGGCGCTGTGGGCTGAGGCTGGAATAATGATGAATGAGTGGCTATATGGCGCTAAGCAGGATCGGCTTGATAAATGTGTGATTGTGGTGGGGAGCCTGCGTTCTCGTGGCGGTGCCCGTCATTACCGGTCGCTCACCAGTCGCTACCTGTCGCTATTCCTTCATAAATAAGGGCCTATGAAACCTCTGTGACATGTAGGTGTATTGGGGGAAGCTTCAAATAAACAGTGCTAGAGTGCTAGATTAGTTAGCCCCCTTATAGGGACTTTTAGAAAAATTGGCATTGATATAGGGGATAACCTTTTTTACTAGTGTAGTTTATAATAGCTTAAATATGAAACACAATGTTTAACTAGACAAACATGTGCCTAAGAGTTCTAAAATGTTCTGCACATTGAATGGCCATCCAAATGTCTAAACAATGTATGCAGCTGGAAAGGTTTATAAATAAGGGTCTCGTTAGAACCAGATTAGTTACTGTTTTCGGAGTAGAACAAAAATTGTGCAGGAGTGAGCATGTGTAGGAAAGCACCCAACCATCCGGCAAGCCAGTCATTGCCCAAGACCAACTACGAGGTCCTGTGAACAAAACTTAAGAATCAGGTGACTGCACTAAGGTACTTGTATTTGTTCTATCTTTACTGGGACTGCTGTGGAAGTGTATACAGGAGTTGGTCTTTAAGTAATAGGAGACCTAGCTGTCCTGTGACTCTCTATATACTCCTGTAAATGTGGATGGATATTGTTTGCCTCACCTGGCAGCACCCAAACCCCCAAGGGCCACACAGGGCACCTCATGGCCACTCTCCCTACCCTCTGTCACTGTCCCTAGGGCTGTGTGGGCAACAGCTCTCCATCTTAATTATACCTATGCCAAAGCTATATTTATATCCTGGGGTGTCAATTCCGAGCCAAGCCCAAGAGGTGATTACTCAAGCAATTTGAATTTTTAATGCTATATTTAAAGGTAATAAAGTCATGTGTTCACTTATACAAAAATCATTTTCTCTTGGTCAATGTAAGGAAATATATTCCAATGTAATTAAAAGTATCATGACAATAAGGTTGCGTTTAAACCTCTACGTATGCAGTCCAGGAGCAATTTCTACACATATTGCGCTCGCATTTTGCACTCCCTTTTGGGGATTAGAACTGCACTTTGCATATTTGTGTGTGTTGCATTTTTCATTTAAAAACAAATAACATAAGTTCCCTTCAAGAGGCTACCAGCCTGTGCAGCAGACATAGGTTCTGGGACCAGCTTGGCTCAAAGGCTGAATGCCCAGTCTCTGGCCATGCCA
Source organism: Gastrophryne carolinensis (assembly GCA_027917425.1). Lineage (NCBI taxonomy): Eukaryota > Metazoa > Chordata > Amphibia > Anura > Microhylidae > Gastrophryne > Gastrophryne carolinensis. The sequence goes on from CM051240.1 coordinate 58,807,541, forward strand.
GGATACCAGTCCATATGTTCTTTGACACAGGTCTGGTACTCTTTCAGGGATACTGGGATTGAATAGCCCCTTGAAAGAACCAATGCCCACGGGCACCAGGCTCTTCTGAATCCCACTGGCTCAGGGGGGGGGTGTGAGTATTCAGGCAGTGAGCCTTTGTACCCCTAATTATACCATGAGTAGTGAAAAAGTAAAAAAAAAAAACGTGTAAAAAAATATATAATTTAACTCTACGCAACTCCCATTACTTTTTTCAGGTTTAGCACCAGGCACCTCCTATCTCAGTGTCCAGCTCAGTCTGGGGCTCCCTCCTAGCCCAGGGCTTGGGAGACAACGATCCCCCAGACTGAGAGGGATCTTCATACCTGTAACCAAACATGAGAGCAAATGCAACCTATACCTTGAGGACACTGTTAATAAACCCTAAAACTGTACTGTCAGTGATAGTATATCATAATAACTAAATAATAATAAGTCTCACAAATGGCTTCTCACATCAGAATGACTGGAAGTCACAATGCCTGACGACTACAGCGAGGTCCGCTGCCTTGATTAATTTCTACACCACGACTTTAAAATGATAAAAACTCTAAACAGTGCATGCAAACCAAGATGCATATTTCTACTGTAGAAACTTTCCTTTACTTTTGCCTGTATTATTGTCTAATCCTCTAGATCAGGTTAATTACAGTAGATGGAATTGGCACTGTTTCCTAAATAGTCCTGGCAAGTCATTTGTCTCCCTGGTTCCGACTTCAGCTTGATTAAACGGTGTAGTTTACTGAACCTTCTCTGCTCTTCTCAGTGTACCTGTATTGTCCTGGAAGTTTGACAACCACATGTGCTATACATTGAGCAGAGCACTAATTCCTAGGTGATCAGTCCTTTCTTGTAGGGGCTTGTCAATAAATGGGGTGAGCAGTGGCATACTGCTTAAATCAAAGGACAAGAATTGGCCCAGGGCATTACGCAAAGTAGAATTATATCAATATAAAGACAAGGGTCAGGTCAAGAATACAAGTCAAATGGAATGCAGAAAATGAACATTAGTGCTTGGGTATTGTACATTTAGGGCCTGGTTTACCATTCACTGTGCCAGGCTCTGACTGTGACACTGATGCAAAGAGGCATTATTTAAATGAGCACTATTGCAAAAAAAAAATGTCAAAAAGCATAAATATACATAAATATGCTAGATAACAATAGGAAGGAGAAAAAAAAGCCATTCTAATACCGGACTTGGTGAGACTCGGTTCAGATAATGGAATTAGGTCAGTTAACACTAGGCCACTATTTATAGAAATTGGGGTCTTTTGTATATGTATGATGGTGGATGATATTATTTTTATTTACAGGGACTGAGTGTTCATTATTTATATATATATGTACCCTCCTTCTCACACTATTAATTGCTAATTTGGGGATTACTGCATAGTTATTATCGATTATATATAGTAGGCACTGTGTAATAGATGTGTATATAGAGTAGTTGGTCCTTGGCAAATCAATGGGGGCATCTACCACTTCTTGTATTTAGTTTTCTGAAATCTTTATGCTTTGTGTGGGACCAATAAAATTATCGCTCTATTATTAGTTAAATGGTGCAGTCCTATTTTATTTCTATGACAGTAGTTTGGACGGTTTCCTATATTGGACTAGCACATATTTACTTACTACTTTGTTTTAGTTGTGTGGCTACTTTTTGATTCTTTTGAGCAGGCAGCCGCATCCCCAGCATCTTGCGGCTGAGGGGCGCTCTGGCGCCCAGCCTTTCAGATAGACTCGGGACAGGAGCGGGTAGCAGACTGCAGGGAGACTGGAGGTGCCGCTGCTCCCCTTTCTCTATGCCTTGCTCAGATTCCAGACAGAGCTGCATGCCCTGCATTAATATGAACAGCACTGATTGGACACATGTGCTGTAAGACCGCCAGAAAAGTGGGGCATTCCAAATAGAAATGCCCCAGGAAAATGAACCAATCACCAGGATAGAGCAAATCCTGTTCATTAGTCAATTTAAAACAAAGAATTTAAATAGTACATATAGGCAAAACAAATAAAATTGTATATTGTTGAGTAAGCAGAGCCATTTAGGTGTCCATGAGCTACCCTAAGCACTCAGAAAGCTGCTGAGCTTGTGTACAGCTTTTAATATTTACCTGGCCTCAACTCTGTAGACACTGTAGACACTTGTTTTGACTCTTTAGCCCACATCAGCTCAAGGCCGGAATTTGATGGTTGTATGGGAGGTGGTGAGACGTTTTCTACTAGAATGATGTACCTTGATCGCCTTAATCTCAGACACAGTGCAACAGTCCCCCCCACACACCCCAAAGTGTTCTATCTAAGAAAAGGGGGGATGGGAGGGGAAAAGGGCAGGTGTTTTTATGTATTCAAATGTTTTAGCCCCGTTTCTACAGAGGTGAGCTGGTACCTTGCCCTATAGGGCAATTAGGAGAGAGAGAAGGGGGTAGGATCCACTCTTCCCTCTTGGGGGCCCTTGTGGGGATACTATAGGGTCAAGGTACTATAGAGTCCACCCCCACTCCTGGAGATCCCCACAAGGACCCACAGGAGAGAATAGTGGACGCTACCCCCCTTTTCTCCTATCTCCTATCAAAACAAAAAACAAACTTTAATCTAGGGCCTGAACTTTTATTTGAAATTCCCGTAAAGTCTCCAGTTCTGAGTTTTTCTGCATTCTGCCTTTTCTCCATTGCTGGCGGAGCTTCCGTACTTCAAAGCTTTTATTAAGAGAATCAGCCAGAGACTCTGCATGACCTTTGCTGAGAGCTTTAACAAGCAAATACCTCTGAAAGCATTTTACTGATTTTTTTTTTCTCCCTCCTTTTGGAAATGACATCTAAATGGTATTGTACTCTTGCTGAGCTTAAGAAGGACTTTGTTGGTTGGGCCAGATCAAAGGCAGCTCATTTCTTTTTATTGCTTATTCAAGAGCTTGAGTTTAACTAAAGTTGCATTTAGTGTTGTAGCAACATATTCATGTGCTATAAGAGGTTTGCTTTATTTTATTTCACAACTGTTATGTTAGGTGGATGTTTCGTCTAAAAGTGACTGCAGAGAAAACATTGTAAAGAGGTAATTACAGATATGGCATCCTATACATGTTTCTATGGAGAAGGAGCAGTGGGGGATACAAGACTTGCTATTCTGGTAGACAGCACTAATGCCTGCAAAGCACCCCACTTAACCCTTCAACCCAGAGCATGGGCTCCCTAGTGCTTACAATTTGAGCTGTATATGAGGTGAATCAGACATAAATGAAAATCTTGGGGGTATGGAAGGGTAGGGAATCATGGAGCAAGTTTCCAGCACTGCTATGTACCTAATCCAATTAGGAAATACTAGGCTTAATTATTATGGCCTGATTAAAATGATCCTGAAACAGAACCAGGGATAAAATATACTAGGGGGCTCCTGTTGGCCTAGTAGACCTCCCTTTGGCTATATAAGCCCCACATAGCCAGAAAACCCTCTAGAGTCTGTTTTGGGCAAGAAACCTACCAGATCAGTGGTGGCAAAACAGTAAGATGGTGTTACTAGACCAAGGGTCCCCCTGTAGCTTGGATCCCTTGTGTTACTTGCAGACCACTGCTATGTGAGCCACAGTCTGTTATACCATTATGCTTGAGAAAGCGTAGCACACTGTTGAGGCTGGGACCTATTCATGACTAGGCATTACCAGTTCCATCTATTGGGTTAATACAGAGTCATTGCCACATTCAGACTCACCTCTTCCCAGTCCAATGGCACCTGCGCAGGCTCCCCTCCAATCAGAGCCACCCGCTGAAGTGGCATAATTCCGCAAGCACCTTTGAGACCCTCTGCTGCCCCGCACTCACGCCCCAGCCATCTGAATGGCTAGGGCAAGAACGCGCACACAGCCGTGAGTTCAGCAGGTGGCTCTGTTTAGATGAGAGCCTGCCCATGGATCTGGAAAAGTTGAGTGATCACCGGTGCCCTGGGGGGTTTCACACAGCGTGGCATCCCAATTTTGGATGCCCTGGGAAAAAGCCAGCGGCCAGCCCTGGAATCTTTTAGTTTTCAGGCCAACCGCTAAAGGGTTTTGTTCTGCTTTAATGTAGGCAGAATGCCATCCTATCCATTCAGCATGTCCTACTGGACCTGGCAACTGTACTAATGTAGCTGGTCTGGCAAGCAGATGACAAGAGGGATTTGTTCAAATGGAAGGGCTGTTCTAGCCATGAGAACATTTGATTTAGAGTCTATTTCGGATTTGGGTAAAGCAGGTCCTTTTGCTAGCCCAACTAGTAAGTTATTGATGACTCTCCTGAGCAGGAGTAGTGGATATGACCTGTAGGACAAAATATATAGCGCCTGATTTATGATGCGTATGCACCATTTTGAACAGTGTTGACCACAACATAACTCTTTGCCTAAGTTGAGCGTCTAAGACTGACTGACCCCCAAAGTTCGGGTTTGGCAAGTTTGGTCTAACTTGGAATACAGCTTTGAGTCTGGAGACCAGAACACGGTCCCCATTAAAAATAACAGGACCCAAGGTGCAGAGTGTGCAGCAGGAAGTGCTGCTATAAAACTTACCTTAGCTGAGTGATACCCTGGGGCAGATCCTCAGGCGGCGTCATGTTGGAATGGTTCCCCACCAGGGCAACAGAGACATGACCGCTGCTCCCATGAGTGAGGACACTCTCAGTGTCAGCACTTTTTCACTGCTATAGCCATGGCCACCCGACAAATTTGAGATTGGCTGATCTCAATATTTCAGGGTTACGTGACAAACCAATTGGCTGCATTCACAGGCTCTTGCTAGTCCTTCTAGAGGCGTGTTCCCGCCACCAGCTTAGCTTAATGGCTGGGCACAGGAGTACACCTTAGCCCAGAGATGCCGGGGATGCTGCTATGGGCTGCTGCCGTGGGCTGTGATTGCTCTTTGGGAGCCCTAGGAATGGGGACTTTTGTGGGCAATCCCAGGTTGTTCACACAGTGAGCCATCCCAAAACAGGTTGCCCTGTGTTTAGACAAGTGGCCAACTGTGAAGTCTTTTAGACCCACAGGCTACTATAACCTGCTATAGGCTCCATAGGCTACTATGCTACAGTGTTTCACTAGCGAACTGGTTTTTTTTTTGCTATTTATTTAAGAAAATGTGTTTAGCTGGTATTAAAAAAAGAAGAAACGTGACCCTTTGCGCACTCAATCTATTGTATTGAGGTCTGCGGGTTAGAAAATACAGTTTGTCACTGGATTGAAAACTGGCTGAAGAATCATGTGCAAATAGTTGTGGTTAATGTTACCTACTCTGAATCATTCCCCGGTGTAAGCGGTGTACCCAAGGGTTTAGTGCTGGGCCCACTATTATTCAAATTGTTTATAAACGACATAGAAGATGGAATTAATGGCACTGTCTGTATTTTTGCAGATGACACAGATATGTATCACAGTGCAGTCTATTGAAGATGGTCACAGGCTTCAGGCTGACTTGAACACTTTGAGTGTCTTGGCTTCCATTTGTCAAATTAAGTTCAATGTGGAGAAATGTAAAGTCATGCACATGGGGTCTAACAACCGGATGGTCACATGTAGCCTCGGTGGAGTAAAACTGGGAGAAACACTTGCTGAGAAGGATCTGTTGGTACTGGTGGATCACAGGCAAAATACCAGCATGCAATGTCTAGCAGCTGCTTCCAAGGTCACCAAGATATTATCATGCATTAAAAGAGTCCTGGAATCACAGGATAGGGCTGTCATTTTGCCTCTTTACAAGGCACTGGTGCGCCCTCACCTGGAATACTGTATTTTTCACTCTGTAAGACGCACCTGCCCATAAGACGCACCTAAGATTTGGAGGAGGAAAATAAGAAAAAAATTATTTAAACCAAAAACACACCATTACAAACAGTGTGGCATGCCCCATCTCATAGACAGTGTGGCATCCCCCCATCCCATTCCCCATATAGGCAGTGTGGCATCCCCCCCCTAATCCCATAGGCTGTGTGGGATACCCCAATGGCATAGGCAGCGTGGCATCCCCCCCATCCCATTCCACATATAGGCAGTGTGGCATTCCTCCTCCCATTCCCTATATAGGCAGTGTGGCATTCTCCCCTCCCATTCCCCATATAGGCAGTGTGCCCCCTCCCCACATTATCATGGGCAGTGTGGCATCCCCCCCTCCCATTCCCATAGGTAGTGTGGCATTCCCCCTCCCCCATTTCCATAGGTAGTGTGGCATTCCCCCATTCCCATAGGTAGTGTGGCATTCCCCCTCCCCCTATTTCCATAGGTAGTGTGACATTCCCCCATTCCCATAGGTAGTGTGGCATTCCCCCTCCCCCAATTTCCATAGGCAGTGTGGTATTCCCCCTCCCCCATTTCCATAGGTAGTGTGGCATTCCCCCATTCCCATAGGTAGTGTGGCATTCCCCCTCCCCCATTCCCATAGGTAGTGTGACATTCCCCCTCCCCCCATTTCCATAGGCAGTGTGGCATTCCCCCATTCCCATAGGTAGTGTGGCATTCCCCCATTCCCATAGGTACTGTGGCATTCCCCCTCCCCCATTCCCATAGGTAGTGTGGCATTCCCCCTCCCCCCATTTCCATAGGTAGTGTGGCATTCCCCCATTCCCATAGGTAGTGTGGCATTCCCCCATTCCCATAGGTAGTGTGGCATTCCCCCTCCCCCTATTTCCATAGGTAGTGTGGCATTCCCCCTCCCCCATTTCCATAGGTAGTGTGGCATTCCCCCATTCCCATAGGTAGTGTGGCATTCCCCCTCCCCCTATTTCCATAGGTAGTGTGGCATTCCCCCTCCCCCATTTCCATAGGTAGTGTGGCATTCCCCCATTCCCATAGGTAGTGTGGCATTCCCCCATTCCCATAGGTAGTGTGGCATTCCCCCTCCCCCTATTTCCATAGGTAGTGTGGCATTCCCCCTCCCCCATTTCCATAGGTAGTGTGGCATTCCCCCATTCCCATAGGTAGTGTGGCATTCCCCCTCCCCCTATTTCCATAGGTGGTATGGCATTCCCCCTCCCCCATTTCCATAGGTAGTGTGGCATTCCCCCATTCCCATAGGTAGTGTGGCATTCCCCCATTCCCATAGGTAGTGTGGCATTCCCCCTCCCCCTATTTCCATAGGTAGTGTGGCATTCCCCCTCCCCCATTTCCATAGGTAGTGTGGCATTCCCCCATTCCCATAGGTAGTGTGGCATTCCCCCTCCCCCTATTTCCATAGGTAGTGTGGCATTCCCCCTCCCCCCATTTCCATAGGTGGTGTGGCATTCCCCCGAAAAGTTTTTAAAAAAAAGTAAAACTCAAATCTCCGCCGACACCGCTCCGCTTTCCGAGTCGGTGCAGGCCATGCCCACCTGCTGCACGGACCCGGGTGCTCACGTGTGCTGAAGCCGGAAGAGGCAGCAGATGGAGGAGCTGTGGCCGCTGTCTCTAGCGATCGCAGCGGCGGGGACAGGGACAGAGCCCGTCTCACCTCTGTCTTCTTCTGGGCTCCCGCAGTGTGGAAGGCAATAGGTGAGTTTCCTTTTTTTTTTTTATTTATTTTTTTTTTTTTTCTGGTTTTTCCATTTGCCCGATAAGGCGCACGGACATTTTCCCCCCATTTTTAGGGAAAGATAAGTGCGCCTTATAGGGCGAAAAATAATGTATACTGTCCAGTTCTGGGAACCCGTTCATAGAAAGGACGCTCTGACGATGGAAAGGGTGCAGAGGAGAGCAACCAAACTAATAAGGGGAATGAAGGATCTTAGTTATGAGGAAAGATTACAAGAATTAAATCTGTTTAGTCTTGAGGGGAGATGTCTAAGGGGGGATATGATTAACTTGTTTAAATAAATGGCCAATACAAAAATTATGGGGAAACACTATTTCAGGTAAAATCCTCTCTAAAGACAAGGGGGCGCTTCTTCTGACTGGAAAAAAAACATTCAATCTCCGGGGGCAACAATCGTTTTTTCCATGAGAACTATAAACCTGTGGAATAGCCTTCCACAGAAGCTTGTTACAGCATCAACTGCTGACCGCTTCAAAAAAAGATTAGATGCTTATTTAGAAGAAAATAACATTAAAGCGGACCTTCACCATGATTTATTGAAAAGCCCAAACCCTTAACATATATTAATTTTAGATGCTGGGGAATCTTTTTTTAAGTTTTTAGTCACTTACTTAGGCCCTTATTTAAGAAGGGATAGCGTCAGGTAGCGCCTGGTTAATGAGAGGTAGCGACTGATAACAACTGGTCAACGCCGGACATGGCACGCAATTACACATTTATCAAGCAGAATCTGTTTAGCGACTGGGATAGCGCCATGTAGCGTCTGATTCATCATTTTCACAGCCTCAGCGAACAGCGCCAGCGTTCAGCCTTGCACAGCGCCAGGTATGACCTCTCGCTACCTGTCGCTCTCCCATACATTTCAATTGACGATCCTTTTCTTCTCCTTAAACGGGTTTTTTTTTTTTTCAAAAAAAATCACAAATAATTCTGTGACCTCTTCTGGCATTGAAATTGCAGTTTTTTCATATTTTTTTCATTTTTTATAAATTTCCTCAGAAATGACATTACAGGTCTGGCATTAAAGTGTTCATGTTACAATGTTGTTACAATGTAATTCCATATGTATTCGCTTTGTTACTAGTTGATAGATGCTTGAAAACACACTTTAAACACACCGCCTCCTGCGCTCTGGGCTTCAAACACATATTTTTCAGCGCCAGAGATTTGCGAGGCTGTTTTTTTGCTGAATATGGTGTGAGTCGGTCGCTATGAGCAGTCGCTAACATGCGCTCCCATACAGCGCTGTACTGGTCAAATAGCGACTCCTCACAATGTATTCAACATTACTGAACAGTGACAGAGTCGCTATAAAGTAGCGACTCACGGCCGAGCAATGCGACTACTAGCGGGCACTCTGAAAACACCTGCTACAGACGCTCATCTGTCGCTACCTGCCGCTATTAATGAATCAGCCTCTAATTATTCTTTCCCCCACTGGGCTGCAACTCGCGGGGCGCCGCCATCTTGACTCAGAAGCATCACACATACTGAGGAGATGAGAGTGGGATAAACTACCGTGGGGCGGGTTATAGCTGTGCTTTGCTCAGACAGAGCAGAGCTGGGGTCAGGAAAAGGTCAGCAGTCCCAGAATGCAGAGCAGCACAGTCAGAAGGCACTTCCTGTTTGCAGGCTGCCTGATGTCCCATGAGCCACCATCTTGGATGTTTAAAGGCTCATAACATGCAGTAGATGCAGGTAGGATGATTTTTAATGTGAGCAATCTGTATGTACAGGGTGTGGGAAACATATAAGTTAGACTCTTATTCAGAGTAAAGGACCGCTTTAACAGTTACTATTAGCTATTATCAGTGAAAACAATAAAAAAAAAAAAAGTTTCTCCAACCCTGACCCTTGGTTGAACTTGATGGACATATGTCTTTCTTCAACAGTTATTTATTATGTCTGTATGTAATTGAAAAGTTTGCTAACACTTATTAAAAGCGAGAACTTTTAGATACCATAGATTGCAATAAATGTATAGGCAAAGCTGTAACAATAAGGCAGTGCTGTTAATGCCCCGTCACTAACATTTATAAGCAAAGCAGAGATTTTGCCGGCATTGCTATTTCTTTACCTGTGAAAAAGTAGCAATGTCTGCACAAACTCTGCTAAGCTTAGTAATGTTAGGTACAGGCATAAATAGGACTGTCTGGCTGGTACTTTCATTGCAGTTAGAGATGAGATAACTTGGTAAAAACTCGATTCAGATGGTTCACCGAATCTCTCCAGGAAATTCAGGTTCCTCCGAATCAAAAAAAATTAACTTGCCTCCTCTCTCGCTATCCTCTCGACGGGTGTCCCTCCACCGATCCCCGCTCTTCAACTGGACACATATCCTCTGCCCTGTCAGATTCCCCACCCAGGACTCGACTCCCGCTGCAGTGCCAGACAGGGGATCTGGGTCCCCATCTGACTGCAGAGAACACCAAGGATAGCAAGTGAGTAGGTAAGAAAAGTCACTTACCTGCATGGCCACTTACCTGCACTCCCCCCTGCTCTGGTCCCGTGGCAGGCGATATCTCCACAGCACCGGAAGCCAGCTCACACAACTGACAGCACAGCCAGCCTCCTCCTTCCTCCAACCAGCTGTGCTTAGGCACTTAGGCCCTTATTTAACAAGGGACAGGTAGCGACTGGTGAGTGGCCGGTAATGACGGGCTCCGCCACGAGAACGCCGGCTCCCCACCACAATCACACATTTATCAAGTCAATCCTGCTTAGCGACTGAGATAGCGCCAGATAGCCATTCATCATTATTCCAGCCTCAGCCCACAGCGCCAGCATCCGACCTTGAACAGCGACAGGTATGACCTCTCGCAACCTGGCGCTCTCCAATGCATTTCAATGGAACAATCTTTAAATATTCATAATTAATTATTAATTATTAATTAATTAATTAATTATTATTATTATTTTTTTTTTTTTTTTTTTTTAATGTGAAAAATTCTGTGACCACTTCTGGCATTTTAAATAATTGTTTTAAGGTAAAAAAAAATGTACAGAATTGATATTACAGGTCTGATATTAATGTATTTATATTACAAAATTATTTTAAAAACGTGTTTTTTTTTTGGTTTCCAAAAATATGGTTGTTTGGGGGTTAAAAAACTACTTTTAACCCATCGCCGCCAGCGCTCTGGGGTTTAAACATGCATTTTACAGCGCAAGAATTTTTTGAGCGTGATTTTTTAATGAATATGGTGGGAGCCGGTCGCTATGGCCAGTCGCTATCATGCGCTCCCATACAGCGTGGAACCTAGCGACTCCTCACCCAATATTCAACATTGCGGCAAACCGACTGAGTCGCTATCAACTACCGAACAACGGCCAAGCACAGCGACTACTAGCGGGCGCTCTGAAAATGCCGCTACAGTCGCTCAACTGTCGCTACCTGCGGCTGTTAATGAATCGGCCTCTTATTCTCCTGCACAGCAGCAGCGGAGCAGGGGAAGCCATTCGCACCTGCCATCTGTGCGAGCTGTCTTCGGGCACCGCACAGATAGTGCCCACCATGAGATAAAAGCGGTGGGGGAAACAGCATGCAGTTAAAGCGGACCAGATAATGCTACTTGTTTTAGCTGTAAAGCTCCGCCTCCTCCATTCATTGTCACTGTTGTGTGTGGCAATGATGTCAAAATTTCTATTTTTAGGTCTACACCCTAAGAAGGGAATATAGGCAAGGGTTTGGCCAAATGTATTTCGCAAGTTCAATGGGTTTTGGTCTGCTTTAAGTGAGTTTTTTTTAAGAATTCCAGGGAAAATTCGATTGGCATGAATCCCAAAGAAATTCAGATTCATGCGAAATTAAATTTTCCCTGAAGTTCGGCGCAAATTACAATTCATGAGAATCAGTTCAGTCATCTCTGATTGCAATCTATGTTATCTAAAAGTCTGTGCTTTTTTTTTCTATCGAGAGCAGATGCTCAATCTTTTGAAGAGCAAGAACCGCTTAGTGGTTTGGTACCCAGTAATGGGCCACAATTAATTAAAATGGTGCAGAAGTTCAGATTTTTTATTTTGAATAGAATAATGAAAATTTTAAAGAACCACTGCTTAAAGTGGACCAACACCGAGAGGTGATCGGCCCGGAAATCTATAAGATTCCCGGGCCGATCACCTCCCACCCCGCGGGACATCCGAGATCGGGATGTCCCGCGGGGTGAAACCCCCCCAGACACCCCAAATCGCTTACCTGATCTTCGGCGGCGGCCGGCCGCCGCCGCCTCCCTCGCGCCCCTGTAGGCGTGCGCGCGCCGAAAGTGACGCGAGGGAGGCGGCGGCGGCGGCAGCCGCTTGGACGTTCCTGATCCCCGCCTGGACGTTGGCGGGGATTGGACCGTCCAGTCACTTGGGAGCGGGGACAGGTAAGATTTTGGGGCTTTCTGGGGGGTTTCACACAGCGGGGCACCCCCGATCGGGGTGCCCCGCCGAAGTGGACCAAAACCCAGGATAGTCAAAATCCTGGGTGTTGGTCCACTTTAATCGCAATCACAAAAACATCAACCAGCGTTGACCCGTACACACCTGTCCCAAACACATTCAAATCCTACATGCCTATTCACCCTCATATACCTATTAAAACACATACATACCCTCTCACATCAACCCCCCAACTCTTACATACACATACAATCCTGGCTATTATTATCATACAAACTCCATAAAAGAGTTTTTTATCGTATGCCTTTCCACCAAACCACCCTATTACCACTGTTATATGTAACATTCTATATGTAACAACTATATGGAGCCAGTATTTATAGCCCTTCCCCATCAGTCTCTTATCTTTACTGCATCCACAATTCCCAACCCATCTAATTTTCTATTAAGCAGACAATTTATGCAGAAAAGTGTAAATTAATGACCTTATTATTGCGCCAGATATTGTACCCAGGTGTTCCGATGTGTTGTACAAGGCAAGGTTTCGGCAATAAATTGCTGTCTGAGCTTGCCTTGGAATACAGCCACCAATCAATGCCACTGTCCAGAGTGCTTCTGTCCAGTTTGGCAAAATGTTCCATTCTAAGATGCCTTCCACATTTACTTAGATTGAGGTTGGAGGCCACATAAGATGTCTCTGAGGGCCACATTGGACCCCAGGTTGAACATGTCTAAGAGTGTGGTCATATTCCTCTAGCACCTACTCTCACTGCTATAATTGGAATTGAGCTTACCCCAATTTCTTTTCCATTTGTTACATTGTGATTAATTCTTGTCTATAGGCATAAACAGATTGTGCCCATGTAAATACCTATTGAAGAATACACGTTTTGACTTACTGTGCCATTCAGCATGGGCTTACGGTAAGATTCCTGTTAATTGGGGTGCCAAGATGGACACTATTGACCACAGAACAGGTGCATAATGGCACTCTTCATAATTCAGGCCCATAATGTCCTTATAACTTTTTTAATCCCCTGAGATTTTGCATATCTGCAAAGTATTCAGAAGGTAGGAAACCTCACTTGCTCCGAAGATGCTCACACCAGTGAAGCTGCTGAATGCCAAGGTGCTTTGTGTTGTCATTTGAAAAAGAGGATATAAGTACAGTAGGCATAAGCTGCTTAAACTTGCTGACTATATAAAAGGCAACGCTTTCTTCTATTTGCTTACTTACATTGAGCTGTCACATCTATTTACAGGATACCATTGTTGGTACATGAATGTGTATGTGAGACATCAGTGTGAATTGATGGGATTGTGTGTAATTTAATCACACCCAACAAAAGCGAGTCTGTCACACTCCACTCCGCGCTGTCATTCTAAAAAGTGATGTTGGATGGGGGAGATGAGAATCATGGAGTGAAAAAGTCTATGAAGATGAAACACTCACTTTGAGAAGATCTACCCTTAAAAGCCACATTGAAAGTGAAAGTCTAATGACAGCTCTAATTCTTTGTTGTGTTCCTCTAATAGTGGAGGAGTCTGAAGCCATTGTGAAGCCAGTTTCCCAGGAATGACATATCGGCAATTCAGTATGTGCTGCCTGTATATATATATATATATTAGGGATGAGCGAATCGATCCGGACGAACCCGGATTCGATCCGAATTTCATGAAAAATTCGATTCGGATCGAATCCGAATTTCCCCGCAATTCGATCGCTCGAAGTTTTCCTTTAACATCCATTCATTTACATACAGGCATTCTAAGATGGCGGACGGAACATGTCTGGACATCTACCCCGCGCCAGTGCAAGCTGGGGCAGTCACATGCAGCCTATCAGCAGCCAGCAAGCCCGGTGACGTCACAGCGCTATTTAAGTCGGCCATCTTGCTTTTCCTTCCTCATTTCTCTATTGCATTCGTGAGAGACAGAACGCTGTAGTGAGGGAGAGGCAGTTAGACAGGCAGGGACAGACAGGGACAGGCTGGAGACAGGCGGGAGACAGACAGAAAGTCAGCGAAAAACAGGGAAAGTTAGGAAAAATCGGAGGCAGTCACAGGGAGATTTTTTTTTTTTTCATCCAGCCTGAGTGTTACTGGCTGGCTGACAGGCTTTGTTAGCGTTTTCAGGCTGCTTATACTAACTAACTGTGCATATATACTGAACTGATCTTAAGTCTGCTGTGAGGCATCCCATTCTGTGACTACAGCAGCCTCTATTTAAGACCATAACCATTTGCACTTATTATAATTGAAATTAGGCCTGATAAAGACACTTTTGCTGTGCATAGTACTACTGGTCCCTGCCAGGTGCACTCCTGTTTGGGGCATCCCATTCTGTGACTACAGCAGCCTCTATTTAAGACCATAACCATTTGCACCTATTATAATTGAAATTAGGCCTGATAAAGACACTTTTGCTGTGCATAGCACTACTGCCTGCCAGGTGCACTCCTGTTTGGGGCATCCCATTCTGTGACTACAGCAGCCTCTATTTAAGACCATAACCATTTGCACCTATTATAATTGAAATTAGGCCTGATAAAGACACTTTTGCTGTGCATAGCACTACTGGTCCCTGCCAGGTGCACTCCTGTTTGGGGCATCCCATTCTGTGACTACAGCAGCCTCTATTTAAGACCATATAACCATTTGCACCTATTCTAATTGAAATTATACCTGATAAATACACTTTTGCTGTGCATAGCACTACTGGTCCCTGCCAGGTGTACTCCTGTTTGGGGCATCCCATTCTGTGACTACAGCAGCCTCTATTTAAGACCATAACCATTTGCACCTATTATAATTGAAATTAGGCCTGATAAATACACTTTTGCTGTGCATAGCACTACTGCCTGCCAGGTGCACTCCTGTTTGTGGCATCCCATTCTGTGACTACAGCAGCCTCTATTTAAGACCATATAACCATTTGCACTTATTCTAATTGAAATTAGGCCTGATAAAGACACTTTTGCTGTGCATAGCACTACTGGTCCCTGCCAGGTGGACTCCTGTTTGGGGCATCCCATTCTGTGACTACAGCAGCCTCTATTTAAGACCATATAACCATTTGCACTTATTCTAATTGAAATTAGGCCTGATAAAGACACTTTTGCTGTGCATAGCACTACTGGTCCCTGCCAGGTGGACTCCTGTTTGGGGCATCCCATTCTGTGACTACAGCAGCCTCTATTTAAGACCATATAACCATTTGCACTTATTCTAATTGAAATTAGGCCTGATAAAGACACTTTTGCTGTGCATAGCACTACTGGTCCCATGTGCACTCCTGTTTGGGGCATCCCATTCTGTGACTACAGCAGCCTCTATTTAAGACCATAACCATTTGCACCTATTATAATTGAAATTAGGCCTGATAAAGACACTTTTGCTGTGCATAGCACTACTGGTCCCTGCCAGGTGCACTCCTGTTTGGGGCATCCCATTCTGTGACTACAGCAGCCTCTATTTAAGACCATAACCATTTGCACCTATTATAATTGAAATTAGGCCTGATAAAGACACTTTTGCTGTGCATAGCACTACTGCCTGCCAGGTGCACTCCTGTTTGGGGCATCCCATTCTGTGACTACAGCAGCCTCTATTTAAGACCATATAACCATTTGCACTTATTCTAATTGAAATTAGGCCTGATAAAGACACTTTTGCTGTGCATAGCACTACTGGTCCCTGCCAGGTGCACTCCTGTTTGGGGCATCCCATTCTGTGACTACAGCAGCCTCTATTTAAGACCATATAACCATTTGCACTTATTCTAATTGAAATTAGGCCTGATAAAGACACTTTTGCTGTGCATAGCACTACTGCCTGCCAGGTGCACTCCTGTTGTGGCATCCCATTCTGTGACTACACCAGCCTCTATTTAAGACCATATAACCATTTGCACTTATTCTAATTGAAATTAGGCCTGATAAAGACACTTTTGCTGTGCATAGCACTACTGGTCCCTGCCAGGTGGACTCCTGTTTGGGGCATCCCATTCTGTGACTACAGCAGCCTCTATTTAAGACCATATAACCATTTGCACTTATTCTAATTGAAATTAGGCCTGATAAAGACACTTTTGCTGTGCATAGCACTACTGCCTGCCAGGTGCACTCCTGTTGTGGCATCCCATTCTGTGACTACACCAGCCTCTATTTAAGACCATAACCATTTGCACCTATTATAATTGAAATTAGGCCTGATAAAGACACTTTTGCTGTGCATAGCACTACTGGTCCCTGCCAGGTGCACTCCTGTTTGGGGCATCCCATTCTGTGACTACTGCAGCCTCTATTTAGGACCATAACCATTTGCATCTATTATAATTGAAATTAGGCCTGATAAAGACACTTTTGCTGTGCATAGCACTACTGGTCCCTGCCAGGTGCACTCCTGTTTGGGGCATCCCATTCTGTGACTACAGCAGCCTCTATTTAAGACCATAACCATTTGCACCTATTATAATTGAAATTAGGCCTGATAAAGACACTTTTGCTGTGCATAGCACTACTGCCTGCCAGGTGCACTCCTGTTTGGGGCATCCCATTCTGTGACTACAGCAGCCTCTATTTAAGAACATAACCATTTGCACTTATTCTAATTGAAATTAGGCCTGATAAAGACTCTTTTGCTGTGCATATTCTTACTGCTGCCTGCCAGGTGCACTCCTGTTTGGGCATCCCATTCTGTGACTACAGCAGCCTCTATTTAAGACCATATAACCATTTGCACTTATTCTAATTGAAATTAGGCCTGATAAAGACTCTTTTGCTGTGCATGCTACTACTGGTCCCAGGTGCACTCCTGTTGTGGCATCCCATTCTGTGACTACACCAGCCTCTATTTAAGACCATAACCATTTGCACTTATTCTAATTGAAATTAGGCCTGATAAAGACACTTTTGCTGTGCATATTCTTACTGCTGCCTGCCAGGTGCACTCCTGTTGGGGCATCCCATTCTGTGACTACACCAGCCTCTATTTAAGAACATAACCATTTGCACTTATTCTAATTGAAATTAGGCCTGATAAAGACACTTTTGCTGTGCATGCTACTACTGGTCCCAGGTGCACTCCTGTTGGGGCATCCCATTCTGTAACATACCATACCCCTCTTTATTTACACTAAGCAGCTCTCTTATTTACACTAGGCAGGCCTGTTGGGGGCTGAGTGTTACTGCTCACTTTTGGTGTGCATTATATTCTGTTTCATATAGACCCACCGCTGCCTGGGGGTTCTTAAAATATCACCTACTACCACGCCAGTTAGACTATGTCGGGCAGACAAGTGCCTGGAAGTGAAAAGAGGAGTGGCAGAGGCCAAGATTCCGCAGGCAGAGCTCGCAGCAGACTGGGGGCCAGTAGCAGCAGGAGTCACGCTGAGAGACCTAATCTGCCAGTATCTGCTAGCGGTCGGGTCTCCACCAGTAACGCATCTGCCGTGGTAGATTGGTTGACGCGCTCATCAACAACATCATCACAACTTACGTCTGAGACCCCCAGTCTAGGGTCGGTAGGTTCCTCTGACACAACCCTGAGTTGGCATGCCCCGAGAGCAGTCCCTGTCCTCCCATTGCCTCTGGCCTACGCCGTTCCCTCCCCCAGTGACGTATCCTATGCTTTGGGTTCAGCTCCACTCTTTAGTGAGGAGGATGATCAGATACAGGAGGACAGTCAGCAGCTACTGCCCAGCCAAGAAATGGAGGTGGCTTCTCTAGCTAGGCAGACAAATAGTGATGTGGACAGTGTCATGGGTGCTGCGAGCGTTCCAGCTCCTGCGCCAGACACTGTTGACGAATCCACGAACATCAGTGACGTACAGCCACAACTCGGTGATAATGATGATGACGATGAAGCCAATCGCACTTGGGAGCCGGGTGATGAAGGGGCTTCATCGTCATCATCAGGAGAAGAGGGGCGCAGGTTGCCCCGGAGTCAGCAGCTGAGGCAGCAAGGTGGTAGCAGTCAGCATGGGGGCACAATTCCAAAGGCTGGAGCCGGCCAGGGCCGGGGCCGGGGTAGAGCACCTGCTGTGCGGCAGTCTACCTTATCGGGAGGTAGTGGAGCAGGGGTTCCTGGAGTTGGCAACAGCAGCAGTGAATCAGTGAGGCCAGGGGGTGGGAAAAGTAGCTACTCGGCAGTGTGGC
Organism: Gastrophryne carolinensis; assembly: GCA_027917425.1. NCBI lineage: Eukaryota > Metazoa > Chordata > Amphibia > Anura > Microhylidae > Gastrophryne > Gastrophryne carolinensis. Next base: position 58,825,648 of record CM051240.1, read on the forward strand.
AGTTTTTCCTGAAGCATCCGCAGGAGGGTAACATGGCCACATGCAAGATATGTAGGCAAAAGGTGAAGCGTGGCCAGGGTCCAAATGTTGGCACCACGGCCCTGCGTCAACATATGATGCGTCACCATAAAGCGACCTGGGAGAACCGAGGCTCCCAAGGGGTGGTCCAGTCTGCTTCCTCACCAAGTGAGCTCCCAATTTCTGCCAGCCAAGGCTCCAGCACCTCAGCCGAAGGCAGCTGTGCGTCATACCCATTCTCTGCCGCTCCTGCTCCTCCTCCTCCTCCTCCAAGTCATGCATCCCGCCAGCAATCCATCAGCGAAGCCATGTCCAAGAGACAGCAGTATGCGCCCACTCATCCTACGGCGCAGAAGCTGAATGTGCTCCTGTCCAAGTTGCTGGTGCTGCAGTCGCTCCCTTTTCAGGTGGTGGAATCTGCACCTTTCAGAGAACTGATGGCTTGTGCCGAGCCGAGGTGGAGAGTCCCAAGCCATCATTTCTTTGCCAAGAAGGCAGTACCAGCGCTGCACACTTTTGTTGAACAGAAGGTGGGCCAGTCCTTGAGCCTGTTGGTGTGTAGCAAAGTGCATGGCAGCGCCGACATCTGGAGCTGTAACTACGGTCAGGGACAGTACATGTCGTTTACGGCCCACTGGGTGAATGTGGTCCCTTTGCAGCAGCAGCAGCAACTTGGACAGGTCACGCCGCTTCGGCCTCCGCGCTCCCTGCCCGTTGGGCCTGTGACACCGTGCGACTCGGCCTCCTCATCCTCCGCCATCTCCTCACCCTCCACTGTAGGCTCAAGTCTCAGTGCCCCTCCAGTCTACCATGTGTGCAGGGCACGGAGGTGTCACGCAGTGCTTCACATGGTTTGTCTTGGCGAACGGAGTCACACAGGGGAGGAACTGCTTAAATGTATTCATCAGGAAATCCAAACATGGCTTACTCCAAGAAAACTTAAAATGGGAATCATGGTTACCGACAATGGGAAGAACATTTTGTCTGCGCTGCACCAAGGAAGCCTGACCCATGCCCCCTGCATGGCTCACGTCTTCAATCTGGTTGTCAAGCGGTTTCTGAAGTGTTCCCCCCATCTGCAAGACATCCTAACAACTTCAAGGAAACTTTGCATGCACTTCAGCCACTCATACACCGCCAAACACACCCTTCTTGAGCTACAGAGTCAGAATGGTATCCCCCAACATAGTCTGATTTGCGATGTTTCCACCCGTTGGAATTCCACCCTTCACATGTTGGACCGATTATATGAACAGAGAAAAGCCATCACGGATTTCCTGATGATCCAAGCAGATAGGGGGACTCCCCTGTGTAACTTCAATGTCAACCAGTGGCAGCTCATACGTGACACCTGTCGTTTGCTCAGGCCCTTTGAGGAAGCCACTTTATTTGTCAGTCGGCAGGATTACGGGATGAACGACGTGATTCCACTGCTTCATGTACTACAGCACATGTTGGAAACCATGGCTGGTCAGGGCACTGGAGACATGGCGTTTACATCTTACGGCCACATGAACCCCGTTGGAGCTGAACTGGAGGAGGAGGAGGAAGAGGAGGAGTTGCCCAGCGAAACACAGTTTAGGCTTGGCGAAATGGCTGGTTTATCTAGTCAGTGGACAGGAGAGGAGGAGCAGGAGCAGCCAGAGGAGCTAGAGGTTTTTGAGAAAGGCGAGACAGAGGACCCGGGCACACCGTGGCAGTATGCAGTGGAGATGGAGACAGGTAGTCCATCCGAGTCACTTGCGCAAATGGCAGGAAGCATGCTCACGTGCTTGCGTAGTGACCCCAGAATTGTTTCCATCTGTCGGCGGGATGACTTCTGGCTGTCCACCTTATTGGACCCTCGCTTCCAGCACAAAATGGGGGCATTTTTTAAACCCACTGAGAGGGAGGACAAACTGAACTACTACAAAGACATTGTACGTAGGCAGTTGGCCGATGCCTATCTGCGCCATGGTCCATACTCTCACAGGTCTGACTCGAGGGGACCTCTGCGCTCACCTTCCACTGCCATGGCCGCTGGGGGGGGTTGGCAGGAGCAGCAGCTCCATCAGCAGCAGCAGCCTCAGTCTTCAGTCGCTAATGAGTAGCTTTCTACACCCGCATAGTGAGGCTACTCATGAGCAGCAGGAAGACCTGGAGCAGGACCTGAACCAGTAGGTCATGTCATACTTTGACATGACCATGCCAACACACCTTGAGGATCCGCTGGACTTCTGGGCAGCCAAACTTGATTTGTGGCCGCAACTAGCAGAGTTTGCCCTGGAAAAGCTGTCCTGCCCGGCAAGTAGCGTGCCATCTGAGCGGGTGTTTAGTGCGGCGGGGGCCATAGTTACGGTGAGGAGAACTCGTCTGTCAACTAAAAATGTGGAGAGACTCACCTTTGTCAAAATGAATCAGGGATGGATCAGCCAGGATTTCCACCCACCAATGCCTGATGCATGCGACTAGATTCAGCATGGTGCCACGTTTTACACTTTCCAAATGGTGCAAAACATATTTATGTCTTTAGGCCAATTTTTGGGCTCCTGCTGATGTCAACTCCAGGGTGTGAATCATCCAATTTTTGGGCTCCTGAAGCCAACTCCAGTGTATATTTGGGCTCCTGCTGCTGCTGCTGCCAACTCCAGGGTGTGATTCATCCAATTTTTGGCCTCCTGAAGCCAACCCCAGTGTCTCTTTAAAGTAATATTTGGGCTCCTGCTGCTGTTGCTGCCAACTCCAGGGTGTGATTCATCCAATTTTTGGGCTCCTGAAGCCAACTCCAGTGTATATTTGGGCTCCTGCTGCTGCTGCTGCCAACTCCAGGGTGTGATTCATCCAATTTTTGGCCTCCTGAAGCCAACCCCAGTGTCTCTTTAAAGTAATATTTGGGCTCCTGCTGCTGTTGCTCCCAACTCCAGGGTGTGATTCGTCCAATTTTTGGCCTCCTGAAGCCAACTCCAGTGTATATTTGGGCTCCTGCTGCTGCTGCTGCTGCCAACTCCAGGGTGTGATTCATCCAATTTTTGGCCTCCTGAAGCCAACCCCAGTGTCTCTTTAAAGTAATATTTGGGCTCCTGCTGCTGTTGCTGCCAACTCCAGGGTGTGATTCATCCAATTTTTGGGCTCCTGAAGCCAACTCCAGTGTATATTTGGGCTCCTGCTGCTGCTGCTGCTGCTGCCAACTCCAGGGTGTGATTCATCCAATTTTTGGGCTCCTGAAGCCAACCCCAGTGTCTCTTTAAAGTAATATTTGGGCTCCTGCTGCTGCCAACTCCAGGGTGTGATTCATCCAATTTTTGGGCTCCTGAAGCCAACTCCAGTGTATATTTGGGCTCCTGCTGCTGCTGCTGCCAACTCCAGGGTGTGATTCGTCCAATTTTTGGCCTCCTGAAGCCAACCCCAGTGTCTCTTTAAAGTAATATTTGGGCTCCTGCTGCTGCTGCTGCCAACTCCAGGGTGTGATTCATCCAATTTTTGGGCTCCTGAAGCCAACTCCAGTGTATATTTGGGCTCCTGCTGCTGCCAACTCCAGGGTGGGAATCATCCAATTTTTGGGCTCCTGAAGCCAACCCCAGGGTCTCTTTAAAGTAATATTTGGGCTCCTGCTGCTGCTGCTGCCAACTCCAGGGTGTGATTCATCCAATTTCTGGGCTCCTGAAGCCAACTCCAGTGTCTCTTTAAAGTAATGTTTGGGCTCCTGCTGCTGCTGCTGCTGCCAACTCCAGGGTGTGATTCATCCAATTTTTGGGCTCCTGAAGCCAACTCCAGTGTCTCTTTAAAGTAATATTTGGGCTCCTGCTGCTGCTTGCAACTCCAGGGTGTGATTCATCCAATTTTTGGGCTCCTGAAGCCAACCCCAGTGTCTCTTTCAGCCAATGTTTGGGCTCCTGCTACTGCTGCTGCCAACTCCAGGGTGTGATTCATCCAATTTTTGGGCTCCTGCTGCTGCCAACTCCAGTGTCTCTTTAAAGCAATGTTTGGGCTCCTGCCCCTCATAGTGATGCCACTTCAACTCTCTTGAATTCAATTGTGCCGCTCTGCGATTCTATTAGCGATGCCTCTGATCTGCATGTGATATTTATTCAAAGTATTATTTAACTAACCCAGCACGCATCCTGTGCGTGTTACAGCAAGGCAGAATGGTTTACAGCCCTATTGAGGCTCTAGGAGGCTCAGAAATAGCCGTTTTTAATAGCGATTTGTCGCAAATAAATTCGGGTCGAAACGATTTTTGTCGGAAAATCAGTCGAATCGAATTTTTCAAAAGTTCGCTCATCTCTAATATATATATATATATATATATATATATATATATATATATATGGATTTCTCCAGTCTAAGAGCAGAATGAGAGATGATAGTTTAGCTTTCTGAATTTCTGGAAAAAGTTGCTACACAAAATCTACACAGTGTGTGCATGCAGGGCTGGCGTCAGTACTCGGCATACATGGTCAGGTGCTGGGGCCCCTGCACCTTGGGAGGGCCCCACCTGATTAACTCTACCCTGGGCAGTCCCTATGCAGGATGCAGGGCCGTGCAGTAACCAGGACCAAGAACTGTCAGCCAGGGGCAGATTGACCATTTGGAGAGACTTTCTGTCAGTCCTTCTATGCTTTGTTTCTTTCCTTCTATTTGTTTTCCCTACTTTCCATTTATACTTTATTTCTTTCTTTCATTTGTTCTGTCTGTCATTCTTTTCTCAATTTTTTCTTTCCTTCTATTATTTCAGTTCTTCTATTCGTTATTTCTTTCATTCTATTCTTTTTCTTTCCTTCTAGACTTTCTTCCTTTATTCCCATCTATTCTTTGAGTAATTAATCTATTCATTCCACCATTACTTTTTTTTCTTCTTCTTCCATTATCTTTTTTATATCGCTTTATTTTCTGTCTGTCATTCCCTTTTTCTCTTTCCTGGTTTCTATTTTTTTCGTTCTTTATTTTTCTGTCATTCCATCTATTATTTTTTTTCTTTCTATTCTTCATATATGCTTTACCACCATGTTTGAAGTGTCATACCACACCGCACAGGGCACATTGAAACTCTATCGTCCAAGGTCCCGCATACACCTGGAGCCGGCCCTGTATGTAGGCTTTTCTGATTATAGATAGTGTTACTGTTAAACGTGATGTTAACATTGTTTTCTTCTGCTGAAAGAATCAAAAGCCCAGAGGAATTGAGTTATAGAAGAACATACCTCATGCAGCTTTTGAAGCTCCTTATGTACAGTCTAATACAGTATAAACTCTCAATTCCACTCTCATCTTTATCTCCTATGAGGCTACCAACACTCCCTTTAGATTGCAGCACATGAGCTTTCTGTGGTTTTCAAGTGTATATTTTTCATAGGCTATTTATACTGTGTATTAAAACCTTTAATACAAACTCTGATTAAGCGAGACAGGACCTGCCTTACATTGAAGGACTGCAGGATGACGCTCCCAGAAAAACAGATTTTGTGCCATCTAAAATCGTATATCTTTATATGGAGCATAGCTTGTGCTGAGCTATTTATTAAATTTTTTACAGTCATGGCATGGGCAGTGGTGACCACCTTGACAGCTGGCTTCTAAATGAATAGTGGGGCTGTATGGCCTTGAGCACCTTCCCTGTTGGAGTAGTAGTGTGTGAGATGTGAACTTTTTCTTTCATTTACAAAAAAAAAAAAAACTTTGCCAAATAAGCAAAAAGTATGGTGCCCCTAGGATGACGGTGCCCTGTGCACCCCATCTGAGCAACCCAAAGGGTGACCATGGTATTGGATCTCTTTCCCCCCTTCCCTCCTTTTCCAATACTTTTTTCCTATCTATCTCAGATTCTACCCTGATTTTCAACTACCTTTTGGTCATACTCGATTCTATTCTCACACTGCTCTTACATACTCACTTACATCTTACCTGTTGTACGAGTGATTTTTTGGTTAGCTAATCCTTTACTTTGCTTCCTTTTGTTTCTGATCAGATAGAAACGGGGAGGCCGATTTATTAATAGCGCCAGGTAGTGACAGATGAGCGACAGTAGCGTGATTTTCACAGCGGCCGCTAGTATTCGCTGTGCTTGGCCGTTGTTCGGCTGTTGACAGCGACTCAGTCAGTGTGCGGTAATGTTGAATACGGGGTTAGGAGTCGCTGTTTGACTGGTTCCGCGCTGTATGGGAGCGCATGACAGCGAATGGCCATAGTGAACGGCTCCCAGCATATTCATTAACAAATCACGCTCAAAAAATTCTTGCGCTGTGAAATGCATGTTTAAACCCCAGAGCGCTGGCGGCGATGGGTTAAAAGTAGTTTTTTAACCCCCAAACAACCATATTTTTGTTAAAAAAAAATAAACATGTTTTTATAAACATTTGGTAATATGAATACATTAATATCAGACCTGTAATATCAATTCTGCACACATTTTTTTTTTTTTTTATTACCTTAAAAAAAATATCTAACATTGCAGAAGTGGTCACAGAATTTTTGACATTTAAAAAAAAAAAAACATTAATATCAATGAATTATGAATATTTAAAGATTTCTCCATTGAAATGCATTGGAGAGCGCCAGGTAGCGAGAGGTCATACCTGGCACTGTTATGGGATTAGCAGCGGCGCTGTTCGCTGAAGTCTGCAACATGATGAATCCCGCGCTAGCTGACGCTCTCGCCGGCACTAGCCTAATTTAGCGTGATAAATGCGTGATTGTGTTCGCAGCCTGGCGTTCTGGAGTCGGTAGCCGCCGATAGCTGGCGCTACCTGGCGCTAGTGAGACACTACCTGGCGCTATCCCTTGATAAATAAGGGCCATAGAAACATAGAAGGGTGACGGCAGAAGAAGACGCTCCATCTAGTCTGCCCTTATGTGTATACTGTATGTTCTCTTTATCTTAGGATAGATGTGTGCTTATCCCAGACATGTTTACATTCAGTGACTGATGATTTTTCAACTACCTCTGCTGGAAGTTTAAAGTTACAAAGGGCCAGCACACCATATGAAAGAATTATATTGTATTCAAAAGCATACAATAGTGACATGCCAGGTAATCCATCAATCAGCAATCATAGTCCATAAGTGTCAAAGTTTCGAGGGTGTAGTATACCCCCTTTCTCAGGGCAGACTAGCAAAAAAAAAAAAAAAAGTCTGCCCTGAGGAAGGGGGTATACTACACCCCCGAAACTTTGACACTTATGGACTATGATTGCTGATTGGTGGATAATCTAGTTTGGTTTTCATACCTATGAACTATGATTGCTGATTGATGGATTACCTGTTTTGGATTTGTATACAGCATGGCATGTCACTATTGTATGCTTTTGAATACAATATAATTCTTTCATACGGTGTGCTGGCTCTTTGTAACTTTGGATTTAAAGTGGCGCCACCGCGGTCCTGGCACCCAACGATTTAAAGTATATGGTAAGTGTGCACCTGCATCCGGGATTACTAGTGTCTCTGCTGGAAGTTTGTTCCAAGCATCTACTATTTCTGTAAAATAATATTTTCGAACATTGCTCCTGATCTTCAGGCTGTGCCCACTGTTCTCTCATTAAGTTTCTTCTTAAACCTTATACAATCCTTTCACATATGTAAAGGTCTCAATCATGTCCCCCCTCTCCCTTCTTTCCTCCAGACTGTACAAATTAAGTTCTTTAAATCTTTCCTGATAAGTTTTAAGTTTAAGTCCTTCCACCATTTTCGTTGCCCGCCTTTGGACCCGTTCTAATTGAATAATGTCTTTTTGCAGGTAAGATCTCCAGAACTGCACACAGTATTCTAGCTGTGGTCTCACCAGGGCTCTATACAGATAGAAGGGTTGATCTGCCGATAAGTCTTAAAAATGACTTGTTAATTGAAAGGAAATAAAATGAAAAAAATAACAGGAAATCAAAGTAACAGGCAGAACCAAAGTGGTATCAGACCCTTCTCAGAGTTCCAGACCCAGCTATAGTAATACGCAGATATGGTGAATGACTTATGATGATGGAATGATCTAAGCTTCCTGTCCTGTGTTCTGGGAGTCCATACCTGTAGCGAAATCCATTCATCTCCAAATGCCTCCCCAGATAACACCCCCTTATTCCATATACAACACATTTCCTTATTATCCTTCATCCAATCAGGACACAGATGACTGAAGCCTGAGCGGGTATTGCAATGTCCACTCTACCCCACTAGAGAACAACCTTGTGTGACAATCTGGAGATTCAGATAGTGTCAGTGTACACTTCGAGGCCGATTCATTAATAGCGGCAGTTAGCGACAGTTGAGCGACTGTAGCAGTATTTTCACAGCGCCCGCTGGTAGTCGCTGTGCTTGGCCGTTGTTCTGTAGTTGATAGCGACTCAGTCGGAGTGCAGTAATGTTGAATATTGGGTGAGGAGTCGCTATTTGACAGGTTCCGCGCTGTATGGGAGCGCATGATAGCGACTGGCCATAGCGACCGGCTCCCACCATATTCATTAACAAATCACGCTCAAAAAATTCTCGCGCTGTGAAATGCATGTTTAAACCCCAGAGTGCTGGCGGCGATGGGTTAAAAGTAGTTTTTTAACCCCCAAACAACCATATTTTTGGAAATATGAATATTTATTGTAATAAATATATGAATAATTATTGTAATATGAATACATTAATATCAGACCTATAATATCAATTCTGCACAATTTTTTTTTTTTTACCTTAAAAAAATATCTAACATGGCAGAAGTGGTCACAGAATTTTTCACATTTAAAAAAAAAAAAAAAAATTAATAACAATTAATTATGAATATTTAAAGATTGTTCCATTGAAATGCATTGGAGAGCGCCAGGTAGCGAGAGGTCATACCTGTCGCTGTTCAAGGTCGGACGCTGGCGCTGTGGGCTGAGGCTGGAATAATGATGAATGAGTCGCTATATGGCGCTATCTCAGTCGCTAAGCAGGATTGGCTTGATAAATGTGTGATTGTGGTGGGGAGCCGGCGTTCTCGTGGCGGGGCCCGTCATTACCGGCCGCTCACCAGTCGCTACCTGTCGCTATTCCTTCATAAATAAGGGCCTTCCTCTTTTAATGTGTAATTGAATTTGGCCACTCAGTGAAGCTTCTCCGTTCTTTTAGGCCAAAAGGTGAGGCATCTGTCATATACAGTGGCTATGCACATTAAAATGATGGGTTGCCTGAGCTTTGCTTTTCCCAAAACATGCAATAATTCATTCTAGCCAAAAGAAGGAACTTAAAAGGCCACTTCACCTTTCCAACACCTGTACAGTTCTTTTCTAAAATATTTGTCTAATTTAACAAATCGTCTGTACTAGTACATGTAAGGTGCACTTTCCAACAATAGCTGGAGAGGTAACAATAAGGTGAAGGATGTATCATTAATGGAATAGGAAGGGATTTTCACTTTGAATGCATTAGTCATCAGGGACTAAATGTGGAATGCTTAAATGTTGTATGAATAAGTGAGTTTGTATGATTAGCATGCCATCATAATTGATTAAAAAGAAAATGAGTTTTAATAGGACATTTTACTATTTTCATGCCTCCATTATTCTGCTTCTTGGTTTAGAAGGGGTTAACCTGGCCAACGAAAACCTAAAACACTGTATAAAGAAGGAACTTTTTCCTGTGCACCATGCCCACATAAACATTCCATTAGTAACGTAATACATTAGAAGGACATAGCTCTAATGCAACCTACAGTACTGACTGAAAGCTGGCTCTGTCCATTTGCAGTACAATATTGTGGATAATACTATTAGAGCGGGCTGCAGCTTCACTGTCTGATGCATTACAGAATATTTTTAAAAGAGCATGTTTAAGGGGGTTATTTAAGAAGGGATAGCACCAGGTAGTGCCTCGTAGTGGCAGGCAGCGTCTGGTGAACGCTGGGCGCTGTACGCAAAACCACATTTATAAAAGGGAATCTTGTGAGCAACTATAACAGGGCCATGTAGCGTCACATGTATTATTACAGGTGGCTCAGCGTATAGCGCCGGCGCTCTAGCCTCCAGAGAGTCAGGTATTACCTTTCACTCACTATGTCGCTCTCCCATACATTTCAATGGCCGTTCATTTGCTTGTGTTTAAACAGCGTGTTTGCCGCACACAAGGGCAATATCAATAAATAAAAATATTAAATGTATTAAATCATTTCAGATCATATTAAACAGACAACTTAAAAAACATATATACATACAAGACACACTGGAGATAATATTCCTGTTAATGGCTCTTACTTAAATATTAATCACAACCTTTTGCATATATGCTAAAGTAATTCTTTGATATATAATCGGACTGTTGTACCTGTATGGTGGCATATTTGAAAAAGACTTTCTAATTGTGCTCAAGAATGAAAATTTACTGATAAACCTCCTATAGAGTGTTGGTGTAGTGGACTCGCCACTGTAAAGTGCTTAAGTGCAATAAATAAGTGAGAGAAAAGTGTTAAAGAATCTCCAAATAGCTGTGCAAAAAGCAAAGTGCAAATATAGCAGTGCAAAAAATTATGAAAGAGCCGCCATCATACAGTCAGGTCCATAAGATAAAACGTTTAAAGATTTACATCACCACATCATTTGAGCCCAGGATCTCCAGAACCGCAACCTGCTACAGACGCGTTGCATGGCCCGATGCCACTTCACCAGGGTGTGTAGGTTGCTGTTGGTACCTTCTGCCCCTTTTAAACTAACCCGACGATGCGTCGCTCCCACGTGCAGCGCCACGCTCTCCCATACATTTCAATGGAAGATCCTTTTCTTCTCTTTAAACGGGTTTTTTTTTTTTTTTTTTCCAAAAAAATCACAAATAATTCTTTGACCTCTTCTGGCATTGAAATAGCAGTTTTTTCATAATTTTTTCATTTTTTAAATATTTCCTCAAAAATGACATTACAGGTCTGGCATTAAAGTGTTCATGTTACAATGTTGTTACAATGTAATTCCATATGTTTTCGCTTTGTTACTAGTTGATAGATGCTTGAAAACACACTTTAAACACACCGCCTCCTGCGCTCTGGGCTTCAAACAAATATTTTTCAGCGCCAGAGATTTGTGAAGCTGTTTTTTTGCTGAATATGGTGTGAGTCGGTCGCTATGAGCAGTCGCTAACATGCGCTCCCATACAGCGCTGTACTGGTCAAATAGCGACTCCTCACAATGTATTCAACATTACTGAACAGCGACTGAGTCGCTATAAAGTAGCGACTCACGGCCGAGCACTGCGACTACTAGCGGGCGCTCTGAAAATGCCTGCTACAGACGCTCATCTGTCGCTAATGATAAATCAGCCTCTATGTCGCTCTCCCATACATTTCAATGGCCGTTCATTTGCTTGTGTTTAAACAGCGTGTTTAAAATTTTTTTTTTTTTTTTTTTTGCTCAAATCATTGTGTGACCTCTCTTGGCTGCAAACAAACATTTTTAGAAACTTTTTTGACTTTTTATAGTTTTATGCAGAATTGTCAGGTCTGGCACTAAAGTGTTATTGTCACAGTGTTAAAACAATGTCAATCCGTGTGTTTTCGCTTTGTTACTGGTGGATATGTGTTCAATAACAGACTTTAATCACACAAGCGTCTGGCGCTATATGCTACAGTGCCCAGCTTTAGAGCACCGACGCTCTGTGTGTGTGTCCTTTTTTGTGTGGTAGTATGGTGTGGTGCGCAGAGTGCCGATCACACTGAGCTGGCGCTACTTTTCGCTCCCTGCAGCACTGCACTGTCAGAGCACCCAACATACATCACATTTATTAATGCCGGCCAGGTTACTACAGCGACTAAGGCGCTCTGTTACAGCGCCCGATGCCCGCTTCTATTGGTGACTCTAAGCGCCGCTATACAGACGCTCATCTGCCGATACCTGGCGTTAGTAATTAATCAGCCTCCAAGTTTTTGTTTAATGCTATTAAATTGTTTGTTAAACAGTATCACACAATATTTGCTTTTACTTTTCATTGTTAATGAACGATCAGGCCTAATTTTAGTTGTTTTTTATTAAAAAAAAAAGGAAACTACAGATTTATAACCAAAGCCTTACAAAAGATTTTGGTTATTTTCTTAAATTCCAGTGAATGTAGTCCCACATTGTTGGTGGGAGTAACAATGGTATCATCTGTGATTATTCTTAGGCCCTTATTTATGAAGGAATAGGGACAGGTAGCGACTGGTGAGCGGCCGGTAATGACGGGCCCCGCCACGAGAACGCCGGCTCCCCACCACAATCACACATTTATCAAGCCAATCCTGCTTAGCGACTGAGATAGCGCCAGATAGCCACTCATTCATCATTATTCCAGCCTCAGCCCACAGCGCCAGCGTCCGACCTTGAACAGCGACAGGTATGACCTCTCGCTACCTGGCGCTCTCCAATGCATTTCAATGGAACAATCTTTAAATATTCATAATTAATTGTTATTAATGTTTTTTTTTTTTTTTTTTTTTTTTTTAAATGTGAAAAATTCTGTGACCACTTCTGCCATTTTAGATAATTTTTTTTTTAAGGGGAAAAAAAATTAAAAATAAAAATTGTACAGAATTGATATTACAGGTCTGAATTAATGTATTCATATTACTAAATTATTTAAAATACTTTTTTTTTTTGGTTTCCAAAAATATGGTGGTTTGGGGGTTAAAAAACTACTTTTAACACATCGCCTCCAGCGCTCTGGGGTTTAAACATGCATTTCACAGCGCGAGAATTTTTGGAGCGTGATTTTTTGATGAATATGGCGGAAGCCGGTCGCTCTGACCAGTCGCTATCATGCGCACCCATACATCGCGGAACCTGTCAAATAGCGACTCGCAACCTTGAATTGAACATTATGCCACACCGACTGAGTCGCTGTCAACAACCGAACAACGGCCAAGCACAGCGACTACTAGCGGGCGCTGTGAAAATACCGCTACAGTCGCTCAACTGTCGCTACATGTCGATATTAATAAATCAGCCTCCCCATTGCCCGGGGAGGGATGCATATGTGCACTGTTTATTGTGTTGGCCTGTCTTAAATCATTTTTGACTATTGGTCCGCTTTAAATGTGAAAAGCCCTCCTCCAAATGTGGACCTTATAGGAGATCTATACCTCAAAACCCAGACACGAAGAAATTTTGCAGTTGATTGTGTGTTGAGTGTTCTCCAGAATTTGTAGACCAGCATCTAGGGTAGGCAGCTCTTCACAAATGTGGAGCGCTACCTTAATTCACCAATACCTAATAAGGTTTGATGTTGGGCCTTAAAATGAACAATAAAGGGGCTTATTTAAGAAACATTAAGGCCAGGTTAAGGCCACATTAAGGACCAGATGAGTGTCAGGTGAGTGTCAGGTCCCAGTGCAAAATGTGTATTTATCAAGTCAAAAATCCAGAGGCCTGTGATATTGCCAGGTAGTGTCCCATCTATCAACAGTGCCAGCGATGAGATGAGTTCCCAACAGCACCAGATAGCAGATAGGACCAGGCGCTCACACTGCACTGGCAGGCTGATTCATTACTAACGCCAGGTAGCGACAGATGAGCGTCTGTAGAGCAGATTTCAGAGCGCTGATTTTGAACATGTATTCACTAGTAACAAAGCGAAAACATATGGAATTACATTGTTATTACATTGTAACATGAACACTTTAATACCAGACAAGTAAGGACAATTCTGTATAAAAATATTAAAAATCCAAAAAGTTTTCAAAAATGTCATTTTCTAGGCCAGAACACGTCAGAAAGATTTGAGTTTAAAAAAAAAAAATTGGGATCAGGAAAGGGATTTAACGATCGTCCAGAGAAATGTATGGGAGAGCGCCAGGTAGTGAGAGGTAAGACGTGGCGCTCTGCAAGGCTGAACGCCGGCACTGTACGCTGAGGCTGGGATAATGATGAATCGGACGCTACATGGCGTTGTTCCCGATGCTCACCAGAATGGGCTTCATAAATGTGTCATTGCGTGCTGTGTCCGGCGTTCACCTGCCGCTACCTGCCGCTTACAAGGCACTACCTGGCGCTATCCCTTCATGAATAAGGCCCTGTGTGGCCTTATCCCATACATTTCAATGGGCTGGGATAGTTATAATTATTTAAGGTTTTTTTGGGGGGGGGCTGGTGCATGTGCCACGGAATCCCTGTGCTGGTCGGGATTATTTTTTGATGAATTATTGGTACTTTTGGGTTGCGCTGCAAACTTGTGTTTTGGGCTGTGAGAAAGCTATGTCATTTTTAAGTGTCCCTAATGCAATTCCCATTTTTATTTAAGAAAAAAATCAAGGACAAAAAAAAAAATGAGATTCCAACAGGCGCTGTGTGCCTGAATTCCTGTTTTTTAAACGCCTCTTGTAATAAATATACTCAGCTTGCGGCACTCCCGGACAGTGCTAGGTGTTGCTAGCGCATAGGCATATAAAAGCTGTGCATCTCGAACACTGCCTGGCCGGGCTGACAGCGCCGCCAGCCTGAAGCAGTAGTGCGGACGCTGCCAAGCGTCTCGGACGAGGGCGCTCAAGTGCTGAACGCAGGTAGCGACAGATGACCGCCTGTAGCAGGCATTTTCAGAGCGCCCGCTAGTAGTCGCAGTGCCCGGCCGTGAGTCGCTACTTAAACCGGACCTTCAGCGTGATTTAATGAAAAGCCCAAAATCTTAAAAAGCGGTTCCCCAGCATCTAAAATTACTATATTTTACGTTTTTAGTCTCTAGCTTATTATTCTTTCCCCCACTGGGCTGCAATTCTGTTCAGGAATTTAGGATACGGGCGCCGCCATCTTGACTCCGAAGCATCACACTTACAGAGGAGAGGAGAGTGGGATAAGGTACAGGGGGGCAGGTTATAGCTGTGCTTTGCTCAGACAGAGCAGAGCTGGGGTCAGGTAAAGGTCAGCAGTCCCAGAATGCAGAGCAGCACAGTCAGGAGGCACTTCCTGTTTGCAGGCTGCCTGATAAGATGGCGGCTTCCATAAGCCGCCATCTTGGATGTTTAAAGGCTCATAACATGCAGTAGATGCGGGTAGGATGATTTTTAATGTGGCCAATCTGTATGTACAGGGTGTGGGAAACATATAAGATAGACTCTTATTCAGAGTGAAGGACCGCTTTAATATTTGTTTGAAGCCCAGAGCGCAGGAGGCGGTGTGTTTAAAGTGTGTTTTCAAGCATCTATCAACTAGTAACAAAGTGAAAACATATAGAATTACATTGTAACAACATTGTAACATGAACACTTTAATGCCAGATCTGTAATGTCATTTCTGAGGAAATATATAAAAAATGAAAAGATTATGAATAAACTGCTATTTCAATGCCAGAAGAGGTCACAGAATTATTTGTGATTTTTCTGAAAAAAAAAAAAAACCCGTTTAAAGAGAAGAAAAGGATCGTCCATTGAAATGTATGGGAGAGCGTCAGGTAGCGAGAGGTCATACCTGGCGCTGTGCAAGGCTGAACGCCGGCGCTGTTCGCTGAGGCTGTGAAAATGATGAATCAGACGCTACATGGCATTATCCCAGTCGCTAAACAGATTCTGCTTGATAAATGTGTAATTGCGTGCCGTGTCCGGCGCTCACCAGTCGCTACCTGTCGCTACCTCTCATTAACCAGCAACTACCTGACGCTATCCCTTCTTAAATAAGGGCCTAAATCATTCTAACCTTTACCCTCTCGCTTTAAAACTAAAATAAACAAACTTGTCGGGAGTTGGGCTTTAAGTGTCTTTAAACAGCCCCCTTTTTAAAGGCAACAAAGGTTATTTAAAAAAAAAGGAGATGGAAAAATGACGGGGCCAAACACCAAAGAGAGCTGACATGTTATCAGATCTGCATGACTTTGATCCAGACTCTTCATCTTTTCTCTAAATAAAATATGCTAACAGCTCGCGGCTGGATTAATAATTCACAGCTTTCTATTAGACAGTCTGCGAGGCCTTCAGTAAGGGGCCTGACTCATAATTAGCGCTCATTAGGAGAAACAAAAAATCACAAACATGTACATACGCCTTGTTAGTTGTCTCTTCAATTTTCTGCTCCAATGCAAGTTGTCATGTGCAACTCCAGGCAAAATGTTTTTTCTTTTTTTCGTATGGCAGGAGAAAGTGTTAGAAGCAGTTTATTAATATTTGCATTGTCTGTGAAACCGCTGAGAAGATAATGGGGTTGATTCAGAGCTTGATGAGAAAACTCGCTCCTTTTTCAGGGGAGAAAATTGCCATTCAATTTCATTGTCTACCTTGGGATCGATTCAGAGCCAGGTGAAAATTATCACATGGTAGACAATGAAAGTCAGTGGCAGTTTTCTCTCCTAAAAAAGGAATGAGAATTCTCACCTGGCTCAGAATCAACACCATAGAGGCTAATTCATTACTAACGCCAGGTATCGGCAGATGAGCGTCTGTATAGAGGTGCTTAGAGCGACCGCTAGTAGACGCTGTAAGCGGGTATCAGGCGCTGTAACAGAGCTCCTCAGTCGCTGTAGTAACCTGGGCGGCATTGATGAATGTGATGTATGTTGGGTGCTCTAACACCAGTACAGCGCTGCAACGAGTGAAAGGTAGCGCCAGTGCAGTGCGACCGACTCTCAGCGCCTCACACCATACTTATCAAAAAACTACACACACACAGCGTCGGCGCTCTAAATCTGGTCACTATAGCATAGAGCGCCAGACGCTGTGTGATTAAAGTCTGTTTTTGAACACATATCCACCAGTAACAAAGCAAAAACACATGGAATGACACTTTAGTGCCAGACCTGTAATGACAAATCTGCATAAAAATATAAAAAGTCAAAAAGAGGCTGATTTATTAATAGCGCCAGGTAGCGACAGTTGAGCGAATGTAGCGGTATTTTCACAGCGCCCGCTAGTAGTCGCTGTGCTTGCCCGTTGTTCGGTTGTTGATAGTGACTCAGTCGGTGTGCAGTAATGTTGAATTCAAGGTGATGAGTCGCTATTTGACAGGTTCCGCGCTGTATGGGAGCGCATGATAGCGAATGGCCATAGCGACCGGCTCCCACCATATTCATTAACAAATCACGCTCCAAAAATTCTTGCGCTGTGAAATGCATGTTTAAACCCCAGAGCGCTGGCGGCGATGGGTTAAAAGTAGTTTTTTAACCCCCAAACAACCATATTTTTGAAAACCAAAAAAAAACAAGTTTATAAAAACATTTTGGAATATGAATACATTAATATCAGACCTGTAATATCAATTCTGCACAATTTTTTTTTTTTTTCTTACCTTAAAAAAAATATCTAACATTGCAGAAGTGGTCACAGAAATTTTCACATTAAAAAAAAAAAAAAAAAAAAATATTAACAATTAATTATGAATATTTAAAGATTGTTCCATTGAAATGCATTGGAGAGTGCCAGGTAGCGAGAGGTCATACCTGTCGCTGTTCAAGGTCGCTCGCTGGCGCTGTGCGGTGAGGCTGGAATAATGATGAATGAGTCGCTATATGGCGCTATCTCAGTCGCTAAGCAGGATCGGCTTGATAAATGTGTGATTGTGGTGGGGAGCCGGCGTTCTCGTGGCGGTGACCGTCATTACCATTCGCTCACCAGTCGCTACCTGGCGCTATCCCTTGTTAAATAAGGGCCGGGGTTTGTTTGCAGCCAGGAGAGGTCACACAATGATTTGAGCAAAAAAAAAAAAATTTAAATGTCGAACACGCTGTTTAAACACAAGCAAATGGATGGTCATTGAAATGTATGGGAGAGCTGCAGTGAGCGAAAGGTAATACCTGACACTCTGGAAGCTAGAGCGCTGGCGCTATAAACTGAGCCGCCTGTAATAATACATGTGACGGTACATGTCGCTCACCAGCTTCGCTTTCATAAATGTGGCTTTGCGTACAGCGCCCAGCGTACACGAGACGCTGCCTGTTACTACCTGGCGCTATCCCTTCAATCCCCTTTGTCTTATTTTCAGTATGTAGATACCACAAAGCTCATCAAAAGGAAAAGCTATGGTTATGAGCCACACAAACACCACTGTCATATAACCTCAGAGCAAGATGTATGTCCAGGAGTCCTTTGAATAAGATCCTACACGAGGTCTCACTGCAGTGTGTCACGTCACATACCTCATGTCACCCTTCAGCTTTGCTGCCACCAATGGTTCTTCTGCCACCAATCGCTCTCTCATCTCCACTGCTTTGTCCACAGCCACCAATCACCCTCTAATCCACTGGTGGCCAACCTTTTAGGAACCAAGTGCCCAAACTGCAAACTAAAACTTTATTTAAGTCCAAACCTGATTGCCCTGGTGCCAAGGGGGAAATAAAAAAAACCAAAATGCATGTACTGGAAAGTTGACAGGTGCCCACAGAGAGTGCCGCCTTTGGCATGGGTGCCATAGGTTCACCACCACTGCTCTAGTCCTGGCGCCCCTTCCCCAGTCCTTGCTGTTTTTTCCACTCATGCTGATCATCCTCCAGTCCTCTCTACTGTGCTGCGCTTATCACATTCTCTTCTTCGTCACCGTCTCCATTGCAGCTGAATGTGCTGCATTCTTTACTTTCTCCACTGATCATCCACTTGTCCTTGCCACTTTCTCTGATGACATTGGGGTCTTAACATCAAGGGTAGAGATGAGCGAACTTCTCAAAAATTTGAGCCGGCTTCCTCTGATGACGCGTCCTCTGATGACAGCTGACAGCGCAGCCGGCCTCCCCGTTCCCACCATGCCGGCATTTTATTTTTTTAATTTCAGGGAAAATTCGGTCAGCACGAACCTCTAAAAATTCAGGTTCATGCTGAATCGAATTTTCCCTGAAATTCGGAGCGAATTCAGGTTCGTTAGAACCGATTCGCTCATCCCTAATCAAGGGCCTCTGGAGTATCATGAGGCACTGCAGACAACTGGTAAGTCCCTCCCATTATACTAGTATAGAAGCCTACTACTATAGAGGCCTACTAATATACTACTACTATAACTAACTGTCCCCGTTCCTTGTGAACCCCCCGCCCCCCAGCAGCATTAAATCAATGTATTTCTTATTTTAATAATGCTATCTCCCCCTCCCCTTTAAAGCAACATTTCCCTCCCCTTTCCTCCCCATAGGGCCTTTGGTGTAAAAACAAACCCATTCCATAGATCTTAGCCTCCAGGTGTTGTGATACTCTTTTAGGCTATGGATCATACATAAGGTGAGTTTATATACCCACTTGTTACATTCAATTTAGGACGTTGTGTTGAGGGCACTCGCCATGTTTGTAGGGGTGACTACTTGGGCATTGTCTTATTACTGTATTACAATAAACAGTTTTATAGAATTAGATATCTTTTCTACTGGACTGTAAACCCAGAGGCAATAATAAGCAATAAATAAGACAGCAAGCAGCTCTCCTGATGTCTGCCCCATACAGCCATGGTTAGAAGCTATTACAGGGTTCAATTTCAGTTCTCCAGGACCACCCAAATGCAAAGTGGTCTAACAGCCACTCTGTGCCTTGGTGCTCTCAGCATGAGCAAGCACACAAGCCACATTGGTCTCACAGTTGTCTCTGACCACAGCAGGGCATGCTCATGACTTATAATGCTGCTCCATGACATGACATGATATGCCCTCCCCGGCTCAGCCACAAGATGAAATTGAAGCAAAGAAAGCAGCTTTTCAGGGTTTTTGAGATGCTTTGAAAAGGCATGTGTCTTTCCCTGTCCAGGCACACACCAACTTCCTCCCGCTTAGGCTGCAAACTCAGCTGCAGTAATAAAAGTAAAAAAGGATAGTTTTGGAGTCCCTGTGGACCTTCTTCGTGCAAAGTTCCAGAGAGGATTCACAGGTCTGCTTTAAAGTGGACCAATCACCCGTGTGGCCGGCCTGAAATCTAAAAAATTTCAGGGCCAGCCTCTAGCCTGCCCCTGGGGCATCCTATACCGATCCCCCGCTATGTGAAACCCCTCAGGGCAGCGTCATCTTCACGGGCAGCCACATCTCTGGCTTCCCTGTAGCTGTGCGCACTCCCTGCGGCCAGCCATCCAGATAGGCGGGCACGTGGGATTGCACACTGAGAGCTGGGAATGCGGCCACCGGCACGCCCATGCCCGGGCACAAAGTTCAAACCAATGGCTCTATGCCCCGCATTAGTATGCGCCACATAAATCTCTGGTTGGATGAGCACCTGTGCTGTGGGAACAATGGAAAGGTGAGTGAAAGTGGGCGATCTGCAGGGTTTCATATGGAGGTCATCCTACATCGGGATGCCCTGGGGGAAAGAACCAATCACCAAGGTAGTCAAAATCCTGGTGATTGGTCCACTTTAAATTGAGTATCACCCTTTCTCACTCTATACTTAACTAAAATAAAAGGTTGAGGCTTGAGTTGGAAATTATGTTATTTCCCATACACCGACATTGGGAGCAAATTTTTTTTTTTTGTAGGGGTGGGGGGCACCAGCATCACATCCTCCACCACACACACCCCCAGCTCCCTGCTTATCCTGCAATCAGAGACAAAAAATACAACAATCTCACACCAGACCACAGGATACTACACACACCCACTGCCCCCAGATCGAGAGCGCTCCACTACAGGCCCATATGCTTCAGTGCCTTGGATAAGGATCACTGAGGCAGCCTTGGAATTACATCACATCCAGAAGCACTTTCTATCAGGAGCCTCTAGATAGCACCAGCACCACTCAAGTCTGGGTTTTAAGGTATTACGGGGGGGGGGTGGAGATCATTTAACTGCTGAGCCAGTTAATTTTCTTTCCTTCCAGGAAGAAATGAGGTAGAAGGCCCCGGTCATGTCCTACCTATAACACAGTCCTGGTTATCACCCTGTGTGATAAGGGGTGGGTTCCAGGAGCCATCTGAGTAAGGGATGCCACCTTTCCCAACAAAAATGACGGGTACATGGTCATCATCTTGTAGGAGACGTGGTCTTTTGAGGGCGTGGTCTTGTATAATGTATATTTAATCACTCTCACTCTCCATTTTCTAATGGCCAACACAGCCAAGACACACATGACACACTTGCCCAGAGTGCTCGAAAGTAGCAGAGCGGCTGGGAATTGACTTCTGGCCCTGTTGCTAAACAGTAATAAAAATACCGGCAATTGCCAAAAAATTACCAACAGGTTACCTAAAATTCCCGCCAAAAATTACCGTAAAATATCGGTAAGGTGGAAACCTCACCCAGAGTAGGTGCTTAATTGAACCAATTCTAATCCAGCCCAGTACAAACTCCACCAGGTGACCAGGGCTGGCATCAGCACCCTGCAAGGCAGACATTTGCCGAGGGCCCCCACCCCCCAGGGGGGCAAACTGACAGCTGGCACAATGTGGTTAAAGAACTTTTTTTGCCACTAACATTGCGGCCCCTGCGCCGCCTCCCCCCAGCGAGTCGGGTCGTCACTTACCACATAACAAGATTGGGCTGCATGCTCGTTCATTGGTGGTGCAGTTGCCCCACCCCTACACCTCTGCAACAGGCTGAAAGAAGGTAATGCAAGGTACACAGTGCACACACTTCCTTTCCCTGTCTCTCTGCTCCATCCATCCCTGTCCCCTCAGCTCTGCCCCATTGGTTGTATGTCACCTCTGCCCCATCCATCCCTATCCCCTGAGCCCTGACCCATCCATCCATGTCCCCTCAGCTCTGCCCCACCCATCCATGCCCCCCAGTTCTGCCCCATCCATCCATGTCCCCCCAGTTCTTCCCCATCCATCCCTGTCCCCTTAGCTCTGCCCCATCCATCCATTTCCCCCCAGTTCTGTCCCATCCATCCCTGTCCCCTCAGCTCTTCTCAACCCATTTATGTCCCCCCAGTTCTTCCCCAACCATCCCTGTCCCCTTAGCTCTGCCCCATCCATCCATGTCCCCCCAGTTCTTCCCCAACCATCCCTGTCCCCTTAGCTCTGCCCCATCCATCCATGTCCCCCCAGTTCTGCCCCATCCATCCATGTCCCCCCAGTTCTTCCCCATCCATCTCTGTCCCCTTAGCTCTGCCCCATCCATCCATGTCCCCCCCCAGTTCTGCCCCATCCATCCATGTCCCCCCAGTTCTGCCCCATCCATCCATGTCCCCCCAGTTCTTCCCCATCCATCCCTGTCCCCTTAGCTCTGCCCCATCCATCCATGTCCCCCCCCCCCAGTTCTGCCCCATCCATCCATTTCCCCCAGTTCTGTCCCATCCATCCCTGTTCCCTCAGCTCTTCTCCACCCATTTATGTCCCCCTAGTTCTTCCCCATCCATCCCTGTTACCCTAGCTCTGCCCCATCCATCCATGTCCCCCAGTTCTGTCCCATCCATCCCTGTTCCCTCAGCTCTTCTCCACCCATTTATGTCCCCCTAGTTCTTCCCCATCCATCCCTGTTCCCCTAGCTCTGCCCCATCCATCCCTGTCCCCTCAGCTTTGCCCCACCCATCCATGTCCCCCCAGTTCTTTCTCATCCATCTCTGTCCCCTCAGCTCTGCCTCATCCATCCATGTCGCCCCAGTTCTTCCCTATCCATCCCTATCCCCTTAGCTCTGCCCCATCCATGCCCCACCCCAGTTCTGCCTCATCCATCCCTGTCCCCTCAGCTCTGCCCCAACCATCCATGTCCCCCCAGTTCTTCCCCATCCATCCCTGTCCCCTCAGCTCTGCCCCATCCATCCATAGCCCCCCAGTACTGCCCCATCCATCCCTGTCCCCTCAGCTCTGCCCCATCCATCCATGTCCCACAGTTCTTCGCCATCCATCCCTGTCCCCTCAGCTCTGCCCCATCCATCCATGTCCCCCCAGCTCAACCCCATTCATCCATGTACCCTAATCTCTGCCCCGTCAATTTATGCCCCTCCAGTTCTGCCCCATTCATCCCTGTCCCCTCCGCTTTGCCCCACAACCCTGTCTCCTCAGTTCTGTCCCATCCACCCCTCTACCCTCAGCTCTACCCCATCCCCTCAGCACTTCGCCTCTCCATCTCCGTCCTCCCAGCTTTGCCCATCTACCCCTCTTTCTTCCAGCTCTGCCCATCCTCCCCTGCCACACCAGCTCTACCCAGCCATTTCTGTCCTTTTCATTTTGCCCATCCATCCCTTTTCCTCCCAGCTATCTCTCCATCCATCCATTCCTGCTCTTCCTTTTTTGTCCATTCCTGTCCCTTAATACTTTGCCCATTCATGTGGGTCCAAACTAAAAAAACAGCTCCAATAGGGGGGTTGGAGGGCAAGCAGCCCTTCTTAGTTTTGTCCATGAGTTTTATAGACTCTGAGACCATGCCGCCCGAGGGCCGGCCCTGCAGGTGACAACTGACAGCTAAATTATGGCAAATACAAACTAGGAATGCCTTTATTTTCCACCAACTTCAGTTCCAATCCTCCATGTTTCATAATTGGGCCTTATGCTGTTGCCTGAGGGATGTTTTTACAATACACAGGGTTTTAGAAGTATTTAGTGATAAGAAGGTGATGTTTTTCCCTCTCTGGCTAACATGCACGTGTTGCGGTGGCTTTGTGTTGATGTCAGTGCTAGAAGCAGCTTTTGAGTTGCTTATGAATAGGACACCGTGACACGCTGTGCTGTCTGGAGGCGCTCACAATGCTCTGTACAGAAAATGCTTAATCGCAATTGAGTTTTTTTTTTTACGGTGCAAAATAATTCATCATTGACAAAGAAGTACATTAGCCATGACCTATATAGGTGTTACCTATAGAGAGAGGTGTCCCTTTCTTCTCTGCAGGGGAACCATGCGCGGGCATTGCAGGATAAGTGTTCATTCTGAATGTGTGTATCTGCTCAGCTGGGGTTAAACACTGGCAACAGGAAAGCTTAACCTAACAGCTTTCTAGCAGAACTTCTGAAGAATGTCAGCTGTTTGCTTTACAAGTCACTTGTCCCTGTGTTAAAAAGCTACAGCTGCCCCCGGAGCATCCTAAATCGGGACGCCCCCCCCCCCCCCTGTGTGAAACCCCTGGGATCGCAGGTAAACTCATACATTTAAAGAGGAACATTACAGGTCATGGGGAGTTAGTAAAAACTCCCCAGGCCTGGCTTTTCTGGCCCTCCTGCCCGAGTCTCACACAATGGGGCATCTGAATTTGGGATGTCCCATAAAGAGGGAAACCACCGTCCCTAGACTCTTATAGACTCTAGGGAGGTGGTTGCTACTATTTAAACAAATGTCAGTAAGCATCAGGCAGGGTTTAGGTCTGCTTTAAAAGGAGGTTACATTGGAAAAAAAAAGTTTAAAAAATTTTCATTGATTGTATGAAATGTAAATATTGCAATGAGACTGCAGCAGGAAAGATACAGTAGGGAACTGGGAATTGAATTTTTTCCCCAAAATAAAAATGTAATGAATTGTCCAGTGTTTATCTTTTTGAAAGGGAATAAAACATTTTATATTTTATATTTTTCTGAGATAAGAAATCTAACCTAACTAATTTAATGATGGCACTCTTCTCACAACAAAAGGCTCAATGTAACCAATTTGGATATAAGGTGAGCCCGATTACATCTTTATATCCCTTAGACTGTAAGCTTGCAAGGTCAGGGCTCTCTTACCTGTCTTCTGTTCTGGCAAGTGGCAACATTTGGGGCTCGATTCAACAAAGGTAGAAAATGGATTTTTCGTGTGTTTTGTGCTTAAAAAGTTGCGATTTTGCGATAGTTATTTTTACGAGTGATTCAGCAACCTGGAACCATTGTAGAACACGAGTCACTCAAATTTAATTTGATTGCGATTGTAAAAGTGCGAAATGAATTAGTGGATCGAAAAATTTACTACTGCATTTTGCGATTCGAAAATTTTACTAATGATTCAGGTGGACTTGATGAGCCACACACATGATATAAATTGAGTGTTTCACACTAGATTTTTGATGCAGCTTTCAACAGGAGAAAACTCATTTTGCTCTTTCTCACAATGGAGCCCTTCTACTTTCTTTGCAATGGTAGTAAACTCTAATGGTAGTAAAAAATTAAATTCGTAAGAAAAAAAGCCTGAGAATTCCACTGTTTGTGAATCACTTGTTAGGTAGACAAAAAATATTGAACTTTTTACCCCTTTTTACTAGTAGTAAAAAGTTCCATAAGAACAGAGGAAGGTACATGGGAGCGGTCGACCTTTGGGTTTTTACATTGCGGGGCACCAAAACCCAGAATAGTCAAAATCCTGGGTTTTGGTCCACGTTATAGAGTAAGCATAAGAATGGTGTACCATGAGGTTAAAGCTAGCAAAGAGCTGCACCCTGCACCCAAGGACATGTGGTGCTATGTGAGCAAGCTTTGTATAGAAAACAATAGCCACATTTCTGCTTTAAAGGAAACCTTTTTAATACAGGTCCCTAGCAATCCAACCAACCCCCCCCCCAAAAAAAAACAACATACATGCCTCTTACAAATATTACTGTTTAATTGGTACTTCCACTACAGCATACCTTGCCTCTTTATTACATGTATCCACAATGTTAGCCGTGTACATACAGCTACACAGGCAACTTAAAAAGTTGAAAAAAAATATGCATTTACATTTACCCATTAAACAACCTTACAACACCATGCAGCAGTCAGAAAACAATACTAAATGATGGAAAAAAAATTAGAGTACAATCTCCAATAATTTCCGCTTGCGACAGCCTTTTTACGAGCATTTTGAAAATTTTACGAGTGATTCGAAAATTTTACGATTGCATTTTCGGGTGCACATTTTTAATTCAACCCCTTTTCTGAATCACTTGAAAAGTAACAAATTTACGCATGCGATCCGATTTTTCGAGCAACACAAATTTATTTCTAACTTTGTTGAATCGAGCCCTTGGTTTGAACTTTATAGCATTTATAGCTCTTAAACACAAAGATACACTAGTAGGAAACCAGGGTTTGCTTTAGGTGCCACGAGCAGAGCAAATGAGACAGTGTCCCTCTTATACTAAACAGAAAGTCAAAGTCAAATCCATGTAAAGGGGACTGGAATGCAACATTTAAAGTGACAGGCAACCATATATTTTAAGGCTGGTGCATTGACAAGAGCAACCAGTCACTTGACAAGTGATAGAAGCTGTTTCACAGAACCTGATCTGAATAACAGACTATCTTTCAAATGAAAGTAAAATACATGTAGAGGGATATGGAACCCGTGTATGCCCCAATGATGCAGGACACAAATTAGCCATACCAGTGATAGATGTGCTTTATGTTCCTGATTTTGAAGAAGGACTCTGCTGGCGTCTGACAGCAAAAGGACTCCAAGGTGATAAGTGTTCTATCCTGAACAGCAAGCATATCATAGCGAGCGCCAAACTGAATGACCATCTATATCACCTCACACAAGGAAAAGGTGAGACCATGCACCCATAAACACAATGACTGCATACACATGTGAAAGGTCACAGACACCCAGAATGTATACAGGAACTACAAAAGAGGAATCTGACAAAGGATCTGACAGTATCCCCTTGTCAATTATCATTAAGTGTGAATGTTGCATCAAATCTAAAGCTACAAGAGCAACGCTTCCTAAAGTCAGTCAGAATAGAGCTTCAGGACCACTAGACCTAGTTCACAGTGATGTACTATATGTGGTCCCCTAAAGTCACCTACACCTGAAGGCAACAGGTACTTAGTGACTTTCATAAATGACTTTTCAAGATACACAGTCACTTACCCAAAGCAACACAAGAATGACAAATTCCAGGACTATGTAGTTAGGACAAGTAACACATTTCAGAGGAGACCTCTCATATTGTACCTCTGAGTGACAATGGAGGTGAATTCACAGGACACAAAGTACCAGGATACATAAAGCAGAATAAAATAGAGCATCACAGTGCCATACACACCAAAGCAAAATGGAGTTGCTGAAAGAAAGAACATAACTCTAACTGAAATGATCAGATGTATGCCGACAGACTCTGGACTACTACAAAAATACTGGGGGGAGGCAGCAATGACAGCCACCAAGTGTAAAACACCTAAGAGTTTTTGGATGCAAAGGATTCATCTAAATTCTAGGGGAAAACGTACCACACTGCAAAACAGAGCATTTGAGGGAATCTTTGTTGGATACAGTGACAATGTTAAAGGCTACAGAATCCTAAATCCCCAAACAGAGGTTACCATTAGCAACAGCATAACTTTTGTTGAAGATCTGAGAGACAATGTGAAGACAACTGAGGAAGTAAGAACAGTAGTGAAAACTGCCACTGATCAGCCATCATCTGTAACTTCTGAACAAACAGTTGAAGTACCAGTACTGAAGAGCAGACACAATCAAGCTCAGACACAGAACCGAGACACTCATAAGAGAAAACAGAGGTAAACAACCTGTACGTCTGTCATACAAGGCAAGCACTGCCAGTATCAATGAACCTGCAGCATGGGAAGATATATCTCAGCTTTCAGAAGGGGAAGACAGTAAACGGATAAAGGCTGCAAAGGAAGAGATCAAATAAATGCATGACACTAAACATGGACACTTACAGAACAACCACCTTGAAGAGAAGCCATAGGCTGTAAATTGACTTTTAAGGTGAAGTACAATGCAGATGGCACAGTGAAGCTATAATGCAATACCCGAATCGGCACTTTGGGACCAAGGAGCTTTAAGAGCAGGGACCTCTTGATTTACTTTACTGCCCCACTGAGGCTATTACAGCAAATATCTTACCAAGCCCCTGACCGCTAAAAGACACTCGAGACTTACAAAGAAGATGGGTTTAAAAGACTAAGCCTCAGCTGTTAAAAAGGGGTGTTGAAAATATAATACTTTGCAGCAGCTTCTGCTTGTCTCTGAATGTGATTTTGTGACTTTTTCCAGATTGACTGCAGTTTACAGTTATGACAAGTTATGACATTGGATAGAGCTGTTACTAATGCTTAACTGAAGTCTCTATATGCATTTTTCTGGTGTGTTGTATTTCCTGTATATTCAGCTGCCCTCTTATCACTTCTTTTTCTGTCTGTGTTAGCCACCATGTTAAGGTGACATTCTCTTACTGCATTCATGTTCCAGTAAAGTTGGTACCTGTTATACCACTGATGTTTATCTGGATTTGACTCCGGGGCATCCAGCATTCACACTCTGCAACAATACAGTGTCTGGATGTCATGAAGGCTTCACCTATTAAATGTTTGCCTTTACTTTCTTTTACATCAGTAAAAGTTTGAAAGAGTTTGAAAGAGGCTCCTTTGAACACTGAGTTTTACAATACCTATTCAATTTCTCTGCAGCATTCCATCTTCCGATACCAAGGACATGTCTCGTGCATCTACATGCAAGTCAAGTGTTGTTATCATATTGTTATAGCCTGTTTCCATAGAAACTAGCTTATATATATATATATATATATATATATATATATATATATTAACTGATTTATATTTTTTAACTGATAATATTTCATTTCAGAGATAATCATTGCTCATCTTGGTGAAATGGTGTCCCCATTTTCTTCTTTCGCTTTTCTTTGCACATCTTTTCCTGATTTGCCCCTGTCCTTACTTCTAGTATTCATGCAATGCCCTTTTCCTTCCCTCCCCACATTTCAATTTTCTTTCCTTCCTTCACTTTTCATTTCCGTCCCTTCTTTTTACTTTTATTACTTGCTTCCCTCCATACTTTCCTTCTTTGATATCTTCCTTTCTTCCTTTCCTTTCTTCTCCTTTTCTTTCTACCCTTGCTTCCTTTCATTTTTTTGCTTTTACCTTATTTTCCTTTCCTTTCCTTCCTTCCTTCCTTCCTTCCTTCCTTCCTTCCTTTCTTCCTTCCATGCTTCCTTTCTTTCTTTCCTTCGTTCCTACCCTCCTGGTTTGGTAAGCTCGGGCTCAGATGCTGTACAGCCAGCCTCTGACTCTTCAAGTGTACCAGGGGGCACTTCCGGAAAAACACCAGGCCAATTCTGAGGGGCACAGGGCATTTCAGCCCCAGGGCACGGGCAGTTGAGCAGGAGAAACAGTAAGTCACCTACTGCATGTTGACAGGTGGCTTCTCAGCCCCCCACCCGATAGGGTTCTTGGACTCCTTACTAGTTCACACATTTCTCTCAGTACAAAAAACGCTGCCCCCCCCCCCTAGAAAACATGAAATTAAAAAATAAATGTAAAAGTTTAACCAATTTACCACTTCTTCATCCTCTTTGTTCCTGCGGCTTGCTTAGAGCATTCCAGCTCTCCTACAAGACAGCACCTGCTCAAACAAGCATCACTGAATCTTTGAGCTGGAAGCCAGAGAAGAAAATGTGGGAAAAATGCTGATGGTGAACACCACAGACACTGATGGGGGACGATGCAGATCTTTTCCTGATAATCAACCCTAACAAACAAGTGCCAAGATGTCCCTCACAGCTTCTTTAAAGATTTTGGCATTTTCTTGACCATATCATCAAAATCATGGTTCAATTTTAACACTGGAACCCATCACTATTAATGTGGCACATTCTGAATAGAGACCAGTTACAAGAATCAGGCTTAAAGTGGACTAACACCCTGCCGTTTTTTTTTTTTATTTGCCTTTTAAAAATATGCCAATAATGCTGCCGGACCCGTTATCAATAGTAATGGAAAAATAACTTACCTTAATGCTCCAGCGCTGCGTCGCTTCCTTTTGAATCTCTCGCCGCCATCTTGGATTTGCTTGTAAAAGGAAGAGATCCTAAAGCAAATCTCGCACATGCGCAGTAGGTAGGTAAAGCGCCGCTTGCATCGGTAGTGAGCGGCGCTTCACCTGACCTAAATCAGCGCTACTGCGCATGCGCTCCCCCCGATGACGTAGAGAAAAGCAGAAGAGAAACTGAAATCGCGCGAGTGAGGAGGAAAGCTTATCCAGAGACAAGGAAGAGAGACAGCATGCTAATGAACGGATAAGAGCTGGAGGGCGGGACTTCCGACCCAGATTTTTGAAGAATACAGGCGCTGCGAGGGACAGAAGGCTGCAAAAGTCATCAAAAGGTAAGTGTCTTTTTATGTTTAACTGATCAGAGACATGTTGTTTTGGATGGTGTTGGTCCTCTTTAAGTTCTGCCCTGTGTTACTTGTTTGTAGGCAACTATTAGGTTTGCTAAGTAAAGTGTGGGCATAAGCAAGCTGCTGCAGGCAATGTAGGAGGGGCAGATAGAATTGGCACATAAGTGAAAATTAAATAGGGGATCAGTAAGGATGGAGGTAGCAAGGAGAGTGTTATAGGAGGGGTGCATTGGCTATTAGTGGTGGCAGCGGAGGCTTGGAGAAATGTGGTGACATTAATTAGCAGTGATATCCAAAGGCAAGCAGTAAAGGGGGTAGACCACCCTAGTTCATGAGTGAATTGTCTGACTCAGCACTGATAGGAGTTTGGATGGGTTGGGATGGAAGGGCGATAAATATGACACCCATATATTCAGAGAACTAAGGTAATCAGCATGTGTATTGGTAGCATGTGGGAAATATGGTAATGGGATGGTGTGGTGAAAAGACATATTTTGTTGTGTAAAAGGTCTCTAATGGAGGTTGTAATAGGTTGTAAAAGTCAGGATTGCATGTGCGAGGTGGGGGGTTTGTTGTGAGTGTATGTGTTTGTCTGCAGGCGTTGGTGTCTGGTGTTATGGGCATGTGAGGGTGAGTAGGTGTGTTTTAAATGTGTTTGGGACAGGGCAGGTTTTAGGCAAAATACTATGGAAAGAAAAACATTTTACCCCCCCCCCTCCTATGGTGATACTGTTGCCTATGTTAAATGCTGTGCCTATACCTTGGCAACAGGCAGGACCCCCTCCCCAAAACTAAGCCCAATATGAAGGGTCTGTGATGTGGCCTATACTGATCTTACTCATCTGCAGAAAACAGTATTACTGGGATAAAGGTGCCCCCATTGGTCTTGGCGTCAAGAGCGATCGCCCCGCTCACCCTCTGCTATAAACAGCCCTGGTTTGGGATTGGTTGGGCAGTATGAGGGGCAATATTGGTGGTAATGCTTTAGCAGTGGGTGCTGTATATCACAGTAAGTAGAAATCATTTAGAGTTTATGCCTGATTTGGGATGTAATGCACCCACATATCTGCCCTGTTTTATCTACATCCCCATCTCTGTCTACAATTTGCTGCACCCCATCTCTGCCCTGCTTTATCTACACCACCATCGCTGCGCACTTTTTGCTGCACCCCGCCATGTCTGCATTTCCTGCACCTCACATCTCTGCCCTCCTTTTTTGTCACTCCTCATCTTTGCCCTGCTTTATCTAGACCCTTCATCTCTGTCCTGCTTGGTCTACACCTCCCATCTCTGCCTTAATTTATCTGCATCTTTCATCTCTGCCCCGCTCTTTGTGTGCCCCCATCTCTGCCTCACTTTATATGCACCTTCCATTTCTGCCCTGCTCTTTGTGACACCCCCATCTTTGCTTCACTTGATCTGCACCCCTATCTCTGCCCCCTTCTTTGTGGCACCCCCATATCGGCCTCACTTTATTTGTACCCCTATCTCTGCCTTATCATTATCAGCACCTTGCATTGCTGCTCTACTCTTTCATGCCCCCCTCCATCACTGCCCCACTGTATTCTGCACCATCTATCTCTGCCCCCTCTATGCTGTACCACCGATCTTAGCCCTGCTCTATGCTGTACCACCCATCTTAGCCCTGCTCTATGCTGCACCACCCATCTCTGCCCCCCTCTATGCTGTACCACCCATTTCTTCCACCCCCTCTATGCTGTACCACCCATCTCTGCCCCCTCTATGCTGTACCACCCATCTCTGCCCTCCCTCTATGCTGTACCACCTTTCTTAGCCCTGCTCTAAGCTGCACCACCCATCTCTGCCCCCCCTCTATGCTGCACCACCCATCTTAGCCCTGCTCTATGCTGTACCACCCATCTTAGCCCTACTCTATGCTGTACCACCCATCTCTGCTCCACCTCTATGCTGTACCACCCATCTTAGCCCTGCTCTATGCTGCACCACCCATCTTAGCCCTGCTCTATGCTGCACCACCCATCTCTGCCCCCCTCTATGCTGTACCACCCATCTTAGCCCTGCTCTATGCTGCACCACCCATCTCTGCCCCCCTCTATGCTGTACCACCCATTTCTTCCACCCCCTCTATGCTGCACCACCCATCTCTGCCCCCTCTATGCTGTACCACCCATCTCTGCCCTCCCTCTATGCTGCACCACCTATCTCTGCCCCCTCTATGCTGCACCACCCATCTCTGCCCCCCTCTATGCTGTACCACCCATTTCTTCCACCCCCTCTATGCTGCACCACCCATCTCTGCCCCCTCTATGCTGCACCACCCATCTCTGCCCCCTCTATGCTGTACCACCCATCTCTGCCCTCCCTCTATGCTGTACCATCTTTCTTAGCCCTGCTCTAAGCTGCACCACCCATCTCTGCCCCCCCTCTATGCTGCACCATCCATCTTAGCCCTGCTCTATGCTGTACCACCCATCTTAGCCCTACTCTATGCTGTACCACCCATCTTAGCCCTACTCTATGCTGTACCACCCATCTCTGCTCCACCTCTATGCTGTACCACCCATCTTAGCCCTGCTCTATGCTGCACCACCCATCTTAGCCCTACTCTATGCTGTACCACCCATCTCTGCCCCCATCTATGCTGCACCACCCATCTTAGCCCTGCTATATGCTGCGTGCCAATGCCAATGGCTCCAAAACAAATCTGAAACTTTAGGGTTTCATGTTTTTAACCAAGTCATGTGAATTGATTAAGCTCCAAAACAAACCTCATGGTCAGGTTCTTACAAATCTAATACTGCTTTTTAAACTCGGTTGGACTATTTACTGATCTCATCTCTAATCATTTGCTCATCTCGAATCCAGTACATGGGGGTTATTTAAGAAGGTATAGCGCCAGGTAGTGCTTCGTAGCAGCAGGCAGCGTCTGATGAACGCTAGGCGCTGTACGCAAAACCACATTTATGAAAGCGAATCTGGTCAGCGCCTCTAACAGCGCCATGTAGCGTCGCTTGTATTATTAGAGGCGGCTCAGCGTATAGCACCGGCGCTCTAGGTTCAAGAGTGCCACATATTACCTTTCGCTCAGTGTCGCTCTCCCATACATTTCAATGATTTTCTCAAATCATTGTGTGACCTCTCCTGGCTGCAATCAAACTTTTTGGACTTTTTATATTTTTTATGCAGAATTGTATTTACAGGTTTGGCAAAGTGTTATTGTCACAGTGTTAAAACAATGTCATTCTATGTGTTTTCGCTTTGTTACAGGTGGAAAAGTGTTCAAAAACAGACTTTGATCACACAGCGTCTGGCGCTCTATGCTACAGCGCCCTGCTTTAGAGCGCAGACGTTGTGTGTATGTAGTTTCTTCTTAAATATGGTGTGGAGCGCTGAGTGCCGGACGCACTGAGTTGGCGCTACCTATCGCTCGCTGCAGCGCTGTACTTTTACAGCGCCCAACACACATTACATTCATCAATGCCAGCCAGGTTACTAGCGCTCTGTTACAGCGCCCAATACCCGCTTACAGCGCCTACTAGCGGTCGCTCTAAGCACCGCTATACAGACGCTCACATGCTGATACATGGCGCTAGTAGTAAATCAGCCTCCACATGCGTCAGTTATTGCTACATTTTTTGTACAGCAGACAGTCCACTGCATGCCTTATTTTAATTTTAGAACCTATTCCTTAGGTAGGCACCTTGTCATTTTTCCTGTAATATTTTTTCTACCCATCAATCAAAGGAAGAGTTTTGTGAGTTCACACAATAGCAGAGTAACAGAGCTCCTTGCTGCGTTATTGTATTACCTTAAAATACACATTTCCTAATAGAATAAAATGACATGTTAGACTTGCTGTGCATTAAAAAGATGAAGGCTGTTGCTTGATACATATTAATATCTGTCACAAAGCAGTAAGTGTTCTCATACTGATGACCTGGGCTTTGTCTAATCTAGCTTTTTTCCTGGAACTTTCTTTTTGACAATGTATTTATTTTTCATAAGTTATAAAAGCACTTGTGAATTTCAAAGGAAGCGAGTCTAAAGCAAAACACCCAATCTAGAAGGAGACACTGCTTGCAGTTTTTAGGGACCTTTCTTCTGTTCGTGTGGTTTCCTGATTCTGACGAATAAGGGGTTCATTTATGAAACGCTAACGCCACTTAGTGACATCTAGCCGCAGGTGTTTTCTGTAAGCAGCCCCATTAAGTCATATTTATGATGAAAAAAATGTTTAGTGCTTCCATGTAGCATTCCATCAAGAGCTCCAGGTTCTTTGTTTTACTTACAGCAGCACATCACACGAGACACGTGGAGACTGATACATTACTAACGCCAGGTATCGGAAGATGAGCGTCTGTACAGAGGCGCTTAGAGCGACCGCTAGTAGATGCTGTAAGCGGGTATCGGGCGCTGTAACAGAGCCCCCCAGTCGCTGTAGTAACCTGGCCGGCATTGATGAATGTGATGTATGTTGGGTGCTCGAACACCAGTACATGGCTGCAGGGAGTGAAAGGTAGCACCAGCTCAGTTCGACCGACTCTCAGTGCTCCACACCATACAAAAAACTACACACACACAGCATCGGCGCTCTAAATCTGGTCGCTATAGCTTAGAGCGCCAGATGCTGTGTGATTAAAGTCTGTTTTTGGACACATATCCACCAGTAACAAAGCGAAAACACATGAAATGACATTGTGTTAACACTGTGACATTAACACTTTAGTGCCAGACCTGTAACAATTCTGTATAAAAATATAAAAAGTCTAAAAAGTTTCTAAAAGTGTTTGTTTGCAGCCAGGAGAGGTCACACAATGATTTGAGCAAAAAATAAAAATAAAAAATAAAAATGTCAAACACGCTGTTTAAACACAAGCAAATGAACGGCCATTGAAATGTATGGTAGAGTGACAGTGAGCGAAAAGTAATACCTGGCGCTCTGGAAGCTAGAGCGCCGGCACTATACGCTGAGCAACCTGTAATAATACATGTGACGCTACATGGCGCTGTTAGAGGCGCTCACCAGATTCACTTTCATAAATGTGGTTTTGCGTACAGCGCCCCGCGTTCACCAGACGCTGCCTGTCTCTACGAGGCACTACCTGGCGCTAGCCCTTCTTAAATAACCCTCTATGAGAACAAAAAGAGAAAACCCGCACAGCACAGAAATGAATAAACTGGATGCTGGCTAAGGGGGCACCAACCGCCCGTCCAGGGCGTATCTAAATGCAAGAGAAGAGAGTGGACTGCCAGCACAGGCCACAAGTGCTCCCTAAGATCTAGCCGCTCAACAGTAAGTATATAAAATAGATGCTTTATTAAATCTCATAGTATACACATTACATTACATAAGGGCAAGGCTGTAAGCCTGCATTAAAAACAATTTAAAACCTTTTGGACATGAAGTGGACCCTAATGGACTACTAATCATCCAGTTACAAAGTAAAACATGATGCCACAGTACAAATAATGCCGTGATGAGATGCTGGATGCCCCAGAGTCCCATCCAATAAAGAGCTTGTGCCAAGGAAGGGAAAGGACAATAGTGTCAGATAAGGGTGATGGTGTCAAAGAGACACTAGAAGTGATGATATCACATAATTGAAATCAAATATCCCTAGAAGTATAGATAGTGCACCAAAGAGATACTTTGTTAAAGTGTTGTAGTGCTAAAGTGATCAGTATTAAAGTGCTGTAGTGCTAACAAAATAAGAGCTGGGGCTACAGGGCACACAGCATCCCAAAAAACGGCAATATAACAATAATAATAATAGAATCTATGGTGTCAAACATTACCAGTTCTGGGATCTAAGTCCACTTAAGCCCTCCCTAAGTGTCACCTCCGATGTGTTGCCTGGCGATGCGTTTAGCTCCACTTCATCAGGGTATGCATACAGTCATATGTTCTGCCTAAGACTTCCTAGCTTTTCTTTGAACTAATTTTATCAATAGCATAACAAGCAGACATTCAATCAGGATGTAGTTGTGGCATTTAAGCTATTTCAACAATGGGTCCTATAAATACAGACATCTAGCTGATTTTAAACCCGTCCTCCCTCTCAATGCTTGGCTAAGCCCATTTAGAGGAACTGAGCTTAAAAAATGTAGCTGCAGCTGGGATCATTCCCTGTTCATGGTGAAAGATAGACCCTGAAAGCTAAATGCTATAGAGCTAGAACTCTAGGACCTTGAGCCACCCAACTGCTGCAGCATTGGGTTAAGTTCAGCTAAATGGGTGATAATTCCCCCCAAAAAAAGATTTGGAAACCCGGCATAGAAAACAGCTTAGCCATGACCAGGAAAGGCTGACAGAAGCGCAAAAGAAGACTAATGATCCATTTCCACGAACAGACAAATAATCTGTTCATTGAGCAAGCCAAGGAATGTACATTTTGCGCACATTTTGTGTTCACCTGAAGATAATTTTGCTGCTTATTCTTCATGACGTGCTCCGCACCATTTTCAATGTCAACAGTAATGTGAAGAACCAGAAAACTTATGTCAGCCTAATGATGATCCCATTCATCGCTCATATGCAGCGGGCATTTCTACTGATCCATTGTCGTCTGTGGTCGATTTAGCTAATTTTTAAATCACAAATCCTTATAAAGAAAAGGACCATAAGGCAGAAAGAACGAACAAACAATGCAGTGACCTTGAAGAGAGACAGACGGACAGACAGACCTTCTTTCTCTACCTATTCATAGCCTCCACCATCTTAAACAGACAAAAGGGAGGTACACCATCTAAATCAAAAAGCCAGTATCAAATTTTATTCAATAAAGATCCATGTGACATATTAGACAAAACATATTGAAACACTAAAAAACATATAACAGATAATGCAAATAAGACAAGGGAGTCCCACAACCTCCAGACCTATCCCAAATAATCCCAGTGGCACTACTACTTAATCCAAAGATATATAATTTTATTAGTACATATACCTGCAATATAATACAATTAGACACATTAAAAACATTCTAAAAAACATACAACATGTAACAACCTGAGAGGAGGGGGGGGGGGAGAAAAAAGATGACATAATTGCTGTTCATGAGCCTCCGATCAATACAGTACTATATAACATAATTATTGTGTTTCAGGTCCACCTTAACCATGCTGAAGAATATCTATACTGTGCTTCCTATATAGTTCTTAAAAAAATTATTATATACAATAATATCCAATGCAACCTATCCCTGTGCATACATAATCAAAAAAGTGCCATGTGCCAAAGTGCTATATACTGAATGAGGACCAGCCGCTTAGGGACAAACAAACATCAGACGTACAATCAACAGAAAAAGCTCGCGTATCCAGTGCCCGAACAGCACAACCCCCCCAGATCGCCGCCGACGCGTTGCGTGACGTCAGTGCGTCACTTCCTCAGGGCAGTTCAGCACTTGGTGCAGCACTTGGAGGTGCAGGTCCTCTCAGGTTGTTACATGTTGTATGTTTTTTTAGAATGTTTTTAATGTGTCTAATTGTATTGTATTGCAAGTATATGTACTAATAAAATTGTATATTTTTGGATTAAGTAGTAGTGCCACTGGGATTATTTGGGATAGGTCTGGGGGTTGTGGGACTCCCTTGTCTTATTTGCATAGTACGGCTTGTATAATTATCCCAGAGTGAGCACACTCGTCATCTGTAACCTTATAGATGGTGCGGTCTCATCTCTGTCTTACATATAACAGATAACATACCAGGCAGACAAACATAAAGGATGCGTAGATGGTGGGGAGAAAATGCAATACTTCATCTATAATCAATAAATCCAATGTTAGCATGCTCCAAATGCATACAAATAAACATATATATATATATATATATATATATATATATATATATATATAACAGTGTGTAAATGATTGTGCAAAAGTGCAATGTGCAAAGGTTCACTATAGAAATATATACTGTGAAAATAAGCTGTGCTGTCCAATCAAAGCACCATTATATTAAACCACATCACAGGTATAAAGAAAGCTGCTCCCAAAGGGAGCTCGCCCCCTAAACGGGCCCCCTTCAGTCCCTAAACAACCATCAACAAGATATATATAAAATCCAATAACCTAAACAATCCAGTAATTCAATAACACTTCAAAAATTACAGATTAGTCACCTGGTCTCCCCACCACCTGCATCCAAAGCAGCCACGCGTTCCGTGGACAACTCCCACTTCCTCAGGTCATCTTAAACAACCCTGAGCTAATTTCAAAAGTCAAAGAAGACAAGTACAGCATAAAGTTGGTACCAGGCTCACCCTAACTTAGAAAGACCAAAGCTTAGAATACTGAATACGGATGTATATTAGCAATGCCATTTTGTGTTTAAATAGCGTGTTAACTTTCTTTACTATCTGATTTAACAGTTTCATTACTGGATTAATAGACACTGAACCAATAAAGCAGAAAATCAACAACTAGATTTGCTAATTACAGCTTCCGTACTCTATTTCCACAGCCATCAAAATAAGAAAGTTAATCACTGGGGAACTATTAACGAAATAAAAAACAAATAGTGATAATGGGTAATTATACTGCGTTAGATCTTGCTTTTAATAAATGTGTTTAAATTTCAGAAATGACTTGTAAACATGTATCCCAAGAGATGCAAAATCTTGGCTCAGATTTCAAGGGGCTATGCAATAGTATTGTGCCTGCAAAAAGGCTGTTCTCACTACAGACATAATGTACTAAGATGGCTAGAGTTCTTCATCTCATATGGCAAAGCTTGGCCATTGTGTTTCCTAGCAGGCCCTGTTCAGGCACTTCCTATTGGTCGGGGCAGCAGAGAGCATGTGAATATACTGTAGGTGAACATAGCTTTCATGTTTTCTTTTTGTCGGGAGATGTGCTTCAAGTGTTCAATCTTTGATGAGAGACTCCCTTCAATGTGGGGGGGGGGGGGGTGATGGAGCAATCAAATTTCTCACATGACCCATGTGGATCCCTTACTATTTGACTGGTAGAGGATTAGTAAAAAAAAAAGAAAAAACATTTGCCCCCATACTACACCAAACAAATAAATTATAGGTTTTTTACTATCCTGGGTTTTGGTCCTTTTGGGGGTGCCCCGCTGCATGAAACCTCCCAGGACGCTGAGACCAACTCACCTCTTCCCGGGCCTCGAGCGCCCTGGCGGCTGCATCTTCCGCTTCATCTCTAACAGGGAGTGTGCCGGCGCCAGCCATTCACAAATGCGGGATAGCGGGATGTGGCCGCATGCGCCGTTGGACCGGGAAATGAGGTAAGTGAATGGGCCACCTGGGAGGTTTCACACAGCGGGGAACCCCAATTTAGGAATCCCTGGGAGCATCATTAAAAATTATATTAAAATATTCCACAGTATCTTCTTTTTTCATCCCGCAATCCTGGTTGGCCTTGAAATGTTTATTACTGGGTTCTCCCAGTGTCCTCTTGGCTTGACATGGGGTCTTCCGGCTTCATTGTGCTGGCCAAGTTCAGTCTTCAGGGGAAAACAGGTTCCCTCTGCTTTATCTCTGGCACCTTACCAGAGGAATCATATTGCCATCTCTGCTTTTAGACCCCTTTTCGACACAGGAAGAGACCAGCTTCCATCTTCATTGGAAGTGCACTAGTCCTGTCCTGAAGGGCACAGGGCCTGGAATGGTGCCACTGTCAGAGGCCTCAAAGCCATGAGGATATCGGTCCCAATGCCTAGTGCACTGAACGAGGTGGAGGGGCACTTTTAAAGTGATATATTATAAATATATATATAAATAAATATATATATATATATAGTATCTTTTTGGGTCTGGCCAAGCCATAATAAAAAATAATTCAGGCCAGATCTAACTTACCGGAAGCTCAACACTATTTACACGTTATGCATCTGAAATTGGTATTAATTCTGTTTTTTTAGTAACCTACTGTACCTGTTATTTCTGTTATTTAGCTTTACTGCCATGTTAAATAAGTATACAAGTGTCACAACTAGTTTCTTTCAGGCCTATAACAGTTAGACCTGTCAGGATGGATGTGTTGAAATACTAAAGCTGTACTAATGGTTACAGAACACCTCCAACAATATAAGTTTATATTAAGTATTAACCTTTCTCAGCCAACATTAATGAGCTATAAGCCATTACAATAATGGCTTCTGTTAATGATTCACTTGTCATTGTGCACAGCAAATAGAATCCGTGTGCTAGTTTTTCTATTCAGTGCTGTTGCTGTATTTTAGTGCAGGCACCTCCATCGCTAATGCCGTTAATCAAATTCTCATTTACAATCGGCCTGATTCAGAGCCTACCCGTGAAAGCTCGGGTAACCTGCTTGGTAACCTGGGAAATTGTCTACACTCGTATCATTCACAGCAGCGTCCTGAGAGAAGTTTGTTCATGCGTAAGCGGCTGTATTTTCTTAGCGTACGCCTACGGTTTAGCCAAACATTTATTGTATTTGCAACCAAAGTAGTTTTTACCTGTTTTCGGATGTAACTTGCTTTGGATCCCATTGTTTTCGTGTGTGTCATGCCCTTTTTTTGTCTTAACCAACTATTTTAATGTGCTTCCCACCATCCCCCGCAACTGTACCCATGGTAATCTGCATGTCTTTGCATATACATACATTTGTCCCACCAGCTGGCATCTTAGGCATCCCATGGTAGTATGCAAGTTCTATCGCTTACTTATCTTCTCCTCCCTGCTGGCATCTAGGGCATCCCATGTAGTCTGCATGTCCTTGCACATATGGCATATGGTCCTTCTCCCCCCCTGCTGGCATCTAGAGCATACAATGTACCCTGCATGTTCTTGCACATATGTTCCTTCTCCCCCCCCCCCCCGCCGGCATCTAGGGCATCCCATGTAGTCTGTATATCC
Organism: Gastrophryne carolinensis; assembly: GCA_027917425.1. Lineage (NCBI taxonomy): Eukaryota > Metazoa > Chordata > Amphibia > Anura > Microhylidae > Gastrophryne > Gastrophryne carolinensis. Next base: position 58,866,307 of record CM051240.1, read on the forward strand.
TTGCACATACTTATCTTTGTACCTTGGTTGCCATGTCATCTGCTTCTACCCACTGTTACTCACCTTCTTCTTCGGCTACTCTCTGTTTTGGTGTTCTGGTTTACACCGCTGTTTGTTCGCTTAGCATCCACTTTATGTAGTTGCATAGAAAACACATCACCACGCAGCATATAACTTTAATACTCTTGTTTTATTAAAACATTTTTTTACAATTCTTTCAAAAACATTTATTTACAAAAATAAATATAACAAATATATAAAATACTTTTTTTTTTTTTTTTGTGGGACCAACATGGCAAAGAAAAAAAATATACATTACCACTTGTTTGTCCACATGTGTGTTTGCACATGCATGCACATTTTAAAATACCTACCCAAACTGGTTGATGCATATTTTTAGGGGTCCATCCTCCGCCGCTGCGCCATCCCTTATTTAGGGTCTGTAGAGGGAAAGAACCTGAGTATTTATGGGTATGTGTTGCTTGGGTATTGTTCTGCTTTACTGGCTTGACACCCACTTCCATCTTGGGCGGCCCCATCGCCGCGTACTTACCCTCTGATGAGGGACAGAGAAGCACAACACACCAGCACTTAGCAAACATGTTATTAGACTTTACATGCAGCACAACCTGTGTTTTGGGGGTATTAGTCTACTGGAGTGTGCAGGGGCTGTGGACAGCTCTATGGCTGCTTCAGAGGAGGAAGAAGATGTTGGCAGGGTTCGGGGTCACCACCTTACACCCACACTCTGTCTTCTGGGCCCCACTGGTTGGACCCCTCACTTTTGGGTGGGCTTGATCTGCAGCCAGAACCTCCCCAGCTACAAAAGAAAATATAATTTTGTGAAAGATGTTACTCATTACCGTGATAGTTCACCTTCTCTGTTGTACATTCACTTACCTGGGAAGTTCTGGCTGTAGATCCTCTTTCGCCGTTTGAAGGCCGACCAGTGCTGCATTATTTGGGTAAGTTGTAAGGCGACCTCCCCTCGCCACTCACATGTGCTGCCACTTCCTCTGCCTACGTCCTTTTCTCATGTGTACTGGGCTTGAAGTAGTAACTATGCTCCATGAAAGTCTGCAAACAGCAAACAGATGTGCATTGTTAACTTATGTCCTCTGTTTGGATCTCCTTTAGCTCCACATGCACGCTCTTGCCCTTTTAAGTAATTTTCTGGGACACTGCAGGCACCCAAGCCTTGTATACGCATACGCTGTATGCCAATGCTAACTAATTCAGCTCTCCCATCCCACAATAGTAAGGGATTGCAAGCGCAGACGCACTTAAGACAAAAGGTGCACCTAACTCTTCACTATTACTGTTGGATAGGGCTCGCTGACGGCAGCCAGAAACAAGGCAAAGCCATCTCTCCTATCCCAAAGTAGTAGGCATACAAACAAGCCAGAGCGGTCCATGTGACCCGTTAGTCCTGCAGGCACTCCCCTGCTGATACTAGCCACTCTGAGCAGGTGTTTAAGGCATCAGCAGTGGGGGTCAGAAAACCAGGGCTCCCAGCACAGCCCACCACAGACCAACCAAAAAGCAGGACACCGGAGCACTATACGGTCCCCAGGACAGACCCTAGTGCAGACCCCACTGTGGAGTCCACAGCGGAGCCCCATGCGGAGCCAACGTGGGAGCCAAAGGCTATGCAGCATTGCCAAAGCCAGGCCTGCTCTTTCCCCGGCCAGTAGCCTAGAATCCATCCATTCTGGGAATGAGAGTGGGCATAGTGACTCCCCCTTCAGCCAAGGCACCACCCAGCAGACCACAGCTTAGTTGAGTGGCTGATTTAATGATGCCCAGCTGGAGGCTCTGCTGTATGGTGTTGCCACAAACTATGATCGACTTGCTGGGTCCCGATTCTGCTCAACCACCAAAGCGTTGTGGGAGTAGTTATGGTTGGAGATTGCTCGCAACATGACAGGGCGGGGTCAGAACCTAAGGATGGTATGCAGGCCAAAAAAAAGTGGGACGACCTGAAGGTGGTCCCTTGGGCGGAAACTCAGCACGAATCAGAGGGCTGCTTGTACAGGAAACTCTGGACAACTCATTAAAGCCACCCTTTGCTTTGCTGGAGTCTAGCTTGCAAACTGGTGTGGGGCTCCCTAAAACTCTACAGTTTATCCATGTTGAGGAGCTGGTGTTGGGGATGCTCCACCCCAACACCTACTAGGGGGGGTCGAGCACCCTCACCAGTGGTAAGACTTGTTAGCAAATTGTAGTAGGCCAACTAAACACGTCACTCACCAACCTTAGTTCCCACATGCACAGCCGACTTTTAGGGCTTGTCTGCGCTACATATGTTGTGTAACTACACACACCAAGGGTATTAGTCAACCTTTATAATAACCCCCAACATGGGTGTGAGCAGACCACAATTTGGGGGCCCAAGTTGATATGGATTTTGAAGGGACAAGGGAATTATTCACAAATGATATAAGTGGACAAAAAATAAACAATTCAAGAAAAAGAACTGTCCACCAAATGCTGCAAATGCTTTGGGCTGCACGGCTCTGGGTACCAGCATACAGATGTCCTGGAATCTCTGGAGCAGAATCAGGGGTTGTGTCCTCCAAATATGCTGCCACCTTCTCGCTCAAGGCAAAGTTATGCAGGCTGATGCACGTCATGATAATTTGCACGACCTTCTCTGGCTTGTATTGAAGGGCGCCTCCGTGTGGTCAAGACAGCGAAATCTGGCCTTCAGCAGCCCAAAGGCACGTTCAACTACAGCCTGTGTGCGATGGTGGGCCCCATTATAAACCTCCTGGCCAGGTGTCTGGGAACTTAAGAAGGGCGTCAGGAGCCAGGGCAGCAATGGATAACCGGAATCACCTAAAAGACCAATGAAAATGGAAATCAAATTATTAACAGGCAAAACAACATCAAAACAGCCTAGACAAAATATTAAGTATTAGAAAAGAGTAGGGCCAAACAAGCAAAAGGTAAGGCAGGATGCTCAGACTAAGCATTTGTAACTGCAACAGGGAGAAGGGGGCATTTAAAGAGGAGCAAGAGCACACTCAAAGTGATGGAGGACAGGGAGACCAATTGGCTAACACAATAACCTTGGACCATTTACAAAAAGGGGGCACATAATAGAAAAGCAAAACACATTGCAAATGCAACATAAACAGGCAGATCCACTCCAGCAATAAACAGACTAACCCAAAAGCCAACTGCCAGTCAGCTCCCCACTCTCAAAATGGGTGTATAAACTGGAACTCCTCAAGATAAATGCAGCCTGGAAGGGCAGCCAAAACCCTGAAAAAGAAAAGATTCAGCCCGCGACACATTGGACGTTAAGAGATTGGCCTATCTTGTAGGGTGCTGAAAAGAAGTCACAACGAAAAAAAGGTCACTAGACTGGCAACCACAAATAAATAGTAAAAATAAAGTAAAACAAGGGCCAAATGGGACACATGGAAGCTTTTTGGGCGGAGGGGAAGCTAGGCTAGCCTCAAGAGTGGAGAGTGGACAAGAAGAAGGAGCAATGTGGACCTAAGCAGACTGAGACATAGGGAAGCTGTTTGGGGAGAGGGGGACTAGGCTAGCCTCAGGAGAGGGGACCATAAGGAGGAGCAATGTGGACCTAAACAGACAGAAACATATACTCCTGAGCAGATGGGGGAACCAGGGCCACATGCATATAATCAATGGCGCCCATGACACTTATTCATATTCACAATGTTGAAAAAAACAACCTCACGGCATTCCAGACTGTCATATTGTCAGGATAAGAGATGTATATCTCCTGCAGGACAGCCATGCCATCGAGAAATTTAGTCAGGGCGCAGCTCAGTGAAGGCTGGGACATGCCAACTGATAGTGCCCCTAGCCTCTGGAAGGAGCAATTCGCTAAAAAGTGAAGACAGCCAAGCAATTTGGTCATACCTCCAATTGCATGCCCCTTTCTTGTGGTGGGGGCCAACCATGGCTGCAGAGTAAAGCTTCTCAAGAGAAAGGCGGTTCAGTCGGGTCATTTCGAACATCTGATATCCAGACGACTGCGGGTATGCCTAAGCTCTGGGAGGCACATAGTTAACAGCTCCCGCTGCTGTAGACGCTCATACTCTTCACAGACCTCATCAAGGGGCTCCATTGTAGGTGTGGAGGATGTAGGTTGTATTTGCACTAGCAAAAAGAGATCGTTCAAGTATTCCCGCTAGCAAAAAGATGGCATAAGTTTGAACCTGAACCCTACAGCTTTTATATTTCCGAAAACCCACAAATCAGGGCTCTGAATCCCATGCAAGCGCAGCCTAAACCCGTAAAATTACGGACCCATGGACAAGCAGTATTTAGACGACAAACACTAGGTTTGGCATATGCATACCACAATATTCTTGGTGTGCCACACACCCCGCTTCACTTTTAAATATTCTTCACTTATTGGGTTAATCCACCACCAGGTGACGTAGTGCAGAGAGGAAGTCTTGTAACGAGCCCCCTTCCGGCCTATATATACCTGGTACCTCCCTTCAATCACCAGTATTTTTCTCTCTGCTTGACGACAAGTCAGAAGATGGAAGTCTCCTGCTTACAGGTAGGCCGGGGTTTTTACCCCGGCACCCCTCTTTTGGTCTATTTCTGCCCAGTTTGAGTGTTTATACCTTGATGGTGGAATGGAAGCCTCCCAGCCTAGGCTGCTCACTGGGCAATTGGTAGACGGCACTATTGGTGCCTAGGAGCTTATCTCCTCCGCTCGACCCCCTCTTTTGGGGGCAATGCGGCTATCCGGCATGGTGATCCGGAAATGGGATGCCCCTGTCCCGAGGGTCCCCTTAGCCCCTTACTCTCCCGTTACGATCCCTTCTCCCTTCACTATGGGGGGGGGGGGTAGAGGGTTGTGTATTATGTATGTGTTTCACTGTATTACTATCATTAACATATGTGTGTTAACCTTATGCATAGAACAGACTGCACAGCATGGTGCACTCAGTCTGATATTTCTGGAGCTCTTCGGGCAGATCCTTTATTAGCAGTGGCCAGTGTTTTGGTCAGCTTTAGGGGGGCGGTTGGGGCGGACCGCGCTTTGCAGGTTGGCTTGCCGCCTCAGTCTTCAGCCCCCTCCCGCCTCCCCCCTTCCCCCTGTGTGGCTGCGCTCATGCCTTCTCCTCCTCCCTCCTCCGCCGCCTGTCTGTGTTTAAGCGGCGCAGCTGGTGGCAATCCCTGAATGAATTGGCTGCGCTGACCGGGCTGTAGGGGGCGGTTCCCTGTGATGCGGTGACGGGGGCGTGGCGCCGGCAGCAGCGTCACTCGGCGGCCCCAGCCTCACTTCCTTCCTGTCTTGGTAAAAGGAGGTCACGTGGGGGGGGGGGGGGGCGCGCGCTGCAGCACATGCTTTTGTTTATCCTTGTGGCTGCTGCTGCTGCATCGTCCCTCCGGTCCTGCGTTCGGCCCTGTCAGGTAAGCGGCCCCACTCTTGTGGGGCCGAGAGTGGGATTTTTTGTGTCCTTATTCTATTATTATGGGGGCGAGTTTTTAAGGAGGCATTCTTATCATTTATTATTATAATTATGATTGTGCATAAGACATGCTGGATGTGTTACACTCATATGGGGATCTTATGGTTTGTTTCCTTTCCTTTCAGATCCTGGGATCCCTGATTATAGCGGCCCTCCGGCTCTATGTTGCCTGGCTAGTCTTTCTTTTTAAAGAAAAGAAAATGGATATATTTTTTATATAAGATATACACATATAATATATATATATATACTTATATATATATATATTTAGATTATTAAGGGGGACCTTTCTTTGTAAAAAAAAAAAAAAAAAACCCTCCCTTCCGGGACATTTTTCTATAAGGGGGCATCCTGGGTTGGCTTATGCCTTAAAGCCCAAATAATTGCGATACCATAAATCACCAATATGGAGGCTTCCGTTATTGCCGGAAACGACTCTTCAGAGCCGTCCAGGGGGTGCGTAAGATGTGGGGCTTCGCTCCCAGCTGATGATGTCTTTATTTGCATTCCTTGTGCAAAGCAGAGCATTGCGCGTCAGTCTGTTGATCCGGCTGCTGGCCCGTCGCAACTTCCATCATCTCCTGCCTCTCCCTCCCTGTTCCGGACCCCGCATGACACTGTCAAAAGTGGGGATTCGCAATCCGAGGTGGCGGCAAGGTTGGCCAGCCTCCGGAAAGTATTGCCCGTTAAAGCAGGGTTGAAGGCCCCTGCAAAACGGAAGCGCCTGACTCCGGTACCTTCGGCTCCACAGGACGAGTTATGTGAGCCTGTGGAATGGTTCGATGGCTCCCTGGACGAGGAAGAATTCCTGTTGGAGTCAGATGAGCCTGCAGATCAGCTTGAGGCTGATGCGATTGGCGATTGGTCGGCGGGGGTTGCCCTTGACACCCCCTCCATTCTGGCTCAAATGTTTGAGATTTTGAATTTAGATCCGCCTGAGGCTGTCACCCTGCCAAGGGGCCAGTTGTTTAAAGAGCCTCAGCCGCGTTGGGTTTTTCCCAGACAGCACCACTTTGAGAGGGTGGTCCTTAAGGAATGGGAACATCCCACGCGGTTATCTGGAATCCCTTCCAGTTGGGAAAAGCGTTATCCCTTTCCGCCAGAATTGGTGAAGCTTTGGTCCGTCCCTCCTGACGTCGATACCCCTGTGCTAGGGCTCTCCAGCACGGCTATGGTACAGTCTGCTGAGACCACTGTCCCTAAAGATGGGGAGGATCGTCAGATTGACCAGTATGCTCGCCATGGTTTTATTTATGCTGGGTCAACGATGCGCCCGGTGTGCGCTTCGGCCCTTCTTCTGTTGGCAGGCAGATCTGTAATCCAGGGGCTATACGAGGATCTCAATCCCGCTTGTAAAGAGTTCACTGCGCTTAAGCAGTGTGAATCTTTTGTGTCCTATGTTCTATCCGCTCAGGACGATGCACTGGCTATGAGTAGCAAGACAGCGGCAATGCTGGTGGCCATTCGTCGGTCTGTATGGCTGCGACAGTGGTCGGCGGATTCAGCTTCTAAAAAGGTGCTCACAGCTCTCCCCTTTTTGGGGCTGCGTCTGTTTGGGGAGAGAATTGATTCAGTCGCAAAGGGTGGTAAGATGCCACAACGCAAGAGGCCTCGACGTCCCTTTAGGGGGGCAGGTTCTGGTAGGCCTTCCTTTCGAGGATACAGAGCGGGTAGGGGGGCTTCCTTTCCCTCTACCAGTCGTACAGGTTGGACTCGGGGGAGGGGCCGTGGCCGTCCCGCCCAGTCCTGGGGCTCCAAGCCCAAACCTGCTGGTAAGCCCGCTCAGCAATGAGGGGCTGCCCTCACCCGTGCGGGTGGGGGGACGATTACGACACTTCTCCCAGGTTTGGAACCGGGAAGTTCCGGACAGATGGATCCAGGAGATAGTGTCGTCCGGTTACAAGCTGGAATTCGAGTCTCGCCCTCCTTCACGGTTCTTTCGGTCTCGGGTGCCCATCGATCCTTTGGCCGCACAGGGGCTCCTGGCGTCGGTAAAGAATCTGCTAGAGATGGCGGTCATCCGGCCGGTACCGCGCTTAGAGATGGGCCTCGGTTTCTACTCCAATCTGTTCGCAGTCCCCAAGAAAGATGGGTCAGTTCGTCCCGTCTTGGACCTAAAGTTACTCAACAGGTTCATCCGGTTTCGGAAGTTTCGCATGGAAACCTTGCGTACTGCCGTCGGCTCTCTTCGGCAAGGGGACTTCATGACGTCCATAGACATCAAGGATGCTTACCTTCATGTTCCCATCTGCCACGCTCATCAACGTTTTCTTCGATTCGTGATGAAGGATCAGCATTATCAATTCGTGGCACTTCCGTTTGGCCTTACCTCAGCTCCAAGAGTGTTCACCAAGGTGCTGGCAGGGGTCATGGCCATTTTCAGATCTCGGGGCATTCGTGTCGTACCTTATTTGGACGACCTTCTCATCATGGCTCCGTCGCTCAATCAATCGGAGACAGACACCAGCATGGTGGTCTCCACGCCGGAAAGCTTTGGTTGGGTGATCAACTTCCCCAAGTCCTCCCTCGCTCCGGCCAGGGTGGTGTCCTTCCTGGGGATGCAGTTGGACTCTCATCAGCACAGAGTGTTTCTTCCCCAGTCCAAAATTCATCTGATTCAGGAGTTGGCTCGGGTCCTACTCTCCAATCCTCGGCCGTCCATCCGTCTGGGGATGAGGCTGGTAGGGTTGATGGTTGCCTCCTTCGAGGCAGTTCCTTTTGCTCAATTCCACACGAGGACGCTTCAGCTTTATCTGTTGGCGTCTTGGGACCGACGGCCTCGGTCGCTGGATCAGCCCTTCCAGTTGTCCTCCCGGGTCCGGCAGTCCCTCCAGTGGTGGTTGGTCTCGACCAATCTCTTGAAGGGCAGGTCTTTCCTGACCCCCCTTTGGGAAATTGTCACCACGGAAGCCAGTCTGTCGGGATGGGGCGGATTCTGGAAGGAGCTGCAGTTCCAGGGGCAGTGGGGACCTCAGGAGGCCCACTTACCCATCAATATTCTGGAACTGAGAGCCATCCGTCAGGTGCTTGCTCTCCTGACTCAGCACGTCCTGGGCCTTCCGGTCCAGGTGCGTTCAGACAATCGAACAGCGGTTGCTTACATCAATCATCAGGGAGGGACTCGCAGCCTGAGTGCTCTCAGGGAGGTGTCCCTGATCCTGACCTGGGCAGAGGCCCATGTTCCTTGTCTCTCGGCGGTATACATTCCAGGAGTGGAGAACCAGGAAGTGGACCGGTTGAGCAGGGGCTCTCCCCGTCTGGGAGAATGGGCTCTCCATCCTCGGGTGTTTCGCTCACTGTGTCTCCGATGGGGGACACCGGAGGTGGACCTGTTTGCCTCTCGTCACAATCGCAGGCTCCCGAACTTCGTGTCGCTCTCCCAGGATCCTCTGGCTCTGGCAGTGGACGCCATGTCCCTGAGCTGGGGGGATCTGGGATTTCTATACCTGTTTCCTCCGATACCCATGCTAGGCAGGGTGCTTAGGAAGTTTGCTCTGGAAAGGGTGTCCGCCGTTCTTGTGGCCCCAAGGTGGCCAAGGCGAGTGTGGTTCGCAGACATTGTTCGGCTGGCAGTGGACCAAGTCGTTCTGCCTCTTCGGCCCGATCTGCTCACTCAGGGTCGATTGTGTTACCCCAATTTACCAGCGCTAGGTTTGACGGCCTGGCTGCTGAGACCTCCATCCTGAAGGAGGAGGGTCTTTCTGATTCAGTCGTTAAGACTCTGATCAGTGCTCGGAAGAGGTCTTCTTCTATCATCTACTATAGGACTTGGAAAGCCTATATCGCTTGGTGCGAGATAAGATCTTTTCCTTGTAGGGTCTTTTCAGTCTCCAGGATTCTGGAGTTTTTACAATCAGGGCTGGACTCTGGTCTTCAGCTTAGTACGTTGAAAGGGCAAGTTTCTGCCTTATCTATCTTTTTTCAGAAGCGTGTTGCGCTTAAGCCTTTAGTTAAAACCTTTTTCCAGGGGGTTACGCATGTGCGGCCTCCCAGGAAACCATTACTCCCGGTTTGGGATTTGAATTTGGTTCTTTCTGCTCTTCAGGCTCCTCCTTTTGAGCCTTTGCAAGATATTGCTTTGTCTACCCTGACTCAGAAGATTGTCTTCTTGGTAGCTATCACTTCGGTCCGGCGTGTCTCAGAGTTGGCGGCCTTGACTATCCAGGCGCCTTACTTTGAGAGGCATCAGGATAAAGTGGTCTTTCGGTTCAAGCCAGACTTTCTTCCCAAGGTTGTTTCTGCTTTTCATTTGAACCAAGACATTGTTCTTCCCTCCTTATGTCCTAATCCTAAGAATGACAAAGAGAGGGTGTTGCATTGCTTGGATGTAGTACGCTGTGTTAAGTACTACTTGATTATCACGTCTCCTTTTCGTAGGACGGATTCCTTTTTTGTTGTGCCCCATGGGCCTAAGAAGGGTTTGGCACCAGCCAAATCTGCCATTAGCAAGTGGATACGTCAGGCCGTTACTGCGGCCTATTCTGCTAAGGGGAAAGTTCCCCCTTTTCGTATCACTGCTCATTCTACTCGCGCCATTGGGGCGTCTTGGGCTTTTCAGCACCAAGCTTCTGTTGAACAAGTTTGTAAGGCCGCCACTTGGTCTTCTGTTCATACTTTTTCTAAGTTTTACAAAGTTGATGTGCGAGCCTCAGCGGATGCTGTTTTTGGCCGCAAAGTTCTGCAGACTGCAGTCATTTAAGTTATGCTTCACCTGGCCTTGAGTTGCCCATCCCTTGTGGACACTGCTTTTGGATGTCCCAATAAGTGAAGAATATTTAAAAGTGAAGCGGGGTGTGTGGCACACCAAGAATAATATCATTTTGTGAGTACTCCCCTGAAAAATGGATATTGTTGGTGTGCCACACACCCCGCTTCACTCCCACCCTTTTTGGTAGTTCCGAAGCCTTTATATGGTGAAGCTTTTTATTTATATCAAATTTGATTTTGAGGTTACCGGTGAAATACTGGTACCTTGTCTTTCTGCTTTTTAATATACTGGTGATTGAAGGGAGGTACCAGGTATGTATAGGCCGGAAGGGGGCTCGTTACAAGACTTCCTCTCTGCACTACGTCACCTGGCGGTGGATTAACCCAATAAGTGAAGAATATTTAAAAGTGAAGCGGGGTGTGTGGCACACCAACAATATCCATTTTTCAGGTGAGTACTCACAAAATGGTATTTTCCCACAAAAAGTACAACTCAACCACAAAAACAAGGCTCTGAATCACTCGACACTGAAAATAAACCAAAATTGTTCCTTTGACGTCATTCCCGCTGGTGGAAATGTGTGCAAGAGAGGCTCTGAATCAGGCCGACTATGACATAGGAAGGACTGAAATTGCTTCCACTTTAGTGACACTTGCATTCACTTTATTATAGCAATAATTATAAATACACATTAATACATATATACACATTTCAGGTGTCATTCTATGATTTTAAATATATTTGGCACCTGCAAGCACATTGCTAGAATATTTTCTAGTTATTGTCTGGTATCAGTCATTGAGACAAAATTTGATGGAAATTCTAATGTAAAAATACCCAGCCTACACACCCTTATGCAATCCTAGGTCCTTGGCAGCCACAATTGCTTTGGCACATCACCACTGGCAAATAATAGTGTTTTCCGGGTGGACCACATTGGCCACTGGCAGTTACATGAAACATGCTTACAGCGTGGGATGGGAGATATTACCAGTAGTCTTTTTTTTTATTTCAATGGAGGGTTGCCCATAAAGTGCATGAGTAGAGTAGAGGTGTAACTACAAGAGGTTGAGATGTAGCGACCTCATTTGGTTGGGGGCAATGTATTATATTGTATTGCCTGTTTTAGTGTTTAGTGGTAATTGTATAGTTAAATTGTATAGTTAAAAACTGACAGCATGGGTTACTGTCAGTTACTGTATGAGCAATGTTGGGACTTTGAATCGATCAATTGTCATGGAAGCCACAGGACAAAGGGTCTAGTGGAGGCCACCCTGGCCTGAGCCTAATCATTCGCCACACTCATCAAGGCTGCGCGTGCCTGCCTGCCATTATGCTTTAGGGCACCATCGAGTTGCTGGGAGGTTGGTAACAGGTGACTGTTGCTAACCTACCAGCTGTCAACACAACTCTTGCAAATGCCTTCTTTGACAGAACAGTGACTGCTTATATCACAGATTTCAACTGTGGAGTAGGGCAGCTGGCAGAAACCCTGCAGGAACATGTGGTGTTGCCGTGTCAAGCTGGCGTGTTCTGGGTCTGCCAGTAGAGCTGACTCTGGGAGACCACCCTATGTTTTGGGATGCCCTGCTGATCATCCACCGGCCAGGAAATCAGAGACCAGACAACCAGGCAACCCAAACTTGCCACTTCTATATTTTCTTTCCGGTTCATTGTCCCACCTGACCACCAGCCCATAGGGTTTGCCTGATGGGTGTGCACATCTGTGGTGGAGGTCTAGTGGCAGGAGCCCCTTTGTGTCTAGTGTTTAATCTGGTACTGGCTGGGGCCCTTATTTAATGTCTGTTCCAGGGCCCGGTAACTTCTGCTTAGGCCAAAAACGTGTTTTAGGAAAAGTAAGCTAAATAAAACAAGCAGCAACTGTCAAGTAAATTTTGTTGAGTCGGCTGGAATTTTTTTCACCTTTTGTTATAGAAGAAACTGTGATAAACAGAAGAATAAAAATGCCTTGATGTAAAAAGAAATGACCGCCTTAACCAGTGACTAATATAATTGTAAACATATCACAGATGCCAAAAAGTGCTGATCCAGCTATTGTGCCAGATAAATTTTTAATGCCTCAAAATACATTCTGGCCAAAAGACATCCTTTTACAGATAAATTTTGCATTGCCTTTATATAAAGTTATAGGAAACGGAGCAAGTGTCAAGACAGGCCACTAAAATTGTTTGTGGCACTGCATTGGCTAATATGTTTTTAGGAGGCTGGTAAATACAGATAGATGGTTCCAGAAATTGCACTCCGGGCACTGTCTTACTTAATCTTGTTTTCTGGTTTCTTAATTACAGGACAACTTCAGGGAAGATGTAAAAACCTAATTTCAGTTTTACTAAGTATTGCTGCAATCATTTGATAAAACTTATGTCATTTATTTTCAATAATAATATTGCATATCTGTTAACCCTCTAGTATTGCTGCTGTTTGGACTCCCTGAACAATGGTAAAATGGTTTGGTTCAGCTTACTCTGTTTAATTATTAAAGAAATCCAGGTATGCCCACCCCTTATCGTCAGTCACAGCATGCTCATTTAATTCATTAAAATGTAGGGGGCGTGCCAAGGCTTGGCAAGCCCTTTCTATTGTAGTGAATGGAGCATGCTCCATACACAGTGACTGAAATGGAGGGGAAGCTGTTCCCCTGCAGCTTGCCCATCAATGGCGGCCAGGCCTGGACAGAATGGGACTTAATCTCATCACCCAGTATATTTTTACGCATCAGAGACAGCTGCAGTGGGCAAAAGGTAAGTACTATATTTTTACAAGCCTCAATAAAATTTATTAAATAATATCAATTAAAAAAACATTCAGCTAAACAAATTAATGTAAATAATGGCAAAGACCTCTTTGGCAAGCTTATTAAAGTATTTTCTAGGAAACATTTACAGGGCTGCATAGTGACACACTGAGGGGGCATCCATATTGCTGGAGCCCCCTCTCTGCGCAAACCCCCCCACAACACCCCAAAATCCTTATCTGTTCCTTGATCCTAGGCCGATGTGCTCCTTCAATTGGTCACCAGCAGTCGCGTAGGCCAGCCTTGATCAGTGGCCAGGAAAACAGCAGTCAATCAGAGGAGCACCAAGGTTTCGGCCAAGGTTCAAGGTATACAGGTAAGGATTTTGATTTGTGTTGCGGAGCTATTGCGCGAGGGGCTCCAGCAATCTGTCACTGTTCCCTTTACCTAATAAACATGTAGCCCTTCATATCCTTATGGTAAGATTTAACCCCTGAGTGGACAATGATTTTAACCTTTTCAGAGTAAACTATATTTATTGTAATGGTATAAATACTATAAATCAGAATTATTATAGTGTTAAATTAGACGTTTTACTATTTTTCATTAGTTGGCTAAAGGGGAACTCTGCCATTACCTTTAGTTATATAAGTTATTGATGTTAAATGGAATTTTTACATCATTTCAATTTAAAAATACATTATTTTTGTAGATCAGAATGGCAAAGGTGCATGAGGAAATCACACTTCCTCAGCCTGACATCTCAAACTTGTGCTACTTCTGCCTTCTGGCTTGTGGGTGGGTGTGTGCAGTGTACAAGGCAAGACCAATGTGGTGTTTGGTATCTATGGGCATCCTGGTTAAGGTTTATATATGGCCATGCACATTCAGCCACCCATAAGTAAGAAGTGCATACCTGGGTTCATAGCTTGGGTTTGTAGATACTCCTCTAGGTAAGTAGAGGAGTCTTGTGCCCCTATGGCACTTCTAATCTGAGGTCTGTGGGAAAATGTCATAAAAATATACTTTTAGGGTTTGCTTAACACATCACCGCCTGGGGTGTTCTCATTAGTTATGTCCCTCTGGTTAAAATTGTTTAGGAACAAGGTCCGACCTAGGTCCGCTAATGAAACACTATCTTTGCATCTTGGATAAAATTAAAGCAAAAGTGGACTATAAAAAAAAATTACCCCCCCCCCCCCCCCGCCACAAAGGGCTAAGCTAGATTTGGGGGTTTAGAATAGAAAAGGATTTACCTACATTATGCACTCACCCAGTCCCATGGCGGATCTGACCTGCATTCACACCAGCTGCCGCTTATGGGGGCTATAGCTGACTGTGATCTCAGTACCATCTGACCCAATGGCAATTAAATGCTCAGTTACCCAATGCACAGCAGTGGACCCATTCTCCAAGCCCCCCATGCCAGATTTAATCTGCATTCACCCCAGCCGCGACTTGTCGGGTCTATGTCTATGGCCCTGATTGTGACCTGCTCAATACTGTCTGCTCCAGCTTTGTTCCTGTGCTACGTCTTGCCATGTTCAATGCCAAGCCCTGTTGCCAACCCAGTGCCACTTCTAACCACATCTGCTTTACTACTGTAAACAATTTAATGCCAATATCTCCCAAACTAAAATATTAATAATATTATATATATTTATCCTGCCCAGCTGGGCTATAATAGGCAAATAAATATATAAATATTATTATTATCTGGCCAATTATAACACAATGGATACACACAGACTGTAGACTCTTTGGACTTCCGGTAAATATGAAGAACACTGAGACAAATAGTAAATATAGAGATATATTGTTGATGAAATAATAATGCAATCCAATCTGAAAACAAAATACAACACGTTATGATCAGAGTTAAATGATTGGCATACACATATACAGGGATTAAGGCATCATTAAGAGCATTACCCTCCTGAAACGGGAACCCACAAGCAGACCTTTCAGCTGGCAGCCTTCTTTCCTCCTTTCTCTCGCTCTTCCTGCCACCTTGCTCCCCACAGGGCCTCCTTTTCTCAAATTCCCTTTGATATCCCTTTGATGTCAGTTTTACTTGCCTGAAACAATGGGACCTGTCCTGCTGAACTCACAAGTGGGCAAGTATTGGAATTTCCCAGCCCGAGAAACTGGACTTGAACATTCTCTTAGTCTGCTCTCTCAAACCTGAATTGAAACCTATTTTGTTATTAGGGAGATACAGAGGAATGTGGGCTGACCAGCCTCTGGGCCTGAGAGGGACCAAGGCCTGCATGTTCAAATGCAATTGATTATACATACAGAAATAGATTAAAACATTACACAATATTTTTACAATATTCATTTTCCATAAAGGCCCATTATTTACACTACTACCAGCCTTTGGCCCAGGTCATACCCCAGACCCTGTCTTGTGTTGCCATCGCTGGGGTCCTAATCAACTACCATCTCAGCATAGGCTGTGACATCCATGCTTTTCTTTTAGTGGTTCCAGTGCTCCAACCAAAGCACTTGGTTTATAGACTGTGTTGGCAGTGACTCATACATCCAAAGTAGAGCTCTATTCAAACAACATGTCATGGATATGGCTAAGTTGCCAGATCACATCTTTGTTTCCATCTAAAGCCCACCTTAGCTAGGTCAGGCAAACTATCTTGTGCCTTGTGCTAAGATGCCCAAACCGTAATGTACACTTTCCTTATGCTTTTTTCCAACTTCTCTCATTTGTGCGGATATCGCTTTCATCTCTATAAACCTGCGTCTTTCCGTTCATCCTGCTAAGTTCTTTCTTTCCCAGAGACTAATTAAAAGGGACCTGGAGTGAGAAGCAGTCTGTTTTTTAACAAGATTTAATACATCATTTATTGGTGAGTTAACGTCTTCTTTCAGATTGGTTTTCACTTTGAAAGAGATGATTTATGTTCTGGGTAATCAGATGTCTGGCCTGAAATATAACCAGATTCTATCTCATCTGATGGCTAAAGCAACGGAAATTACAAGCCCAGAAATTCATTTAGAAATAAACTTTTTGGTTGTTGTTTTCAGTGATGTGTTCAGTAATTTCTTCTGTCGTTTTTATAGTTGACTTGATTCATAGTGATGTCCAGGTGGTGAGCTACAGGACCAGTAAATATGATAGTGTATTGCTTTGGTTAAGAACACTGAATCTTTAAAATAATTAAAAAAAACACTCTACCCTAAACCAAACACTACTTTGCACAAGCAGATCATATTGCCCAACTCAAATATTAATATGTAAAGCAGTGGAATATATCCCCCTTTACCCAAATATATAAATACAGAGTGCAAGCAGGTCCCATGACTAAAGATGAAGTGCAGAGTGCAGGATGTCCCTGTCCAGACATTCTCCATTCCAATAAAATTAGGCCCCTCCTCCTAGGCAGAGGTGGAGGGTGTGAGGAGCGAAGAGGTTTCTTTTAGTTTAGATGTGTTGTTGGTACAAGGTTCACTTGCTCTTTAAGTAGATCTGGTTTGGTAAAATCCAGGAAAGGCTTCAGTTGAATAAAAGGTTTATTCAGAGACTTACTTACAGCTGCTTATTCTCGTATACTGAGCTAACATTAAATTTATCCCTCTTGAAGAAACTTAGACCATTTAGAACATCGATCTAGGGTACCCCCCCCCCATTAAATATCATCTTGGATGTAACATTATGCTAACAGGACCTGATCACACCCACCCACCTCTATTTGCAGATTTCCCCCCAGATCATGGTGGTGGACTTGGGGTCACTCTAGCCTTCTAGAGCCAGTCATGTTGGGTAGAAGTGATAGGGACACAGCCTTCCGGCTTCCTGTCCCTTTGAAAAATAAGTACGCTTTGCATAGGAGGTGAGGCTCAATATAATGGTCCCAGGTCCCCGAGACTGATCTTCATTCAACTCCTGTTAGTTTATTCTGAACCCCGGTGACTATGTGTGGTGCAGCATGTGGTCTCACACTGCTCTCATTGGTCCGTGGCTTCTGCCTCTCTGGTTCATGTGCTCCCATTCGCCTTCTCCTTTTAACCCCCTAGTAAATATCTCCTTCTCTCAAGATCTTGAGGCCCTCCAGCCAGGTTGCACTGGGGCCTACTGGACTGAAGGGAACCTGCCAACCCAAACATGGAAACTCCCACACTTCCTACCAGGGAGCCTACAGAATGCCAGACCAAGATGCTGGTTGGCTTGGTGCACTATATCCAGCACATGAAGGGACAGCCAACCTGCCTCCTCTCCATCAGGACCTGACAACTTATCCCATGATGATGTCCTACCCCAGACCTCCTTGAAGAGGTAGATACTACTCTGCACTTAGTGGTCCCTGCTTCTCCAATGGCCCAATCCTAACCCTACCCTGTTCTATCTACATTCATGCCATGGAGCCACCCAGTCCTTTGGAGCTAGCTGGTGGACCCCGCTAAGCCTCTCACCTAGACCCCTAACCTGACTAGCTTTACCTACCCCCACTGAACCTCCCTGAAACAAAGTTATTTCCCCCATATAGGGGTGATGTGCACATGCTTTTTAGCATGCCCTGTTTTATTTGGTTACAGGAACAACACCCATTTTGGTTAAAATGGTGGTTTTTCGGGTTTACATATAGCCCGATTCTAGGTTAAGATGACAGCAAAAATCGTATAATTTATAATGGACAACTCTAAGGGAGCTTAAAGTGTTTTGCTATTAAGAGTTGTAGAGCCTTTGTTGGGTGGGGCTGCCAGGGATCAAGTGAGTAATAAAGTCATTTTTTATGTAAAAGGTTTAAGTCTCAAATACTGGATTTCCTCACAAGCTTGTTTAAAAAATTGTTACAGTAAATTATCCATCTGAACTTGTAGGAATAAACCTGCCTAATATATATATACATATATATATATATATATATATATATATATATATATATATATATTAACGTTTATAAAACTGTTATCACCACCATTGTTAAAAGCACAACATGTCCCTTTTGTGCATGTCATGCCCTTTTGATTATTCCTATTAACACTTGTCTATCTTGTTATTTTCAAAGACATGGAGGGAGTGGTTAAGGAAACTAGAAAGCAATGAGATAAAACAAAAAGGTGAATGTACATTACAGTAATAAGATTGAATGAAAATGATTTAGCCCTCGGCTGAAAAGACAGATCTTTTATGTTATAGTCTTCATCTGGTTAAAGAATAAATTGCAGATTATTGTCAGTAGCATTTTGGATTTGAAAAGTACACATATATTTGCTGCCTTTCTGTTTCTAAACTATGGATTTCAATTTACATCTCAAAGTCCTGCTGTCATCACAGTGCAGAGGTGGAGGTGCTGATTATAATAGACTACCTGTATAGGAAAATAATACAAATATCATTCTTATCATTCAAACAGTGAGTCTGAATAGCCAAGTAGGCAGCAGGGTTACATCGCTAGACTGTTCAATAATAAAAGAGACGCCACAGACTATATATCAAGGGATTACATGCTAATATTTAAAAATAAAACGCACACAAACACACATATATATATATATATATATATATATATATATATAACTATATATATTTTTTTTTTATTTTTTTATTGCTGGTGGGGAAATCTAGCTCCCCATCCCAGGTACTCACCTACTTCCCAAAGAGCTTTGCTGCCCCATGTGACCAGGGAAGTTTGGTTAATGGGTTGGCACATTGCTATGCATGCACCTGCCTGTTAGGTGCAGGGAGGAGCCCCGATTGCAGAGACGCCTGGTCAAGGTTAGCAACTTACTCCTGGGCCTGGAGTCTACAGAAGGACCTGATCTCCGCTGGAGCCTCCCGCAAGGCAAGACAGGCTAGGTTGCAGGTGCAATCAGGGCCATACCTGGAAGATGGAAAGTGCCAAGACGATGAAGCGAGGTACTTTAGGGCGGAGCAGGGCCGAGGTCAAGGAAGCCAGAAGATGGGGCAGGCAGCAGAGGTGCAGGGTAAAGTCCAAACCAGGGTCGTAACAGGAGGTCAATCCAAGGGGTGAAGCCAGAGTCAAAGGAAAAAGCCAAAGTTTGTATCAAGAATCAGTCCATGAGCAAGCCGGTTTTAAAGATCAAGCCAAAGTCATACTGGGGAGAAGTCAAAAAGAGAGAGCTGAGGTCAGAGCTTAAAGAGTTGTAACAGAAATCCAAGAAGTCACAGAATCTCAATCCAGGAAGAGAGCTCATTCCACAGCAACGCAGGGTGACAAGAACCCCAGTGTGCTTGTGTGGCAGTCTGCCTGCACATGAGCACGCTGCTTAGCACGCATGACCCCGTCGGCCTTTGCGCTCTTGTGTGAGCACCCATGCCTATGCCCACTTGTGCGCCAGTTCATGCACCTGTTAGTGTGCATGATCCTGTGCTGGTTCCTGCACATGCACAGGAGGGTGCTCCTGGACTATCCTTGCACACAGGCGCATCTTTGAGTGGCCTGACATGACATATGGGAGGCTGCCGTCTGACTGACCTTGCTGGTTTCCTAGGATGTCTTAGATGGAAGGACTTGATTAGAGCTGGAACATGTAGATTTCTTGCAGGTTTCCACAAATCCTCTTCTGGATTGTAACCCCTCCAGGAGAGGAGGTACTGAAGACCCCTACCTCTTTTTCTGGCATTCAGAATCTGTTCCACCTCATACTCCTTTTCTTCATTAATGGAAACTTCGGGTAGCACACAGGTCTACAAGAGACAGGCCCAAACTTGGGTGTAGTGCCATCAGAGTAAGAGACAGGCCCAGACTTGAGTGTAGTGCCATCAGAGTAAGCATCAGGGATGTTGCGCAGACCTTGGAAGGGATCTGATGTCTCTGGGCAAATTCATGATCCATTAATGAACTACAGGCTCCAGAGTCTTCCTGGGGCAAATGCGGTGGATCACTCACATATGAAATGAACATAAGGCCAGTAAGAAGGACCAGCAAGTATGCTCCTATGGTCCTGCAGACATCAGACAATGACGGTAACACGTTTGATAAACTTTTTAAGTCCTTCTGGAACCTTCAACTGGTCTAGTTCATCTTTCAACTTTTCTAAGAGGCCCAACTGGAATTTATGGCCCACTCATTCCAGTGGGCGGTGCTATGGTGGGGAAATTCAGCCATCATTTCCTCAACCAGTTGTCGACCCTGGTGCAGGTTCCGAAAGCTGATGAAGTACGCCCAAGGTCAACATACATGGTCGCAAGGGAAGTGAAAAAAGCTCTAAAAAGACTAGGAGTGGGCTGTTCTGTTCAATCAGACCATGGGCCCATGTCTGGAGGGGGGGGCTTGGAGGAGGGATATGATGGTTTGCCTTTTGTTACATTTGTTCAGTAGTATAGGTTCATGGTTAAAGGTTAAAGAGTAGCTGGCAGCTATGCCAGAAGGCCCGAAATTTCTGGCGTTCCCCAGTGAAGCATTCAGGCGGTGGGATATGAGGCTCATGGCTGGAAGGGTTAGCAGGAGCCTGAGCAAGATCCACAAATGCTTCAGCTGAAGGGGGCGAAGTGTCCCTGAAGCAAATCCAGTCGGGACATGATCTGCACATATCCACCCTGAAGATCCTGTAATACTCAGGCGAAGATCCTGTACTACTCAGGTGAGGGTGGAGATCTGCTGGACCAGTGCATCAAATGGGGTTGGCTCTCCGCTGGTGCTCATGTCTGGTTGTGGAATTCTGTCAGATGCAGTGAGGATCCCCAATTGCTGAGACACCTGGTCAAGGTTAGCAACTACTCCTGGTCCGGAGTCAACTGAAGAACCTCGTCTTCTCTGGAGCCTCCGCAGGAGAGGACAGGCTGGGCTGCAGTGGCAATCAGGGTTGCGCTGATTCCACAGCAGTGCAGGGCAGTGGGCGCCATCATTCAATAGGAGACAAGAACCCCAGTGTGTCTGTGTGGACATCTGTCTGCTCTTCCTAGCGAGCACGCTCTTCATGTGCATGTGCACCCGTTCGCTTTCCACACATTTGCTAACATAAAAAAAAAAGAAATACTAGATAAGCTAAGAAACCCAAAGACATATCATGAATTAAATAGCTGCTTCATTTTAATTTCTGGGAGTAGCTGAGCTGGGAAGTGTGTGTCATGGCGTAGCCCTATAAATCTTAAGCATGCTCTGCTGTAGTACTCGCCAGCTGCAAGACCACTGTGGCTTCCCGTGCTCACTTGCACTGAGAGCTCTAAGGGAGATCTAAGAAGATATTTTTTTGTGGTCCTGGAGAAATGGAATTGAAAGGAGGAGCAAAGTTACTTGCTGCCTGATAATTGATATTGACTGGACAGTCCCTTTAATTAAGATCCTCATAATACTATCTGTGCTTTCGTGATTCATTTATGTGAGCTGTTTTTTACATTTTATCCCTATTGTTTCCTTTTCCTTTTTTTTTTACATTGATGATAAATAGGAGTAGAGAGGAAGAGGAGAGGCAGAATTACAAATGAAATATAAACAAGAACAAGGGGGGAATCCCCTTTGTTTCCCTTTTTTTCTTGTTTTTGTTTCTTTTTTCTTCTTTTGTTTTTTTTTTTGTATTAGGTGGTTATATGAATACACTAGAGATGATCAATGGACAAATCAGAGAGATAAGTAGAGATTTTTTTAATTATGTGAAATTCCTCCTGGTTTATGAGTAGATTTTGGGGTACACATTTGTATTTACATTTGGATGCTTAAGGATGAATTTGCTATTAACATATGTAATGTTGGAAAAAGAATACATTGAGAATATTACAAAATGACCAAGAAAAAGGAAGACTTAACATTTACAGTTAAGGCCGGGGGTTCTAGGCCTTGAAGGCTCACCTGTGAGTGGCACAGGAACTTGGTCATCACCTGGGCCCCCCATAGTTGGATTTCTAAGAAAAGTTTGGACTTGAAAATGAGAGCAGCCTGTGATGAATTAACTCAAGCAGATTACTTCTTACCTGAGTTCGCCTGAGGATTAACCTAAGTAAGAGTTTGATGAGCAAAGTTGCTAAATGTATACTCTAAGCCTCAATTCAGTAAACTTCCCCTGAAATATTTTATGAAAATTAGAACAGTTTTTTTTTCTATTTAAAAATAAGGCGATTTACTAAGGGGGGCAGTTATAGCATCATTTGCACTTAAACTTTCACTAGAGCAGTGGTACTCAACTGGCGGACCGGGGTCCGAATGCGGACCTCTGTGCCAAATTTCTGGACCCCTGCCCTCCCAGCCCTGCACTCAGTTGCTTCTGTGTTGCTGTGCTCAGCGCTGCCCCCTTTACTTGATCGGCGATGTAGTGCTTAGTCTCCCTGCCACTGCACCTAGCATTGCAATATGAAGTACTGCACTGGCAGGAAGTGGCATTACCAGGTACACACAAATGTTTTTTCTTGGTCTCTTTGCCCCATCCAATACTTTCCCCCTGCCCCAGATCAGCCCCATCTATCCCTGTCCCACCATATCTGCCCCATCCATCTCCGTCCCTCCAGCTCAGCACCATCAATTCCTGTCCCTCCAGCTTTTCCCCATCAATCCCATCCCTTCCTGCACCCCCCCAGCTCTACCCCATCCCTTCCTGCACCCCCAGCTCTGCCCCATCCGCCCCAGCCTTTTTTAGTTTCTGGGGAATCTATAACACACCCCCCACTGCGTAGATTTCTAACTATCCACCCCCCATGACAGCCCCCCATTCGGACCTTCACCTCTCACCGGATGCCTGTATATGGACCTTTACAAAAGGTGGTTGAGTACCCCTGCACTAGAGTAATGTGACCTCTTTTGTTATCTGCTTTTCAAACTAAATCTTTGGTTTTAGAGCCAGTGGATCTTAGTAGAGTAAATGTTTTAGGCATTGATAACCAGCATACATACCGTTTTAGGTATCTGAAAATGTCTGCAATGATTTATTTTATTTCATGCCTTATTCTGAAATCAAGCATGACATGACCCATATTTTTGTGAAATATTTTAAGGAAAGTTTACTGAATCAAGGCCTATGGTGATGACTTATCTTGGATGTGTGTATATTATGTAGTCAGTGGCTTAATTTCTTAATTGTTAATTATATTATTGTATCACTTATCCATTTAATAAAATGGAGAACAATGAAAGTTATTGACCCCAGCCTGAAACTAGGAAGGATGAGGCCTATCAAGGACAAGTAAGGCCCAACACAATACTAAGAACTAAGAAGGTTGAAGCATAAAACACAGGACAGGGGCTTAATATGGGGTTGCAAGAAGCACAACAACCATCAAACGAAGTACTTGGAAGACTTACAATGATCCAGTACCGAACAAGGGTTAGACCTTATCTCATAAAGTGTACACCAAGGAAGGAATGACAAAGACCTGAGAATAGGTGGAATATCCACCCCATCTTCTAGTAGCTCCTATTCTGTCTCAAGTGCAGTCAGAGCGAACACTTATGAGAAGGCAGCATAAGAGTAGGTAAGTATAGTCACAAAGCAGAAAGGGGTATACCTGCACAGCACTAAGAGTCCAAAAATGTATATATGTAAAAAGGGGGTGTGTCTGGATGCTGGTCGGGGTGGGTCCAGAAGCCCGGAAGACCGGGCAAGACCAGAAGGATAGAGTGGAGCTGCCAGCACAGACCCCAGGGCCCACCAATACAACCGCTCAACAGAGACTCCAAAATGTAATCAATAGACAAAACTTTATTTGACAGCCTGAACATATGTTAAAAACAATTAAAAACACAGGGGCTCATGGGGATGTGTATCCGACTATAAGATTAATCTCTGATACACCATATTAACACAATCATAAAGTGTATAGCAGCATATAATTAGTAAATCCACACTACATATTAACACAATCATAAAGTGTATAGCAGCATATAGTTAGTAAATCCACAATGAATATGCAATGAAATGATCATATATTTGTACATGCCCATAAAGCGCTCTGAGGAAAAGTGCAGTGAAAGGTGCTAAGAAGACCTCAGGGTTGAGGTAAGTGCATAAAATGGTGACTAAACAATGAGTGGTCAGTAGTGACCAAAGATTAAAAATAGGTCACGAATAACGTGACCTGAGAAAGTGCAAGGTGCAAAAGGTGCAAGTGCTCACAATAGCGGAGAGTTCAAGGGCATATACAAAGACTAGTAACACTAACTTGTAAACTGTAATTGTGTCCAAAGGTGTATCCAATAAAGATCTACATTACCACATGTTACAGAGTCCTGCTACATCTCCATGTCCCACATGCCCGTACCACTGACGTGTTGCGTGGCGATAGGTATCTGCCACTTCATCAGACCCTGAGGTCTTCTTAGCACCTTTCACTGCACTTTTCCTCGGAGCGCTTTATGGGCATGTACAAATATATGATCATTTCATTGCATATTCATTGTGGATTTACTAACAATATGCTGCTATACACTTTATGATTGTGTTAATATGTAGTGTGGATTTACTAATTATATGCTGCTATACACTTTATGATTGTGTTAATATGGTGTATCAGAGATTAATCTTATAGTCGGATACACATCCCCATGAGCCCCTGTGTTTTTAAGTGTTTTTAATTGTTTTTAACATATGTTCAGGCTGTCAAATAAAGTTTTGTCTATTGATTAAATTTTGGAGTCTCTGTTGAGCGGTTGTATTGGTGGGCCCTGGGGTCTGTGCTGGCAGCTCCACTCTATCCTTTAGGTAAGTATAGTCCAGATATTTTCACTTTAACCCTTTCAGTGCCAAGCACACAAACCATCTTCTAGTAGCTCCTAATATGTCGCAAGTGCAGTCAGAATGGACGCTTATGAGAAGGCAGCATAAACGTAGGTAAGTATAGTCCAGCTTCTGTTAATTTAACCCTTTCAGTGCCAAGCACATACTGTAGAATCTACGTGGTTTCCTCTTCTACCGTTAAGTGCGAAGCACGCATAGTCTACGTGGCTGGCATTTCCCCCCACTGTGGAAAAAAGAACTAAAAAAAATGCCCATCTCTGTCTGGGATCAAGTGCTGGGGGTCTCTGCTCTCCCCAGGGTCTTCAGTGGGCGTTCCCTGCCCCACGGAGGAGGATAATACATGCAACGAATGGGAACCCCACGCACACAGTCTGCACCCCAGTATGTACATATGTTTATGGCATAACTGGACAGAGCATACTTATTAACATGCACCATCAAGCCCACGACTTAGCTTAGCTACATGGATGATATCCTGGCCATCTGGATTGCAGATGAGGAGACGCTCCTTAAATTCCATAAAGACTGTAATAACTTTCAGTCACTAAAACTTACCTACACTTCCTATCACAAACCCTATCACCGCAAACACATAAAAAAATCAATCATATACAGTCAAGCTATACAATACAATCATATTGGCTCAGATAGGGTTCAAACATCTCCTGAAGCTCAAAAATAAATGTACTTACCTTGGCTACAAACATAAAATGACAGACACACAAATCAATAAAGCGGCAGCCATTACCAGGACACCAGAAGTGAGATCTGAGTACCCCTGGGGTCACCCCCAGCTGAAGGTTCTCCAAAACATCATGAGGGTACCTCAACCTATGCTACACAGGGACACATACTTATTTCTATTTGGAGTGATAGAAGTGTATAACTTACCTGACCTGAATTTGTGATACAGCTTTAAATAGGTGTTAATATGGAGAAAAGAATGCTAGTTCTATTTTAAACTCTTCTAGGTAATCAAGCTGGCTGGCTTCTCCAAATAAATACGTTGTTAACAAATCCCCCTTTGAGAGATGTAAGGAATAACTTATGATTAATGAAATTTCAGCATTGTGACGGCACAGAAATTAAGACGGATGAGAAGACATTTGTCTCATTAATAGGCTCCTAGGTTATTGATTCTTGTTACGTTTAGCGTTTGAGCCTGGGTGAATGCAACACAAGAAAAGAAAAACGTGCGCTTTGTTTTCGTACTTACAATTTGTACGAACAAGAAAGCCAGGAAACCTGGAGCTGGCTGTGCCAAGCAATGATGGAAAGCAATGTTCTTTGGAAGTGAAGAGGCAATATGTACAACTGGCAACACATAAAAATATGACAGCATTGTTATACACCAAGCTATTCATTCATTTAACTAAACACACAAATGAGGCATTTTCCTCTGGTCTTGATGCTGTTTATCTATAAATGTGGCAATTTACTTGCAGAGGAGTCAAAACAGCACAGCGTGAAATATTATACAAAATCGAGACCATTAACGGTAACTCTCTTTTCAAGGTGGATTCTCCGAGAAAATTGCCAGACACCAGCCTTCATTACATCACAGTGGGATTGTCGTACTTGTGATAGAGTTTTTCAAAGGCAGGAAAAAAATGAAATATAAAAAATCACAAAGCGGCGACACTGCTAATGGGGTGGGGATGGGCGAACCCGCTGAAGTTTGGGTTTGACAAGTTCGGATCGGGTCCCCGGAGTCGTCCCAAACCCAAGCCCCATTGATGTCAATGGGGACCCAAATTTGGGGAGGGGGGAATGAAAAAGTCTCTAAACTGGGGGTAACAAGGGCTAGACGGCTACAGATTGAGGGGAACACCAGGGTGATTTCCCTTAACAAAATGGGCTGGGGAAAGTACTTAAAATAATAACAAAAACAAAACAATTAAAGAAATACATAAATAAATTTAAAAAAATATATATTAATTTTTTAACGGGTGACAGATGGCAAATCATAGTGTAACACCAGGGAGATTGTCCTGCACAAAATAGGGTAGGGAAAGTACTCAAAATAATAAAAAAACTAAAAAAATAAAGGAATACATTCAACAATAAATTACAAATAAAAATAAAATATTAATGTTTCACTGGTGCCAGACTCTGAGGCTTATTGGGGGGGGGGGGGGGGGGGCTAGGGAAAGCACTCAAAATAAAAGCAAAAAAAATTGAGAATAGATATTTTATTGACTGGATGAGTAGGGGGGTGGGGGCATTTCCAAGGCTACATACTGTTGGGCAGCTAGGGACAAAGGAACATCTGCTAATTGTCCTTTTCAGGCCACCTCTAGGGGCAGGCAGCTCATATACTAAGGGTAGAAGAAAAATATCTGCTAATTCTCCTTTACAAATAAGGGACAGGGACGTGGTGCTGCTGTTGGTGGTAATAGAGCTGCTGCTGAAGGGAGAGGCTGTGTTACATCTGTGCTTGCTACACCTTCCTCTGGTACCAGCAGGTGCCGGGCACTGCAGTGTATTCTTGTAGGCCCCAATACTGTGGGCCAATACAAATCCAGACGATGCTGTTGCTGTGATGCCGCCACAATAACAAAGCTCTTAGGGGGCAAAGTTGTTTCTCTTTATTAAAATACTGCTCCAGCTTCCATTAAAACCAAGGATATAACTGCTGAAAGACCCACTGGTCGCTGCAGTCCGTCTCATATACTTCAACAAGTTCTGTGGCTGATATGCGTTTCATCGGCTGATGTCCTCTGAGCCAATCACCTTCCTTCTCACTTCCTCTACTTGATATACCCTTCGCAGCGTGGAGAGATATTGCTGTGATTGGATGGATTTCATTGCATTCTCTTAACTGGTTTACTACACATCCTTCTTAGTTTTCTAGCCAGACAGCATAAAACCGGTCGTAATGTCTGTATAAAAAGCGAATTTCAACTTTAGTATCATTATCTTCTAATGAACTTTTACATATAACTTCTAAAAACCATTCCAACACTTTCACGGCTATTTTGCACATATTGGCAAGATACACACAACAAATTTATACCTTAAACCTTTACGTATAATTATCACCCCAGTGAGATACGTTTTTTAGATGTGGTGGTCTACAAAGAAATGTCCCAATTAAAAACCAAAACCTATTTCAAAACAACAGCTAGAAATAGCTACATAACAGTGGACAGTTGCCATGCCCACGCTGGATTGCAAATATCCCAAAGGGTCAGTTAGCAAGAATGAAATGAAATTGTACTGACTTCTGAAAATTGTAGAGAAAGGTTATAAAGAAGAAGAATTAAAAAGAACAGTACAAAAAGTAGCAGATTCCATTCACGCACAAGAAATAAAGGAGGTGATAAGTGGAACACATAAAAGAGACAAAAGTCAATCCTCCTTAGCATTCATAACATGTTTTTTCAGAGACTAAAAACATATGAAAATAATTTTACGCAAACATTGGGGAGTTTTAAAAACGGACAATACATTGAAGGAAGTAATCCCAGAGCATCCAAGATTTATATATAGGATAGCCCCACATTTAGTGCCAAAGCTAATATGCAGCTATGTCGATGCCCCTCAAGGAAAGAAGTAATCAAATCTGATGGGTTTCAGAGCCTACGAACAGTGTAGGGGCTGCAGGTCCTGTACAAACAAGATGAAAACTCCAAAGAAGTTAGAATTGAAGGTGCGAGGTGAAATCATTAAGTTGAACCAAACAACCACATGTGCCACCAAAGGGGTTGTTTATCTTTTACAATGTTCGTGTGGACTAAAATGGATGGTAAAAATTTGGCTTCCAGAACATGTACTCAGCATAGAAAAATGAGTCCTCACGCATAGTGTATCTGCGCATTTCACAGAGAAACATGAAAACAATGCAAAGGATTAGAGTTTCTGCAGTCTAGAAAAGGTGGAAGCTCATTGGAGGGAGGGGGAGGATGGTAGGATTTGGGAATTGGTAAAAAGAGAAACTGCATATTTTTATATAGATTGAAGACACTCACTTCACATGGTCTTAATATAGAAACAGATTTAAGAGTGTAGTCCCTTTACAATAATATTAGGAGATGAATTTAATGAAATATGATCCAACTAAGATACCCCTTGTTTATGCAATTTAAATGTGTATATGTACTGTGTGATTGTAGGTGTATTTACAATAACATTATATTTTTAGTATGTATGATTCATTTTATTAATTCATATATCCTCCAGTGGTATTTAATATTGATAGTAAAGGGTTAAGTTATACATTTTCTCTGTATCTTGCCAATATGAATCTTCTCAAGTGTTCAAAATAGCTGTGAAAGTGTTGGAATGGTTTTAGAAGTTAATTTGTATACTTTCATTAGCAGATAATGATGCTAGAGTTGAAATTCGCTTTTTATACAGACATTACGACCGGTTTCACGCTGTTTGGCTAGACAACTGAGAAGGACGTGAAGCAAACCAATCAGAGAATGAAGTGAAGTTCACCCAATCATGGGATGTGTTTTTATGCTGCAGGGTGCATCAAGTGAAGGAAGTGAGAATGAAGGTGATTGGCTCCGAGGACGTCAGCCAACGAAACATGCGTCAGCAAGAGGAATTTTTGAAGTATATGAGACATACTACAGTGACCAGATGTTCTTTTATTTGTTATATTATTATTCAATTTCACATCTTTACATCCATTTTTGACATTTGATTTAAAATTTTAAGGAAGAGGAGTTCGTGGAGGAGTGTAATTGGAGAATATATATGCACTGGCCAGTCTCCCATATACAAAACCAATAGGTATACTAGGAAATACCATATTTTCGCCCTATAAGACGCACTTAATTTTCCCCAAAAGTGTGTGTGTGTGTGTGTGTGTGTGTGTGTGTGTGTGTGTGTGTGTGTGTGGTGGGGGGGATGTCAGTGTGTCTTATTGGGCGAATGTGGAAAAAAAAGGAAAAAAGTCAACTCACCTTTCGCTGGCACTGTCCCCATCTTCTTCGTGCATCTGCCGCCTTTCCGGCGGCACCTGCACACACAGTCATCCGCTTTGTATAGCAGGTGGGCGGGGCCGATGCTCGTCATGCCCATCACTATGTATGAAGCCGAGTGCCAGTGTTCACTCTGTGTGTGCTGGCACTGTGGAGAAGAAGTGGCGGAGACAGCTGTATCTGCTGCTCCTTCTCCACGGCGCCTGCAAACACTGACACCCAGCTTCATACACAGCAATGGGCATGGCCAATGCTTGAACATCTGCAACACCCACCTGCTGTACTGGGTGTCTGTGTGCAGGTGGCAGCGGCAGATACACTGAAGACTGTGGGGACAGCAGGAAGGATGGAAAGGTGGGTTTACTTTTTTTTTTTACTTTTGCCTATGGGGATTGGGAGGGTGGAATGCCACACTGGCTATGGCAATGGGAGGGGGATGCCACACTGCTTATATGGGGATTGGGAGGGGGAAATGCCACACTGCCTATGGTAATAGGAGGGGGGAATTCCACACTGCCTATATGGGGAATGGGAGGGGGGAATGCCACACTGCATATGGGAAGGGGGATGCCACACTGCTTATATGGGGAATGGGAGGGTGAAATGCCACACTGCCTATGGGAAGGGGGATGCCACACTGCTTATATGGAGAATGGGAGGGGGAG
Organism: Gastrophryne carolinensis; assembly: GCA_027917425.1. NCBI lineage: Eukaryota > Metazoa > Chordata > Amphibia > Anura > Microhylidae > Gastrophryne > Gastrophryne carolinensis. The sequence continues at coordinate 58,896,483 of CM051240.1, forward strand.
ATGCCGCACTGCCTATGGGAGGGGGGAATACCACACTGCTTATATGGGTATTGGAAGGGGAAGATGCCACACTGCCTATGGTAATGGGAGGGGGGAATGCCACTCTGCCTGTAATAGGGGGATTCTGCACCTTGTCTAATATTTGGTTCTTGGAGGGATGGTGTTTTAGCACGACATTTGGTTCAGAATATTTATTTTCTTATTTTACTCCTCCAAATCCTATCCTGCATCTTATAGGGTTAAAAGTATGGTAAGCCAAACTTGTAGGTTAAGTGCCGGCAAGGAAAATTCCCATACACAAACATATTTGGTAGCCTGGCTTTTCATGTTTTTGACACTTGAGATAACCATTGGAAGGAGTTGACAAGCTCTGAAAAGAAACTACAGCAACCAGAAAGAACTAATACATAGCACGGTTTAGTGCATTGTTTGAAATTGTTATTATGGATAAACAGTAAGTTTATGTTGCCATTTACAGATAACAATACACTCTGGTGCCTTTATTTGTGCCTCTTTGTATAATGCAAGGTGTGCCAACAAGTAACTGGTTTATCAATGCCCAAGAGGGTGCAATGCCAGGTGTACCACAATTAAATAGTATATCAAAGCTCAAATGAGAATAATGCCAGGTGTGCCGACAATTAAATAGTTTATCAAAGCTCAAAAGTGTATAATGGCAGGTGTGCCCACAATTAAAAAGTTATATAAGTTATTAAAGTTAAACAGTACTGGCACACAAGTGACCTGACTCAGTGGATACTCCAATTAAAATTGGTATTAAAGTGTAGTCTCCACCAAGTGGTTTGAACAATTGGTATTACAGAGCAGGGCCCCCAAGTGTCCTGAACAATTGGTATTACAAAGCACCAACAGCCCAGTAGTTTTAAAAATTGGAATTACAGAGCAGGGGCCCCCAAGTGGTCTGAACTGGTATTCCAGACCACTGACACACCAGTGGTTTGAACAAATGGTATTCCAGAGCACTGACACACCAGTGATTTGAACAATTGGTATTAGAGCACCAACACACCAGTGGTTTGAACAATTGGTATTACAGATCAGGGACCCCAAGTGGTCTGAACAATTGGTATTACAGAGTAAAGACACACAAGTGGTTTGAACAATTGGTATTACATAGCAGTGACCCCCCAAGTGCCCTGAACAATTGGTATTGCATAGTACTGACATACCAGTGGTTTGAACAATTGGTATTATAGAGCATTGACCCCCCAAGTAGTTTGAACAATTGGAATTACAGAGCAGGGACCCCCAAGTAGACTGAACAATTGGTATTACAGAGCACTGACACCCCAAGTGGTTTGAACAATTGGTATTGCATAGCAGGGACCCCCCAAGTGGCCTGAACAATTGATATTACAGAGTACTGATACCCCAGTGGTTTCAACAGTTGGTATTACAGAGCAGGCCCCCAAGTGGCCTGAACAATTAGTATTCCAAAGTCCTGACACCCTAGTGGTGTGAACAATTGGTATTATGGAACAGAGACCCCTCAAGTGGCCTGAACAATTTGTATTCCAGAGCACTGACACAACAGTGGTTTAAACTATTGGTATTTCAGTGCACTGACACAACAATGGTTTGAACAATTGGTATTTAAGAGCACTGACACAACAGTGGTTTGAACAATTGGTATTACAGAGCACTGACACCCCAAGTAGTTTGAACAATTGGTATTACAGGGCAGGGACCCCCAAGTGGTCTGAACAATTGGTATTACAGAGTAGTCACCCCATAAGTGGCCTGAACAATTGATATTACATAGCACTGACACCCCAAGTGGTTTTAGCAATTATTATTGCATAGCAGGGCCCCCCAAGTGGCCTGAACAATTGATATTGCAGAGTACTGACACCCCAGTGGTTTGAACAGTTGGTATTACATAGCAGGGACCCCCAAGTGGCCTGAACAATTGATATTACAGAGCGCTTACACCCAAGTGGTTTTAATAATCAGTATTACAGAGCAGGGACTCCCAAGTGGCCTGAACAATTGGTATTACAGGGCAGGGACCCCCCAAGTGGTCTGAACAATTGGTTTTACAGAGCAGTAACCCCATAAGTGGCAATTGATATTACAGAGCAGTGACCCCTCAAGTGGCCTGAACAATTAATATTACAGAGCACTGACACCCAAGGGGTTTGAACAATTGTTATTACAGAGCAGTGACCCCCAAGTGGCCTGAACAATTGGTATTACAGAGTACTGACACCCCAGTGTTACAGACCACACTATTATATGGCAGGGTCCATGTTCGGGGACCCAAATTCACAAAGTTTGTTATGAACCCTAACTTTCATCCCAACCCTACTAATGAGGTCACTAATTAGAAGTTCTATACTTCATGCTTGGATCATAATGTCTTATATATGACAAAAGTAGCTATTTAGATGGTCAGCCACAGCCTTATATTGATGGAGATAAATCTGTGGTGGACCATCTCATTATACATATCATATATGGCCATAGCATTGCATCCAGTGGGGGAGTTCAGCTCCAGAGTTTTTGGTTGTTGATGTCCCAGCTGAGCTGGATTGCTGAACCTGATTTACTTAAAGCGCCACTTTAACCATATTTTAACCACTTCCTCATTCACATATGGCTGGCAATCACGTGACTGCTGGTGACCAATCTGATTCTCCCAGCAGGCTTGCACATCAAGCCAAGAAAGGTTTCCGTTGTTCAATTAATTTACTGCCAGTTGGTGCCATATATCATGAATAAAGAAGTGGTTCCAGATACTCAATTTTTGGCTCCATAAGACGCACCTGAACCAAATGGTGTGCTAGAATACCCCCTCCTAATCACACCATTACAGACTGTGTGTAGAATCAACCCCCAATGGCGAATGGACACTGGCGGTGAATAGGTCACGCACACACTGTCCAGAGCTAGGAATGTGGTCAGTGGCACAGGAGCACTGTAAGGTATGGCAGTGTGTCTATGTGTGTGTCTGTGTATGTGGCGAAGGGCAGTGGAGAACCTGCAGGAGCAAGTTTAAGTTTAACTGCTTCCTGCCTGCCAGTCCTTCATTGCACTCCCTCCTCACATACAAGACGCATCAATATGCCCCTCCACGCACTTTTGGGGGGGTTGTGCGCCTTATGAAGGTAAAAAAAAGGTAATTTTTCATCTAAAAATTACACCAGAAACAGCACAGCTTCACTAAGAGTAGATAGTGTCAGACTAATCTTATTGTTTTCTCACTAAAGTATTAAATGAGGTGGGTGCTGTGGATATCACTAGGGATGAGCGAACCGGTTCGGACGAAACGGAATTCGCCCCGAATTTTTTTTGGTTCGTGCCGATCGAATTTTCCCTGAAATAGAAAAAAAAATGCCGGCATGGTGGGAGCAGGCAGGCCGGCTACAGCGCAGCCGGCTGCCCGCTCCCACCATGCCGCCATTTGTTTAAAAAGCAAACACTTACCTGCATGGTCGGAGCGTGGAGGCCGGCGCCGCTCTCAGACGCCCTCTGATGACGCGCCCTCTGATGACAGCTGAGAGCGGCGCCGGAGCGTGGAGGCACATTTAACATAGTTATGGCCACAGGTTCCTTGTAGCACTCAGTATTCCTGGCTAGTCTGCCATCCAAGTAATAACCAGTTCCACCCCTACTTGGTTTCTGTGATCAAGTTAGATTGGATGCATCAAGGTGGTAAATGGCTGTTGTTCCTCTCAATGACAATAATTTGTCTGTGATTGTTGCCAGTGTGAAATACTAGTCTACTGAGATCACTGTTGCCCTAGAAATATTAAAATATTGCCCTAGAAATATGAAATAAGGTTCATGTTCTTTTCTCCTCTTTATCTAATGAAAAGAAATAATGATAATGTCAGTATCCACAAGGAATACTATGCACATGGTTTCCGCTCACAAGCGTGTGCACATGCCGCACACACACACACACACACACACACACACACACACACACACACACACACACACACACACAGTTTACTCCTGTCCTCTGCCCTTTAATTGGAGTACTATGATATCCAGGAAGCACTGATTTGCCTTTCTGTACACTCCTGACCTTGGCCCTTTAAAAGGAGGGCTCTGACATCCAGGACATGCTAGTTTGTCTTCCTGGATACTCCTCCCTTTTTGTTCCCAGTTCTGTGACCTTTCTGCCCTGAATCACTGTAGAGATACCTCGTTACTGACCTTGGCTTTGGAATCTTACTGTCAGGTCCCGTGGGACGCCCACCTTCCAATTAAGTCTGCAACCCCCAATCTCCGCTGCTAGCTTCGCCTATAGACAAGCCCCCGTTTGCCGGGACGCTGGACACGCCTCACCGGGCACGGTTGCCCCCAGGACTTTTTAGCACAAAGGATGCAGACTTATGCAGGGGAAGGCAAACAAACCAGGAACGAGACTGGGCAGGGTCAAATGGGCAGGGGTCATACACGGCAGATCAGTCCAATGAAGCGCGGTACAGGAGGATGAGACAGAAGAATAGTCGAGTTCAGCCAAAGGTCAAACCGGGGAATCACAGGTACGCAGTACAGAGGAGCAGGCAGAAATCGTGGTCAGGAAAACAGGCTAAGGTCGGTCCAGGCAGCAATCAAGGATGGTCATACACGGCAAGATAACGTAGACGGAACAGACACCAATTCACACCCAGCAGCACGCTATCACGGGCAAGGATCAAATGTAATAGGAACACCTTTATAGGAAGTGGCCGACCAGATTGAGGGACATGATTGGTGCAGACTAGGAACCTGGGGCTGATTGCCCCATTCAAAACACAGGGCGTTCCGCCCAAAAGCAACCTTGGGCTCATTGGCCCTAAAATGATTACCTCCGGCGGGCGCGCTGTGTGCAGCGCCGCCGGAGGGCATAAATCCTGAGTGCTCGTGCGCGAGCACGATCCTGGGCGTCAGGAGCGCGCCGCGATGCCGGGGACGCGGCCGGAACTGCCCGAGCCGCCGCTCGCGACGGAAACAGCCGAGCGGCTGCTCGCGGCGGAAACAGCCGAGCGGCTTTCAGGGGCGGAAGCCGTCGAGCCGCCACCTGCCGAGGACACCGCCCTGCCAGCGCTCCTGCCGACCGACTGCAGCCGGCGCGGGACCGAAGGCCGGGTGAGTGGCTCATGGTCCCCGTGACACTACCCCCCCTTCACGAGGGGCCTCCGGACCCTTACCAGGTTTATCAGGATTCTCACGATGGAATCTATTGACTAAGGTTCTGGCATGAACATCTTTGGCCGGTACCCAACACCTCTCCTCAGGACCAAAACCTTTCCAATCAATTAAATACTGTAATGAATTTCGAACCATTCGAGCATCGAGTATTCTGTTAATCTCATATTCAGGTTCATCTCCCATTACAACTGGAGGAGGAGATGACACCTGAACATTTCTGGCGGATTTTAACAGGGAAACATGAAAGGTAGACGGAATCTTCATGGACATAGGTAACTTGACTTTAAAGGTAACATTACTCAGCTTGTTAGTGATGGGAAAAGGACCGATGTACTTAGGGCCTAACTTAGGCGAGGGTTGTCTAAGAGCAATATTTCTAGTGGATACCCAGACCCAGTCTCCCACCTGAAATGGTGGTTCCTGCGATCTATGTCGGTCCGCGAACACTTTATATCTTTCAGAGGCTTTCTTAAGGTTCGTCTGTATCTCAGACCACACCATAGTCCTTTCCCGTAACCATTCCTCCAAGGCCGGCAGGTTGGAGGAAGGACCAGAGAAGGATGACGCCTCAGGATTCCTGCCATAGTTACAGAAAAAGGGCGAAAACTTAGTCGACTCGCTAGGCGCATTGTTAAAGGTGAATTCTGCAAATTCGATAGATTCCGCCATTGTTCTTGATGATCTGATACAAAGCAGCGTAAGTATTGTTCTAAACTCTGATTCACCCGCTCAGTCTGTCCGTTAGACTGGGGATGATAAGCAGTAGAAAGAGAAACTTTAATGCCCAAGCGATTACAAAAGGCTTTCCAGAAGCGGGATATAAACTGAACCCCCCGATCTGAAACAATATTCTGTGGTATACCATGGAGACGGAAAACATGCTTAATGAATAATTGCACCAACTCTGGCGCCGACGGAAGTTTTACCAAAGGGATAAAGTGTGCCATTTTACTGAAGCGGTCAACCACCACCCAGATTACAGTATTCCCCTGCGATTGAGGTAGATCGACAATGAAATCTATGGATATGTGGGACCATGGCTCACTAGGAATTTCCAGAGGTACTAATAATCCCGCTGGAGATCCATGGGTTGTCTTACTCCGTGCACATACAGGGCATGCTTCAACAAAGGCGGTTATGTCACGTCTGATGGTAGGCCACCAGACATGGCATTTGGCGACAGCCAATGTTTTCCGAACCCCTAAGTGACCGGCGGACTTGGCATCATGAAGTTCCTGTAAGACGGCGAGACGTAAATGAGGTGGAACAAATAAGCATTCAGAGGGTTTACCGGGAGGAGTATCAATCTGATATGGCGTCAAAGAACTAGACAAATCAGGGAGAAGGGCACCCACTATATAACCTAAGGGTAGAATCGGTTCTGCAGGATCAAATCGATCCTTACAATCTCCAAAATTACGAGAAAGGGCGTCTGCTTTGGTATTGTTTTTCCCTGGTTTGTAGGTGATAATGAAATTGAAACGAGAGAAAAAGAGTGCCCAGCGAGCCTGATGGGAGTTGAGCCTTTTGGCGGACTCTATATATTCTAGATTCTTGTGGTCAGTATATACGGTAATGGGGTGTAGAGAACCTTCCAGCCATTCTTCAAAGGCCAGTTTAATACCCAATAGTTCCCTATTACCAACATCATAATTACGTTCAGCAGGAGAAAATTTACGTGAAAAGAACGCACAGGGATGCAGTCTCTCCGGATTACCAGAATACTGAGAGAGAACTACTCCCACACCAAGTTCGGAAGCGTCGACCTCCAACAGAAACGGGTGATTAGTATTGGGATGGATCAACACCGGAGCTGAAGTAAAGGTCTTTTTCAGTAGTTGAAAAGCGCTTATTGCTGAGGGAGGCCACTCCTCAACAAAAGCGCCCTTCCGAGTAAGATCAGTTAAGGGTCCCACAATGGAAGAGAACCCCCTTATGAATTGTCTATAAAAATTTGCAAATCCTAAAAACCTCTGAAGCGCCTTAAGGGTTCTAGGTTGCTCCCACTCCAGTATCGCGGATACTTTGGAGGGATCCATAACCAACCCACGCTTGGAGATTAAATATCCTAGAAACGGAATTTCAGAAACTTCAAATACACACTTAGAAATTTTAGCATACAGATGGTTCTCCCGTAACCTTTGTAACACCGCTTTTACATGTTGACGGTGTTCCAACAGGGAATGGGAAAAAATGAGTATGTCGTCTAAATAGACCACCAGAAACCGACCCAAGAAATCGCGAAAAATGTCGTTCACGAAATCTTGGAAGACTGCAGGGGCATTACATAGGCCGAAGGGCATCACCAAGTATTCATAGTGACCATCTTTGACATTGAAGGCTGTCTTCCATTCATCTCCCTGGCGTATACGAATAAGATTATATGCCCCCCTAAGATCAAGTTTGGAAAAAATCTGAGCCCCAGATACCTGATTAAAGAGGTCATTGATTAAAGGTAATGGATATCTATTCTTGACTGTAATTTTGTTTAATCCCCGGTAGTCAATACAGGGACGTAAACCGCCGTCCTTCTTCTCGACAAAGAAAAAACCAGCACCAGCAGGTGAGGTAGAAGGACGGATGAATCCCTTCTTGAGGTTCTCTGAAATATAATTTTTCATGGCCAGCTCTTCAGATCGTGTGAGATTGTATATCTTCCCCCTAGGGGGCATAGTACCTGGAAGCAAATCGATGGGACAATCATAGGTCCTATGCGGGGGAAGAGTGTCAGCGGATTTTTCAGAGAAAACATCCGCCCAATCTGCGTAGGCTGGTGGTAAACCATCAAGGATGACCTGTGAGGACTTAAGGGATGTGGAGAAACAATGCTCATAACAGAATGGACTCCATTTAACAAGATCTCCAGATTCCCAATTAATAACCGGATTATGGGTTTTTAACCATGGGAATCCTAACACAATAGGAGATACAGGACTCTCAATAATAAAAAACTCTAATTCTTCAGAATGGGCAGATCCCACAATTAAATTCACCAAGGGGGTCTTAAAGGAGACCAACCCTCCCATGATGGGCTCGTTATTGACAGCCAGGACTCGAAGTGAATTTTCTAACGGAATCAATGGAATATTAAGGGTGGAGGCAAGTGACCTATCCAAGAAATTGCCAGCCGCTCCACTGTCTATAAAAGCGGAGACAAAAGTCTTGGAAAGGCCCCAAGAGACCATAACTGGTAGGAGTAACCGATTTACATGAGGGAATGATACCTGACCGCCTAGATGAAGTCCCTCAACTGGATCTAGGCGCTGTAGTTTCCCGCCACCGGAGCCTTGTTAGGGCAATTCTTGGCGAAGTGGCCAGGATTCCCACAGTATAGACAAAACCCCTTGTGATCTGCGCCGAACTTTCTCTGCCTGAGAAAGATGGGTTACGCCAAGCTGCATGGGCTCTTCAGACGTCATAGAAGAAGGGGCGGCAGCACCCCTAGGGCTTAACTCTTGGCGTGGGGGTCCCCAAGGTTGATCCTTGCCTTTTTCTTGGCGTCTTTCCCTGAGACTATCCACTCTAATTGTCGGTTGCATATATTCATCAAGGCTTTTGGGTAGCGGATAATTCACTAGAACATCTTTAATGTTTTCTGAGAGTCCAATTCTATATTGGTTGCACAAAGCTGGGTCATTCCACTTGGAATCAATGGACCATCGACGGAACTCTGCGCTATACTCCTCCGCCGAGCGTTTCGCTTGTCTAAGATTCTGTAGTTTGGAGTCTGCCGTTGAAGCCCAATCAGGGTCTGCCTACAATAGCTCCATGGCAGAAAAGAAGGAGAAGACTGACTGTAAGGCTTCATCTGTAGGTGACAATCCAAATGCCCAGGTCTGAGGATCACCCTGGAGAAGTGAGATAACTAGGCCCACTCGTTGAGTTTCTGACCCAGATGAGTGGGGCCGTAGGCGGAAGTAGAGCTCACATGAGTTCTTAAAGTTAGAGAACTTCGTGCGTTCCCCAAAGTATTTTTCTGGAAGGGGAATCTTCGGGTTCAACTGTAGGCCCAGGATCCAGTGGCGCAGGTAGTTGGCGACTTTCCTGCGTAGCCACTCGCTGGGCCAGCTGGTTGATGGCGGTGGCCATAGCTTGCACCTGCTGCATTAATTCTTCCATCTAGGAAATAATGTAGGGCCCGTGATAATGTCAGGTCCCGTGGGACGCCCACCTTCCAATTAAGTCTGCAACCTCCAATCTCCGCTGCTAGCTTCGCCTATAGACAAGCCCCCGTTTGCCGGGACGCTGGACACGCCTCACCGGGCACGGTTGCCCCCAGGACTTTTTAGCACAAAGGATGCAGACTTATGCAGGGGAAGGCAAACGAACCAGGAACGAGACTGGGCAGGGTCAAACGGGCAGGGGTCATACACGGCAGATCAGTCCAATGAAGCGCGGTACAGGAGGATGAGACAGAAGAATAGTCGAGTCCAGCCAAAGGTCAAACCGGGGAACGCAGTACAGAGGAGCAGGCAGAAATCGTGGTCAGGAAAACAGGCTAAGGTCGGTCCAGGCAGCAATCAAGGATGGTCATACACGGCAAGATAACGTAGACGGAACAGACACCAATTCACACCCAGCAGCACGCTATCACGGGCAAGGATCAAATGTAATAGGAACACCTTTATAGGAAGTGGCCGACCAGATTGAGGGACATGATTGGCGCAGACTAGGAACCTGGGGCTGATTGCCCGATTCAAACCACAGGGCGTTCCGCCCAAAAGCAACCTTGGGCTCATTGGCCCTAAACTGATTACCTCCGGCGGGCGTGCTGTGTGCAGCGCGATGCCGGGGACGCGGCCGCTCCAGGCGCCGCTCGTGACGGAACTGCCCGAGCCGACTGCAGCCGGCGCGGGACCGAAGGCCGGGTGAGTGGCTCGTGGTCCCCGTGACACTTACCCTGCTTTTTTATTCTCCCCCTTGCTTTGGTTCTTGACATTGGCTTTGTACTTTTTGACATTGATCCTGTGCTGCCTGCCCTTGATCTCTGATGGAACTGTACCTTTGAACCCATGTTGCCAGCTCTCTAACCAGGCCTGAACTAAAACCTCCATCTTGCCTTTTGGACTCCCTGCTCTGTCACTCGGCTGTACCATTCTCACTGCTGTCCCTAGGCCCGGTCACTCTGTACCACAAAGTGGATGACCTGGAGTGTTGTCGTAGCCCAGTCTGCCCCCCTCCCCCCCGGGGGTCTCCAGTGAATACCAGGACCTGGTAAGTCAGGGTGTTTAGTGGCTTCACCTGCTTGGCCTCTGTTGGCTTGCCCTCCCTGACAGATGACATTGCCGGTCCTCATCCATTTTCTTCCTCTGGTGTTTCCTATATGTGTTTGTCCTCACCTTGCTGTATTAATATACATTTCTTTCCAAGAAAAAATGAGGTGGTTGTCATTGCTGAGGCTGCAGTTCATTTAGTTGCCACTTCAGTGGGCTCAGAAAAAATGACGATTGGGCACATTCTTAGCCAACAATACTGTTGATGTCAGTTTTAATTTCCAAATCCGTGTTTTGTTCAAGTTGTATTGATCCTGGAATGACTATTCTTCATCAACCTGGCTGTGTGGCTGTGGATTAGGGAAAGCTGTAAGTACTGATGTCATGGCAGCTACCCAGCTAATAAAGGAACCCTAATAACCTTCCAGTAATCCTCACTGTTCTAGCTATGCTTTTCGATTTATCTGATTTGCTGTTGCTGCTGTGACACTTTATCTGGCAGCAATCTTTTACACGCCATATGTGGGTCATTTATGCAGCAAAATGATGTTCCTTAACACATATGGAGCTGTTTTTACACACTGCACATAAGAGACCAATTTCATGGTTCATCTGCTCGGAAGCTCAGTGTGATCATTATTGCATTTTTTTTTTCTGCTGTGAATCAACCAAAGATTACAAACAAGGGAAAAGTCACTGCTTATCAGTTTTAAGGGTATATAGATATGGCCAATACATATAAACAATATTGCTTAAAATTCTGTGAATCTCTTAACGTTTTCTATATTTCTGTATAGATTTGACCTAAAACTACATCATAACACAAATCCTAAAACCGATAAAGAGATCCAAATCAACAAGCTTTGTCTGACTTGGTCATGCATCTGTTAAGGAAATTACCTTTTAATTTTTGTATCTGGTGTAAGGCCAAGAAAATGCCCCCTTCGGACAAATATATGGCCTGATGCAGAGCCTCCTCTTAACTGCCCTTAAAACCTTCCAATTGTCCGGGGCTCCCGTTTGAATCGTGGCTCAAATGTGATGCAGAGCCTCCCTCGGAATGGCTCCCTAACTGATCCGTCAATTTGACTTCACTCGGAAAGCTTTTTTTGCTCTCTCGGGTGCCTTCAATTTGATCGGGGCTCCCGTTCCCGTTCACACGGGCGGCCCGTTTTTCCCTGATTTTTCCTGCCTTTTTGAACGTACCTGCTTGCCTTCCGTCGTTTTTGACCTTCCATTTTGGTGGTTTTTTCAAGTATACTTACATCTCCATGGCTATTCAGTTGGCAATCTGGCTACACGCAAGCGCACATCCCTCAACCTCCATTGGAATATACATATGGCAACAACTGCCAATTTCACACATATGTATATATTTTAAGAATGTTTTTGTTGTTCCTTCTTCCTTGTCCTTAATGCATACCTTAATCTCCTTGGTTGTTCCTTCTTCCTTGTCCTTAATGCATACCTTAATCTCCTTGGTTGTTCCTTCTTCCTTGTCCTTAATGCATACCTTAATCTCCTTAGTTGTTCCTTCTTCCTTGTCCTTAATGCATACCTTAATTGTTTGTGTGTTTTTCGGATTTATTGTCCCATATCTAAACCTTTTGTGTCATGTAAATGTGTGCTGATGTTGTGTGATTGTACTTTTGCAGGAAAGACAACTCTCAAAATATTATAATTTTTTTATTATTCAAACGTTTTGTTTTGTTGTTTTTTTAAGATTTTTTTTTTGGGGGGGGGTAAAACAGAAAGAAAGAAATCTTTACATTTTTAAATTTTTTTAAAAAATTAGGCCTCGGGGTCTTGTGGATGTTGTCTTCTTTGATCTGTGAATGAAAAACAACATTAGTTTAGCATTGTTTTTTTGGTTTGGTTGGGCGTGTTTTTTTTGGGGCCCTTTTCAAACCGGACCTTCTGCGTGATTTAATGAAAAGCCCAAACTATTTTAACAAGATTCCGCAGCATCTTAAAATAATATATAGTAAGTTTTTAGTCAAACAATTATTATTATTTCCCCCACTGGGCTGCAACTCAGTTCAGGAATTTAGGATACGTGCGCCGCCATCTTGACTCAGAAGCATCACACTTACTGAGGAGAGGAGAGTTGGATAAGGTACAGGGGGTGGGTTATAGCTGTGCTTTGCTCACACAGAGCAGAGCTGTGCTCTGGAAAAGGTTGGTAAGATGATTTGTAAGGTGGACAATCTGTATGTACAGGGTGTGGGAAATATTTAAGATGGACTCTTATTCAGAGTTAAGGTCCGCTTTAAGGTTTTTTTATTTTAAATTAATTTGGAAATGTCTCTGAATTTTCAGTTTCAAATGTAATTGTTTGCTCATTTTCTTTAGTTTAAATAAACACCACTTACAAGGTTTTGGCCTCACATTGCGTCGGGGGCGGAGTCTCCCTTCAGCCTCCCTCTGTTGCTGTTGTGAATCTGTATGGATGACAAACACACTGATATTAGAACGAATCACATCAAATAGCCAGCTCACCAGTTTAGCATGCGCACGGACAGGGGAGATCCCGACCACAGACTCCTCCAATTTAACAATCCAGAACAAAGTTGCAGTCCAGCGTCTCCATAAAATATAACTTTTAATCCAGTTCCCATAAAAACGATTGTGGTACAAAACGTGAAAAATGGGCCGAGCCCCAAGAAACAGCAACAATGTGACGCGTTTCAGGCCCGGGTGGGCCCTTAGTCATACAATTCAATGAAGTGAGCAGACTCTACTTATATACAAGATTAGTTAATAGAGACACTTACCTCCCACCCGAGAGACACCTGTTGTTCCATGCCGAGCAGCGATCCGGAAGAAGGAGCGTGCATGGTGCTATTCTGATTGGAGAGGCAGCAGCCAATAGATCGTAGTTATCCGGCCAGCGTCAAATGACGCTCTGAAGCCGCGTAATAAGGATAAGTGGTCTGCGCAGTGCCACCGCAAGAAGCGTAAGAAGCGCTGGCTGGTCCATAATAGCTACGTGTTATAGGTACGTAGTTTACGTAGTACCGCCGCTGGGAACGCTAAAAGCGCTGGCTAATCAAAAATGACCACGCTAAATACGGGCAAGCATATGGTATCCCATCATTGGAGGAACCACAGCCTAGAGGAAAATACTAGTTAGACAATATTAAATGGCCCTATTGCCGCCTATAATACTTACGTAATTAGCGTAGTCTACCGGCAGCAACCGCTGTCAGCGCCACCAAAGAAATGCTAATTAGTCTGCAATCCCTACACAGACCACCTAGCCTCCGCTGATTCAAAGCGGAGAGCATTGCTGATAAAAACGGTCATAAAGAACAACGATATTGAAATTTCTAAGCCCCTTTGGGGGTGCCTCTGGCCAAAAGTATATATGGCCATATTAGAACCACATTGCACATGCTGGTTGAAAGGCCGGTGTAGCAGGAATAATACAACGGGGCACTGTACATATATTCCATAAAGCCGCCAGACGCTACAATTTCATAAAGCCTATACCCTTGGTGCGGTCCTAAAACCCTAAATCCTAAATCTACCCCCTTAACATTAACCTCAACCCACTCCCCCATATATATCCCCCTCCATTGGTTTACTACCGGTGTCAATACAAATTATATGAAGGTATTGCTAGTATAGAGATCAAAATGCTAGGTATAAACTAGCCCTAGATTCCAAGAAACCTGACCTTACCCTGACATGGACACGGCACCTCATAAAGCTCAGCCGTGTATTTTTTATTGTGTATTCAAGTCATCTTCAACATTATAGGATTGTATTTGGCTAAATAGCCATCGGGCACTGTACTACAGTGCCTATCCATAATGTTTTAAGAGTATATTAAGCTAAATGGCCATCCGGCCCTATGCCTGAGTATATTGCCCTGATTAGGCTATCCGAGCTATCCAAGCCATGATTCAAAAAAATATAGGTAGGACAGTGGGGGCGAGGGGAGGGAAAGGAGGGAAGTGGGAGAAAGGCAAGGAGAGGGCGGGAGGGAAAAAGAGGTAATATACCTAAAAACCAATTAACCTTATTAAACCCTAACCCTGTCTGCTCACTCCACAGAATTATAGTGCTTTAAATTAATTAAAAATATTATCATCATTGAAAAGATTGATTAAAAGCACTAGCTGTCTCCCTGATAGGATGAAAATTAAGCTGTATGCCAAATAAGTAAATTGGGTGATCACACTTATAAAAATTAATTAATCTATGAAAAGAGAGAGATCCATTCTGTCATTAAGTCCCTCAGGGATACGTGTTGCCAATCGTAGGATCCATCTTACTTCAGCACGTAGTAATTTTCTGTGCAGGTCCCCCCCCCTAATATTATTCTGTATTTTCTCCAGTACTGTTACGATCAGAGTGGAAGAATCACCTTCATGACATCTTTGGCAATGCCTAGCGACATTTGATTTTGGTAACAGTCCTTTACACTGATATATGTGCTCCAGAAATCTTGTCTTCAATTTACGTGTGGTGCAGCCCACGTACTGTAGTTTGCATCTCAGACAAGTCACCAGATAGACCACCATCCTCGAATTGCAATTGAAAAAGCCAGAACTCATATAACTTTTTCCGGTGGACAATGATTCAAATACTTTAGATTTGGACATAAATTTACAGCATGCACAACGTAGTTGACCGCATGCATATGATCCCTTACATTCCAACCACGTGGAAGACTTTATGTCTTCTTTCCGTAGTAATGATGGAGAGAGTCTACTGGCTATGGTTGGAGCCCGTTTTGCTACCACCCGTATTCCACATTGTTCTATTATTGGCTGCAGGTCCGGATCACATTTCAGAATAGGCAAATTCGAGTTGACAATTTTTTTGATTGTATTAAATTGTCTGCAGAATTTTGTGACCATAGTCAGGGGTCCGGGCCTATCTGGGCCTCCATTTCTCCTAGACTTAAAGAGCAACCTTTCCCTCTGTAGGGACATCGCTCTCTCTTTCGCCTGATTAATGATATTTTGACTGTAACCTCTTTGTAATAGTCGAGACTGTATCAGATCAAACTCCTTTTCCTTTGATTCCACCGTGCTACAATTTCTCACGGCCCGCACAAATTCTCCATAGGGGATTGCTCTTTTCGTATGCTGTGGGTGACAACTTGTAGCATGTAACGTCGAGTTGCCCGAAGTTGCTTTCCTGAATGTTCTCGTATCAATATTTTTGCCTGTCCCCGGGGAAGACAAGATGAGATCTAAATACTCTATCTCTGTATCTTGTATGTTGCCTGAAAACTTCAGGTTAAACTCATTCGTATTTAGATATTTCAGGAAATCCTCCGCTTGATCCCGCGGGCCTTCCCAGATACAGATGAGATCGTCTATATAGCGCCCATACCAGAAAATGCATTTGTGAAAGGGATTGTCCTCCGAAAAGATATATTCTAGTTCCCACCAGGCCATGTAAATATTGGCCAACGATGGTGAGAAGGGCGCTCCCATTGATGCCCCGCACTTTTGGAGATAAAATTTTCCTTCAAACAAGAAATAGTTATGGCGCAGCAAATAGTCCAGTACAAGACCTAAAAACTGTAATTTCTCCTCATCCAGGTTGGTATACTTGCGTACCATAAACATAGTTGCCTGGATGGCTTTCTGATGAGGGATACAAGAATATAGTGAAGCCACATCCATTGTGATCCATAGGCCATTACTGGGCCATTGTAGCTGTTGGATGGCTTTGAGAACTTCCCTGGTATCCTTAATATAACCAGGGAGAAGTCTCACAATAGGCTGCAAAATTGAGTCCAACCATTGGCCAAGCTTTTCATTCAGGCCTCCAATGCCTGCCACAATTGGACGACCCCGTGGCGGCCTTTCTGCCTTGTGAATTTTTGGCAGGTGATGGAAAATTGGAATAATTGGGAATTCCACTCTCATCTTGTCTACCAGGCTAGAACTGAAAATTCTTATCGACAGACCTTCTTCCAAGACATAGTTCAATTCCTTCATAAACACCTGTGTCGGGTCTCCCCTTAGTTGTATATAGGTCTCGTTATCCGATAATTGACGGTCTGCTTCGCTAATGTAGGTGTCCCTGTCCATAACTACGACTGCACCCCCTTTGTCTGCATTCCGAATGACCAGCTGGGGATTTTCTTCCAGACTCCTCAGGGCAAGCTGCTCTTTTTTGGTCAAATTGTGGCG
Source organism: Gastrophryne carolinensis (assembly GCA_027917425.1). Lineage (NCBI taxonomy): Eukaryota > Metazoa > Chordata > Amphibia > Anura > Microhylidae > Gastrophryne > Gastrophryne carolinensis. The sequence continues at coordinate 58,913,020 of CM051240.1, forward strand.
ACTGGATTGTAGCTCAGTCTTTTTTGAAAGTTCAATTAATTGTTGCTCCACTACAGCTTGAAATCTATTTATTGCTTCACTGCGAGACTGTATTGGATAAAATTCTGGATTTGTAAACATTGGAGTCTCAAAATTGGTGAGCTGATCAATTCCATTATGGAGCTGTAGCTGTTGTAGATTAATCAAGGCGCACAAATCTGGGAACGTGTGGTGTAACCACTCTGGATCCTGCGTTTCTTTATTATATGAATTCTTGATACTCTCCAATGTGGACAACTTTCCCTGCTCTTCATCATATTCATCCTGTTTAAAATGCTTTCTCAATGTAAGAAGACGGACAAATCGATTGACATCTGTGATGACGTCAAAAAGATTCATAGTATACGTTGGTGAGAAGGATAAGCCTTTTTGCAGCACTTTTATTTGCTGCTCATTCAATACAAATGATGAAAGATTTACTACCGTATTTGACTCCGATTGTGGTTTTTGTTCCTTAATTGATAAATTTTTCCTGTGCTTGCGTCCTGCTCTGTGCCGGGACGTGTTTTTTGTTTGCCCCTGGCCGGGAGTCGATCCTCTAAAAAAGGCTGTCTGCTGTCCGTATCCAGTCTCCGATCCCCTGAGGCTCCTGCTGTTTCACTTCCAGAATCAGATTGACTTTGCGTGTCAGAGTCCCAGAATGAAACTGATTTCTGCCTGGATTTGGTCCTCTTTGATTCCCTCAAAATAGATTTAGGTCTCCGTGATCTTCTAATACTGGGCCATTCATATACTTGGCCAGACTGGTAGTCCTGTAGGTCACGCTGGAACTTTGTTTTTTTCGTTTCTATAATATCTTTTTGTAGTTTTTGGATTCGCCTATCCATTTCCTGCCTGAATCTCTCATAGTTTGGATCCACTTTAAATTGATCTAATTCTTTTCTCAATTCTATATTACATTTTTTGACATCCTGCAGTGTTTTCATTTCTTGATCTACAAGTAATTGCATTAGTTTCTTAGAGGCGTCTGTAAGAATCTCATACCATGCTTTAGTAAAGCTTTCATCAAAAGCTGATGTCGGGCGTTTTTTCAGTCTTAAACCCCTTGGGATCATTTGGTTGTCAAGATATTTATTGAGTGACGACATATCCCACCATAGTTTGATTTCCTTAGTTTTTAATTTTTCATAGTCCCAAAATTTCTCCTTCAATTCAGGTGGTGATGAGGTGGGAGTAGTCACTGAAAAGATGGCATCTAGTGTGGTCACCCACTCATTTTCCATATCAGATAGAGGTTCGGCATCCATTGTTTTCAAATTTAGTCTTCACATGCAATAATAACCACTTGTATATCTGATTCAGAATATACTTGTTACTGGAGAACTAAACAAGCAGGGCACGGCTCAGTCAGGCAGAGAAATGGAACGAATCACATCAAATAGCCAGCTCACCAGTTTAGCATGCGCACGGACAGGGGAGATCCCGACCACAGACTCCTCCAATTTAACAATCCAGAACAAAGTTGCAGTCCAGCGTCTCCATAAAATATAACTTTTAATCCAGTTCCCATAAAAACGATTGTGGTACAAAACGTGAAAAATGGGCCGAGCCCCAAGAAACAGCAACAATGTGACGCGTTTCAGGCCCGGGTGGGCCCTTAGTCATACAATTCAATGAAGTGAGCAGACTCTACTTATATACAAGATTAGTTAATAGAGACACTTACCTCCCACCCGAGAGACACCTGTTGTTCCATGCCGAGCAGCGATCCGGAAGAAGGAGCGTGCATGGTGCTATTCTGATTGGAGAGGCAGCAGCCAATAGATCGTAGTTATCCGGCCAGCGTCAAATGACGCTCTGAAGCCGCGTAATAAGGATAAGTGGTCTGCGCAGTGCCACCGCAAGAAGCGTAAGAAGCGATGGCTGGTCCATAATAGCTACGTGTTATAGGTACGTAGTTTACGTAGTACCGCCGCTGGGAACGCTAAAAGCGCTGGCTAATCAAAAATGACCACGCTAAATACGGGCAAGCATATGGTATCCCATCATTGGAGGAACCACAGCCTAGAGGAAAATACTAGTTAGACAATATTAAATGGCCCTATTGCCGCCTATAATACTTACGTAATTAGCGTAGTCTACCGGCAGCAACCGCTGTCAGCGCCACCAAAGAAATGCTAATTAGTCTGCAATCCCTACACAGACCACCTAGCCTCCGCTGATTCAAAGCGGAGAGCATTGCTGATAAAAACGGTCATAAAGAACAACGATATTGAAATTTCTAAGCCCCTTTGGGGGTGCCTCTGGCCAAAAGTATATATGGCCATATTAGAACCACATTGCACATGCTGGTTGAAAGGCCGGTGTAGCAGGAATAATACAACGGGGCACTGTACATATATTCCATAAAGCCGCCAGACGCTACAATTTCATAAAGCCTATACCCTTGGTGCGGTCCTAAAACCCTAAATCCTAAATCTACCCCCTTAACATTAACCTCAACCCACTCCCCCATATATATCCCCCTCCATTGGTTTACTACCGGTGTCAATACAAATTATATGAAGGTATTGCTAGTATAGAGATCAAAATGCTAGGTATAAACTAGCCCTAGATTCCAAGAAACCTGACCTTACCCTGACATGGACACGGCACCTCATAAAGCTCAGCCGTGTATTTTTTATTGTGTATTCAAGTCATCTTCAACATTATAGGATTGTATTTGGCTAAATAGCCATCGGGCACTGTACTACAGTGCCTATCCATAATGTTTTAAGAGTATATTAAGCTAAATGGCCATCCGGCCCTATGCCTGAGTATATTGCCCTGATTAGGCTATCCGAGCTATCCAAGCCATGATTCAAAAAAATATAGGTAGGACAGTGGGGGCGAGGGGAGGGAAAGGAGGGAAGTGGGAGAAAGGCAAGGAGAGGGCGGGAGGGAAAAAGAGGTAATATACCTAAAAACCAATTAACCTTATTAAACCCTAACCCTGTCTGCTCACTCCACAGAATTATAGTGCTTTAAATTAATTAAAAATATTATCATCATTGAAAAGATTGATTAAAAGCACTAGCTGTCTCCCTGATAGGATGAAAATTAAGCTGTATGCCAAATAAGTAAATTGGGTGATCACACTTATAAAAATTAATTAATCTATGAAAAGAGAGAGATCCATTCTGTCATTAAGTCCCTCAGGGATACGTGTTGCCAATCGTAGGATCCATCTTACTTCAGCACGTAGTAATTTTCTGTGCAGGTCCCCCCCCCTAATATTATTCTGTATTTTCTCCAGTACTGTTACGATCAGAGTGGAAGAATCACCTTCATGACATCTTTGGCAATGCCTAGCGACATTTGATTTTGGTAACAGTCCTTTACACTGATATATGTGCTCCAGAAATCTTGTCTTCAATTTACGTGTGGTGCAGCCCACGTACTGTAGTTTGCATCTCAGACAAGTCACCAGATAGACCACCATCCTCGAATTGCAATTGAAAAAGCCAGAACTCATATAACTTTTTCCGGTGGACAATGATTCAAATACTTTAGATTTGGACATAAATTTACAGCATGCACAACGTAGTTGACCGCATGCATATGATCCCTTACATTCCAACCACGTGGAAGACTTTATGTCTTCTTTCCGTAGTAATGATGGAGAGAGTCTACTGGCTATGGTTGGAGCCCGTTTTGCTACCACCCGTATTCCACATTGTTCTATTATTGGCTGCAGGTCCGGATCACATTTCAGAATGATATTAGAGACTGTTGTTCTTTCATGAGTAGAATATTAAGTTAGGCTTCTAGGTATCAATCTACTCACCTTCCCCAGCAACCTCTTCCTCCTCGCCCCCTTCCTCACTCATCCCTTGGGATGTTCCAGCGACGTCTGAATCTACAACAATAGTGCACATGAGTATCTGTATTTAATGCATGTATTTCCACATATCTAACTATATTTCCCTTACCGGAGTCCGGTTGAGGCTCTGTTCTGCTCGACTCCCTGCCGTCAGATTGCCCCCTCCCCTGCATGCTGAGGTCCAGCGGCTCCTCCGAGTCACTTACAGAGGAGGGGGTGGCCGTTGACCCTGGCGGTGGGCCACCTACACCTTCACCTGTTTCGCCCAACACTGGGCTGCGTGTCCTGGTCCGGGTGGGGCGGAACCGTAGATTCCATTCATGGGCTGAAATACAAACACAATCATTAAACCACGCCCAGGCGATGCCAGGGTTATAGGTGCATTTTCATTTTCTACACTTACATGGGAAATGTTTGTTGAAGTACCGCCTCACCCGGGGCTTATGCCTTCTTTTTAAATCAGACCAGTGTTGGGCGATCTGGGTGAAGGTATAGGTGGTTTGGGATCGGCGTTCTATCGCCTCCACCACCTCCAGGGCCAACGTCCGTTTGGCATAATCTGACGGCAGGAAGTCGTAGCGATTCCTCAGCATCATCTGTTATTAAAAAATACAAGGACACACCATTAATCCACAAAATACATTAACAAGTTTCCTGGCCTAACTCAAGTCACTTTATTAACCTCTTGCTGCCTCACATTGCCCTAGTTCTGCTCTCTGCATGTAGGCTAGTTTGTTGCTGCGTACATGTGTTAAACTAAGGTGGGCTGGTATGTAACGTGACAAACTAAGTTGTTTCAGACTATTCTTGTTTTTTGTTTTTTTTTAATTACAAGGAATGTGTGCGCGCACATAAACGCACGCTCGCATACTCACATCCATGATGATGTCTTCCTGCTCCGGGGTAAAGATGGCGGGCGACATCTTGTCTTCTTTCCAAAGCTAGATAGCTCTGACGTTCCCCCGCGTTGACGTGCATGCGTGCGCGCAGGCGCGCACTCGCTGTTGTGCACGCCCACACGGGAAACATATTTAAAGAAAAAAACACTCCGCTCGGTGTAGGATACCATATCAATATTGGCAGACCTAAAGTGAGCACAAATAGCCAAGCAAGGCCAAAGGCACATAGCAGCCGCACACATGCCTCATTCTAAATAAAACAGAAGAGCAGGCACAACACACATGCAGAACATGCACCAACTTAAACGGTGGGTACTCCACAGACACAGGCACATTCCCCAAAACGCAGGAGCAAGGAGACATTAACCCATTCACCCCCGCAAGAAAAAAACAAACAAACACACCAGGGTGCTAAATCTAGTAAGACCCTGCAGCATACTCAACCTCAACACACTAAGCATACCCACAAAACCTAAGCACAAAGCATGGCTGTTGACAATGCTGTTTGGGTACATTATGGGGTTCTGTCCGTCGAGATACTAAACAAATCAAGCGGACAGTTGTGGAGCTGAAATCATATAGTTGTCCAAAAATGGACATGCGCCGGCAGCAGAGGTAAAGCCCAAATGCATTTAGAGTCGCTTTTGGACCAGCATGTAACACTTCTTAGGTGTGATTTAATCTTCCCCAGCCTGCAGACAGGGGGTGGTTTCAAGAAAATACATTGGCCACAAGGTCGGCACGGATTGTGTGTGCTGGCCCACTTTGTGTACCAGTGTAAGGAGGGGTCTGCTCGTCAGAAATAGGTAAATGTTCTGCACCCAGGTCAGTATATCGAGCAATCCTGCTTCTAATGGCAAGGTTGTGCAGGACCCCACAAGCAATAATTATTTTGATAACCTTGCCAGGCTGATACTGAAGAGAACCCCCACTCTGATCCAGACATCGGAAACGCATCTTCACAACCCAAAGGCACGTTCCACCACAGAGCGAGACCTCCTATGGGCTGTGTTGTAGCGCTCCTGTGCCTGGGAAGATGGGTGCAGGATGGGTGTGAGCAGCCATGGTAACAAGGGATAGCCTGAGTCACCTGCAAAAATCCAAAAGACAAACATAAGGTGGATGGCTAAAAAAAGGTTTAGGTGTACATAGAAACATTAGTACACAGGGACAAATCGGTGAGCTAGGTATGGTGGGAGTAATTGACATTTTTAATGAGCCTACAAACACATACAACCTGTACACTCATTAAAAATGTCTGTGTAATGCTACTTAGATAAGAGTGCCAAAACATAAACCAATAGTGGTGAATACTTTCACCCATTAATTTGTAAACAAACTAAATAAAAACATTTTCAAGTTTCAAGGAAAGGGCTCACAGATTAGTGGGGTAGTGGCAAATCCACATTCAAACCTGGGGGCCAACTAATACAACTTTAATACACATACCCAGTAACCATCCTCCAGAAATATCTCCAGATTGAAACCGTTGATAGAGGCTGGAGCTCCTCAAAATGTGCGCATCATGCGTGGACCCAGGAAAGCCAGCAAACAGACTGAAAAATTGAAGATCAGGGCCCGCCACTGCCTGAACATTGATGGAATGGCCCATCTTCCTGTTCCTGCACCAAGCAAAACAACAGTGGAATTAGTGTGAGCCTTAATAAATGTTTGTTAACCAGAAAAAAAGCAGAACCAAACCACATACCTGAACAGATATTCCTGGTCCGCAGGGGGGATGAGCGAGACATGTGTGCAATCGATTGCACCAAGGACGTTGGGCATGTCGGCTATGTTATAAAAGCCCAACTTAACCGCATTCCAGGCTTCCCCTGTTTGAGGGAAAAAAATGTAATTCTGTGCCAGGGTAGCCATGCCATCCAAAAACTTGGTTAGGCTGCGGCTCAGCGTAGACTGGGACATCCCCAGGGAGAAGGCACCCAGTCTCTGGAACGAGCCGTTCGCCAAAAATTGCAGGCAGCCAACCAATTTGGTCATACCTGCAATTGCATGCCCCTTTCTTGTGGTGGGGGCTAACCATGGCCGCAGCTCGCTATACAAGGCATGGAGAGAAACCCGGTTAAGGCGGGTGAGCTCGAATAGGTCAACGTCACTCATGCCATCGATGTCCAAAGGCGTGCGCTGCAGCCTGGTTTCTCCCATACTCAGAACTATCAGACGGCGTAGCTGGCGCCTTTGATGTTGGCCCACAGAGGAATGCATTCCCAAAAAGCACGGAGCTCCAATACGGCTGGTCAGACTGGCCGTAAGTGAAGGCTCGGCGGCCCCGTTTTATTAGGCTGATTTCAATCGGAAATCAAGGCTCTGCATCACTGGAAAAAACGGGCCAATGAACGAGGCGTCCGTTTTCCCGGGAAACAGCTTTGTGCGAGCCGACAAACGGAAAGGCGGCTGAGCGCACACCTGAGCGCATAAGCGCACACTAAAATCAACGTAGCACCCTTTCCTGACCCGATCAAAGCCCAAAACCAACGGGAAAACGCACGGGAGAACTGAACGGGGAGGCTCTGCATCAAGCCAATAGTTTGGGTTACTTTTATTTAGAAAATAAAGCACTGGGGGGCGCATGCGCGCTGAGCAACGGGTTTGGTCGCAGCCTGACCGAGGTCCGCACTTACGGGAGCCATACAGCGCATTAACAGAAACAGACCGACGGGCGGACATATTGATCAACTGCGGGAGAACACAGAGAAACACACGGACTCACCCGGCCCACCCATAACATGGGTACTCCAAAGAAAAAGCCAGCTAAAGATCAGGGCGGACCCCAATCCAAGATGGTGGCGATTGAAGAGCGCGAGGAGGCCGTGCACATCACTGAACGGGAAGACTCCAGGGACTCGAGCGATAGCTGGGCACAGTTCCCCTCGGAGTTGGCGGGCTCCGGGCCTCCGGCCTAACTTGACCAAGCACTCTCCAACTACTGCAAACAATGGTGAGGGAGGAGATGACCGCAATGTCAGTAAAAACGATGGCGGAACTAAAGGGCGAGCTGCGCGATCTGGGCGGCCGTGCATCGCAGCTAGAGGCGCACATGGGGGATGCAGCGACTGTTTTAAAAGGCCATGAGAGCGAAATCGAGCAGTTACACGACCTGGTAGCAGCGCTACAATGCCAGCAAGAAGATCTTGAGAACCGCTGCCGGCGAAACAACTTACGCTTCCGAGGCCTCCCGGAGACGATAGAAGACGCAAGGGGCTCCATTACGGTCCATCTTCAAGAGCTTATCCCAGGTACTCCCCCAGAAAGATTAGGACTAGAACGCGCTCACAGAGCCCTATCTCGGCATAGGCCGGAAAGTCCCCTGCGTGACATTATTGTGAAATTCTTGTATTTCCAGACGAAGGAGGCTGTCTAGAGAGCGGGCGCCACTAACCTTTCAGGGTAACGACTACCAAGTCTTCGTAGACCTATCCCAAGCCACGATCCTGAAACGCCGTATGTTTAAGCCCTATGTGCAGCAGCTCCAGAAGCAAGGCATAAAGTATCTCTGGGGATTGCCATTTAAAATCACTTTTACCCACAATGGCCGCCAGATCCAAGCCTCAACGATTTCAGAGTTAAAGAACCACTTCAAGCAACTTGACCTGGGCCCTCTGGAGTGCTCCCCACCACCAATTGGCCTAACCTTGGCGCCTGATGACTCCAACAGAGAAGTCCGAGTGGAACGTGCCCTTTCAGCCAAAGCCAGCAAGTCCCAGCCATGAAGAGACTCTCGTCCCAGACCTTCCAGCTATCAGGAGATGGGTAGTAGAGGCCTCAAGTGTTCCCTTTTTCTTTTCACTACCCCACCACCTCCGTGTGTGGGTGGACTCCGCTGCCTGCGGACGTCCCGTCGGTTCAGAGTTTCCTGTTTTACTAAGGATCACCCTCTGTGCCTTGTCTTAACGGTCCTCGAGTTGGGGTGCCTTGGATCTGCTCACCTGGTTAGTCCTGGGGGGTGGTCTGATGTGTTGTTAGTTACCTATTCTCTGCCACTCTGAGCCCCTGTGCCCACAGGGTCCAGAGGCCTACACTAGCAAGCGGGGCACGGAGGCCCAGACAGGCAATAATTATGGCTCCCGAGCGTAACGCAAGCTGCCTTACCCCCTCCTGCCGGAGTGATGCTGTTTTCTACTTTGGTTTTTCTTCTCTTCCTCTTCTCGCTCACTTCTCCTACCCTTCCCCCTTCTCCTTCCCTCCTCCCTCCCCTTCCTACCTTCTGACCTGCCCTCCCCCCGCTCTCCCCTATGTACCCTACCTCGCCTGACAACCTCAAACCTGGGAGCAGACGCAGTCTTGATGTCATGTCATATTTCACATCCTACGCTACTAGGTACCCCATAAGATGTCCCTCTAGGTAGTATCAATCAACGTCCAGGGTCTCAACTCGCCCAACAAAAGATCCAGAGTTTTCAAATATTTTAACTCTATACATGCGGACATTGTGCGCAAGAGTCCCACTTTTCAGTCAGCTCAACGCCCAAATACCTTAGTATGAAATACCCATTAGTGTACCATGCTCGGGCAACCACTAAGCAAAGAGGCGTATTTATAGCCTTCCATGCACGTACCCAATTTCAGTGCTCTAAGCAAATTACTGATCCTGCAGGTAGGTACCTGCTTTTGCGGGAGACCCTGCAGGATGAGGAAATCAAGATTCTGAATTACTACGCCCTAAATACTGGTCAATTGGGATTTCTTCAAAACTTGGGTGACATATTGAGCAGGCATGCAAAGGGCACTGTGTTTCTCGGAGGGGACTCCAACCTAACCCTGGATCCTGTGTTGGACAGATCTCTACCTCCCACCCCTTTAAACCGCAAGGAGTCTCAAGCCTATGCGGCTATCATCTCCAAATTCGAACTAAGTGATGTCTGGCGAGACTAACACCCTTTTAGGAGAGATTATACAAACTTCTCGGCTCCCCACTCCCTCCATACTAGAATTGACCATCTGTTTGTATCCAAGAATTTTTTACCCAACATTCTCAAAGCCCGTATACTCCAGGTGCCATGGTCTGACCATGACCTGACTTGTGTCACCTGTAAATCCTTAGTGGCAAAACCAGGCCCATCACCCTGGATTCTTAATGACACTTTGCTGGCTACTAAGGATAGTATTCAGGAAGCTGTTAAAGTAGCCGAAGACTACTTCAAAACTAATCAACCCTCAGTTGAGTCCCCAGCCACCCTATGGGGTGCGTTCAAATTTGTTATGCGGGGCCATTTCCTCTCCAGAGCGGCAAGGAAGAAGAAAGAACGATCCCTGCTTTCTGCCGAACTGGTGACGAAATTTAAGAAAGCATCCCAAATTTTTAAAGACAACCCATCTAGAGAAAACAGGCCAGAGTTGGAGAAAACTAGAGTGGAGTTGAATGCTCTGTAAATTAGGGAGGCTGAGCGTAGATATAAGTGGTCTTCCCAGAGGTATTATAAACAAGCCCAATACCCATTTGGCATCCCAGCTGAAATGTCAAGAGAGATTCGCCCCCCCCCCCCCCCCCCCTATTAAATTGAAGCTAGGTAAGAACGCTCTGACCAGTAATCCAAGTAAGGTACTTGAGGAATTTAGGAATGGTTTGGCCAAGCTCTATGGTCCTCCCCAAAGGCCAATTGCGGGTCTATAGAAGCCTATCTGGCAAATGTAATGCTCCCTAGGATGTCGCCTGAAAGCTCGTCCCTGGTAGACGCGGACATCACAGCCCTGGAGGTGAGACAAGCCATTAGCACGCTTAAGACCCAAAAGAGGCTGGGCCCTGATGGATACACGGCATTGTTTTACAAAAAACTTTCAGAGGTGATAGCCCCACATTTGGCCTCTATGTACAACCATGTCAAGGCGGGAAAACCCTTTGACCCTGAAATATTAAGAGCAGCCATAGTTATGATACCCAAACCAGGAAAGGACCCCCAAGCTTGGCAGAACTACAGATCCATTTCACTCTTAAACTTGGACTTAAAGATCCTGGGGAAAATTATTGCAAACAGAATTAACTCTTTCCTGAGCTCTCTGATACACCCAGATCAGGTGGGGTTTGTCCCAGGGAGGCAGTCTTCAGATGGGGTGCCTGAAGATTTGATGCTCCTATCGTTAGATATAGAAAAGGCATTTGACTGCCTCTCCTGGGACTTCCTCCTGAGCGCTTTGGATAAATGGGGGTTTGGCCCAGGTCTTAGGGCATGGACTGAAGCTATGTACTGCTTTCCCACTGCTAAGATAAAGTACTCGGGGTTCGAGTCAACTCCCTTCCCCATAAAGAGGGGGACGCGACAGGGATGCCCCCTTTCCCCTATTCTGTTTATAATGGCCCTGTAACCGCTAGCAGCCAGGATTCGAGATAGTCCCTCTATAAAGGGGGTGGAACATGCCGGAAGGGAGCATAAACTGTCTATGTTCGCAGATGACATGCTGCTTGCCATCACCTCTCCGCATGTGACAGTATCCAATGTGCTGAAGTAACTTGCAGAATTTAGCAATTTGTCAGGACTCAAATTAAATGTCACTAAGTCGCTGGCCCTGGATGTGTCCCTATCTGGGACGGAAATCACCCTATTAAAAAACAACTACCCCTGGAAGTGGGTTAAAAAACTCCCATACTTGGGAATTAAGCTGACGGCGTCATATGCCACTCTCTTTGAGGCCAACTATCCAGAAATGATGAACCAATTAGGAAATCTTCTGCACTCCTGGTGCCACTTGAGAGCGTCCTGGTTGGGATGCCTGGTGGCAGTTAAGATGAAAGTGCTGCCTAAAATCTTGTATTTTTTTAGGGTGCTGCCGGTCAAGGTCACTAAATCAGCCCTCCAATTCCTGCAGAACAAAATCAATAAGTATATATGGGGATCAACCCACCCACGAGTAGCCAGGAGGACATTGTATTGTAGGAAAGATCAGGGAGGCCTTGGAGCCCCACACCTGTACAAATACTATGTGGCAGCACAAGTGGCTTCCTTGCTCCCCCTACACTCTTTAAGAAACGTCCCGGGCTGGGTGCAAATGATTGCTGGCAGTGTCTCCCCGGTCTCGGTCGCATCCTTGCTATGGATCCCTAAGGTGCTCAGGCCGAGGGAACTCCCACAATTCTTGACCCCCCCTCTCGACCTTTGGGACAGGAAGGCGCCGAACCTGGGTTGGCACTCACGACACATCCCAGCATCCCCATTGCTAGGTAACCCCCTGTTTATACCAGGTGTGGATTCCAAACGCAACTTTAGATGGTGGGAGGAGAAGGGCATCACTGTGATATAAGATGTGGTGGCGCATTGGAAAGGGTAGGGCCCGAACTCTGTCACACTTAAGTCTGCCATCCCGCCAGGTCAAAGATATAGAGGGTTGCAACTAATCCACTTCATCAACAGGGTGACTTGGGGTAGCAGATTCCCCCAACTCCCTACCAATTTTGAGCGTAGATGTCTGCAGGAGCCTTTAGCTGGGGGTGCCATATCTGAACTTTATGCCACTCTAGTGAAGCTGGGAAGCGATCCACAGCATTCCTATATGAAAAAGTAGGAGGAGGATGTGGGCAAGATAGATGATGAACATGTTTGGAGCCGAATCTGGAGAGCGGTGGGGAAGGTCTCATGTAACACGCTAATACAGGAGAATTCCTACAAGGTCCTCTGCAGATGGTTCCTGACCCCCTCCAGGCTGCACAAATTCAACCCAGGCTGTCCGGCCTTCTGCTTCCGAGGCTGCCAAGAACCTGGTGACATGTACCACATTTGGTGGTCTTGTCCAGTAGCACAACAATTCTGGAATAAGATTTACGACTTGGTGGCGTCCCTTTTTAGGGGCACTTTTTCCCCTAATGCCTGGGAGGCACTGCTATCCTACAGGATGAACAACTATACGCCTGTGGAATGGAAGTTGGCATCCCACATCCTGGCGGCCTCCAGGCTTGTAGTAGCCAAGAGGTGGCGGGGAAGACTGCTGCCCTGGAATCTGGTACCTGCCAGAATCTCAGACATATTAGTGATGGAGAAACTAACAGCGATAGCCCTAGATGAGTACAAGCGGTTCCAGGAGGTCTGGGCACCATGGATTGACCACCTCCAACTGGACACGGGGGCAGTTATGGCCTGACCCAAGAACCAGGCAGCGAAGAACCCAACAGAATTCCCCTTCCTGTATCCCCCTTCCCCCCCTCACTCCTTAGCATCTTCCCTTCCACCTTAACCCTACCTTTTCCCTTCCCCTTTCCCTCTCCTCTCTGTCCTTTCTCTTTACTTTCTAGCTGTCTCCTCTTACTCACTTTTTTCTTCTTACTCCCTCTTAGGAGTTGGTACGTACAGCAATATGACAATCTTCCTAGATGTCCATTATAAGAAAATATCTGTTTGGAACCTGGAAGGGGGGCACTGGTTTACTATATCGCTCAATCCCAGCTACTGTATTGTTTGATAGCTTAATCTTGGGCAGTAGCCCTATCTCGTAGAAGTGACCTTCGCATACCTGGCACACTTCCTGGAGCACGAGCGTCTGTAAATTGTCCTTTTTTTGTCTTAAATGTAACTCGACCTCAAATTGCTGTCCAGTTTTTTTTTCATGCATACACCTCTGTCCTTAATGCCACAGATTATGTACCAATGACAAACGCTTTGTTTTATAGTATATGCTATGATCAATAAAAATCATTGTACAAGAAAATAAAGCACTAGGTTTAGTTACATGGTAGAACCTCTGGGGAGCAGCATAGGGTAAGAAATGAATATATTTTCTCAGAATAGGCAGGAACTTTGATACTACAGGATGAGTCAGAGGACCCTGATAAGCTGTGTCACAGTGAACTTACCGCAACGCTCCCGGGGAGGCATAGGCTCGGACGCCTGGCAGGGACTCCTTCTGCCCGGCAGCCACAGCCTCGGCGGATGCTGGCTCGAGCGGCGCGGAGCGAGCCTGCCTCCTCCTCTCCTCGCTGCCTCCCCAACTCTTCTGAGGGTCAAATCGCCTTAAAGATTAATCTGGGCAATCAGGCCATATGTTGTAAAGCACCAATCAGCCCTATTCCCCTCTGTCCAATCCTGTTAGTTCCCGTCCTATAAAGGTTTTCCCTAATCACTCTCCCATTGCCAGTGATAGCATGCTGCTGGGTGCTATTGATTCTGTGTTTGTTGATTGTTATACTGTTGCCAGCCTAGCTTACCTGACCATTCTGTGACCGCCACCTGAACTGACCTCTGCCTGGATTCTGACCATGTCCCTGCATCATCCCTTGTACTACGAACTCTCTGATTACCCGGTTTGACCCTTGGCTTGACCTTTGACCTTTCTCATGTTTTTTCACTTGGCGCTGTGTATTGTGAAGACTGATATTTCTGAGTATGACCCTACCTTGACCGATAACGCCCAGTCTTACCTCTGGTTCATCTGTCTTCACCCTGGGAGTTCACAATCTTTGAGCTACCAAGTCCTGGGGGAAACTGTGTCCGGTGAGGCGTTTAAATCATCCCGGCAAATGGCGGCTTGACTATAGGTGAAGCTAGCTGCGGAGATTGGGGGTTGTGAACTCAATAAGAAGGCGGGGGTCCCACGGGGTTTGACAGGCTGTTAATAGCAACAAAGTTGTCTAGCATGAGTCATGGCTTGTCTAGCAGAGCATGGATCTGATAGGCTAATGGTGGCAACAATGTTGACCAGGGGAGGAGCTGAGGGGAGATAAAAAGGGAGATGAGATGGCAGGGTTGGTTGTTGACTGCGCCAATAAGAGAAGGTAACACAGAAGAAGAAAAAATAAAATCTAAAATACCGCGTTATGAACCTACACAATAAATTCAAAACGGAATATAAATTACTTTACATGCAAAAATAATCACAGACTTCCAATTGTGATCCATAACACAATGTAATACAATACGTACGGAGCACAAGCTCATATTTCCATAATAACTGCGAAAAAGTCCAGTTTTTTATGCTCAGTCGTGACTCGTGACCCCACAGACTTTAAGATTGAATCACTGTGTGCCATCCTCCACCAACCACACAATCTGCTTAGCGCTGCTGATTAAAACCAGGCTCATCTGTTATCCACACTTGAATTGCTCTCTTGGTAGTTTTCCTCCCAGTTCACACCATATAAACTCCATATAAATGTAGTTAAAAAAAAAGAGAATGCGACATAGCGTGATACTGTACTAGATAATTTAATGATCAAATAAAAAGTATTGCACTTACAATCATCCCAGATCAAATGCGCATATAGAGCTAATTTCTCAAAAGATAATTCACCATCCAAATCTCTGTCACCTTGCTTGCAGCCACCAAGCTGTTACGGTGTCCAGATTAGAAAGTGAAAGGTCAAAAATTATCTGTAATCTGGCTTCCGACTGACGCGTTTCATTCGTAGAATGAATACATTAGCCCTCAATAAATAAACAGTAACAATACTAATGTTTTTTTTGTTTGCTTTGCAGGTCCCTGGTGAACTGGAACTTGAAGCACTGTGTGCCATCTAATCTATCAATGCCTCAACTTGGTCTGGCCTCACCATTCTGCAGCGGTATTGGGGCCTACAAGAATATTCTGCAAATCCTGGTGCATGTTTGCACCGAAGGAAGGTGTAGCAAACACAGATGTAACACGTCCTCTCCCACCAGCACCAGCTTCATCACCACCAGCAATAGCACCACGACCATGTCCCTGATTTGCTAATTTCTTTATTTTCAAAGTTACTGACAGTGACCTGTCCCCTTCAATATATTGGCCTCCTGTCCCTGGAAGTGGCCTGTAAAGAACAATAAGCAGATGTTTTTCTCTCCCCCTCAGTATATGAGCAGCCTGCACCCAGGAGGGGCCTGAAAAGGACAATTAGCTAAGGTTCCTTCGTCCTTAGCTGTCCCACAGTATGTCAGCCACCTGTCTATGAAAGGGCAATGAAATGGATAGTTAGCTTTAGAAAATGGACTTCTCCTCCCCCACCCCTTACTCATCCGTCATTATTATTTTGAGTACTTTCCCTAGCCCACTTTGTGCATGGCTATCGTCCAGATGCCCCCACCCCAATTTGGCCTCTGACACCAGTAAAAAAATGAATATTTGTTTTTCCTTTTAATTATGTTTTATTTATTTTTTTGTTTTGTGGTATTGTTTACTTCCCCTAGGCCATTATGGGCAGGGCAATTGCCCTGGTGCTCCTGTCCAATTTGCAGCCCTCTAGCCCTTGTTACCCCCATTTTACAGCCATTTTTTTCTCCTCCAAATTTGGGCCCCGAACCAGGCTTTAGTGCAAGTTCAGCCAAACCCCAATTTCAGCAGGTTCACCTATCCCTATTGATAAGTACAAGGAGAGATTAGAACCCTTTAATAAATCTGATAAATATATCAATAATTCAGATGAAATAAAAAAAGGATTGAAAGGGACAATGAGGAAATTAAAAATAATAAAAAGATAAGAAAGAGTATGAGACAAAACAAGTTTAAATTGCACAAGCCACACATGAAATAACCAGTAGGTCTAATACACTCACTGACTCACTAGACTATCCCTAGAATACCAAAACTGAGGATATCCAAGAAAAAGGGCAGAGGGTACAATCTAATAAGAGGCATTATCGGCCAAATAAGAATTTTAGGACTCCCAACAGCTATCAGAAAAACATTAGAGAAAGACCCCCCCCATAGAAGAACAAATTTAACACTAGTAATCGGTATGAGGGTTTAATGAAAGAAATGAGGGATGAGAATGACCTTCCACGGTTGGCTACAAGAGAGAAACAACAAAGTAGTTAGCCTTACCTTTTTCGAAAGGAATGGTTCCATCGAGACCAGAACTAACTAGGGTCAAAGAGGAAGAAGATGGATCAGAAAAAAAGAAAAACTCAGACATTTTAGGAGAGAGAATATTCAATTTAAGTGGGACCAATTTGAGTAAGGAGGAAATAAAAATCCTTGATAAAGGTTTGAATTTGCGCCGCTTAAAAAACTTAACAAATGTGAAACTTTCATAGATATACAGAAACATACATGGAAATGTATTATTTATTTTAATCAATTAAGATACTCAAAAATTCTGAAGAAAGGGTTAATGATACGGGTGTCTCTAAGATTAGACACACTCCTTTACACAACAGATCATTATTTAACCCAAATTCCAGCAGCAACTTTAGTAATTAAGTACCTGGAAAAAGGATCTGACAAGATAAGGGCATTATGCAAGGCTTAAGCATTAGAAGCTAAAAAGGGGATAGTTGTGAATCCAGAAAATAAGGATGGGGCTAAGTAAAGAAGATTATGATATAGAACTTAAACGTTATCCTATTATACAACTTACAAAAAACTTGACAACAAACCTGCTGTATGATTTAATGAAACATTGAAAAATCTTATCACTTCTTTATTTGAATATGGGATTTAAAATCAAAGAGAAAGAATCTATTTACTGACTTCTGCACCTATCATACCCAAAGTGCACAAAAATATGGAACAATCTCCAGGTAGGTCTATAGTGAGTGGGATTAGGTATATCACCTGTCTCCTGGTGGAATATGTTGATGAATTTCTAAAGCCGCTGGTGGTGGCCCTTCCCTCTTACTTAAAAGATACTACAGCTATGCTTCAAGAATAAACAAATCTATAGATTAATAATGAAACAATAATGAACATAGCGGGTGTGTCATCACTGTAAACGGTAATACCACATGAACATGGTATGGCAGCTGTTAAATTTTCTCTTGATGAAAAATCTCCCCAGCTGCAGGAGGAGCTTCGCGCGACCTGCACCGAGGCCCTTCCACTTCCACCGTGGAACCGGAATCAGCCCTACATTCTGCCCTGATGAAGTGACGGGATAGCCGTCACTCAACGCGTAGGCCAGGGGGTACAGTGCTTTGTAAGTCATCATTTACCATGGATTTGTAAGATGCTTTATATGTTTGTTCTATTGTCCCTCTCTTCATCTAGATTTGTCCTCATGTATATGTAGTAGTATTTTGCACATTATAGGTACATTGCATTTTTGCACATGGGGTTATCATGGTTTACAAAACATTGTAGTTATTATTGGCACATGCACTTTTTGGAGGGGGACTTTGGGATATAGGGCACAGGTAGCAGCCCTTGTTAATAGGGATTTATATGGTTTACTATAGAATGGATAGAAGGTCTGACATTAGCACCCTCTAGTTTTTGTATGTGGCAATATGTTTTTTAGAGGTTTTTAATTTATCTTCTGTGTTAATCATTACTGAATAAACATTTGAGTTTATATATTTCTAAGAGTGGTACCACTATGTTTTGGATTTTTGGGGGGTTTGTGGGGGCCCCCCCATCTCTTGTTCAACAAAAAAAAAATAAAAGTTTTGGGTTTTAGTTTGGACACTCCCTAAAAGCATCACTGCAGTATATTATGTTGGTGGGTTTCCTCCCATGACATGTTTTATGTCCTATGACTTTTTTTCAATATTGCAATAAAGTCATGACTTGGGCATTTTAAAGATTTGTTATTCTTTTTAAAGTGAACCAAAACCCATGCCCTGACGGCCCTGGAATCTATAAGATTCCAGGGCCGGTAGTTTCCCTCCCCCGAATCGTGATGCCCTGCTGTGTTAAACCCCTTCTTTCCCGGTCCAACGGTGCATTTGTGAATGGCTGGCGTGGGCACACTACCTGTTAGAGGGTAGTGGGGGATGCAGCACCCAGCGCACTTGTATTCACCCGCCTTAGACAAGCTCATAGACGAAGGCATGGGAGCGAATCTGGGCGCACTGATTGGATGAGAGGCCACACATGTGCCATAGGATCGGGGGAGAATAAGTCAGATCTGGCACCTGGGGGGTTTCACACTGCGGGGCATCCCATGTTTGTTTGATATTCAGCTCACAGACAGATGTCCTGATATTTCCCTTTGGAATTGCTTGTACATTTCAGAATTAATTGCTAACAAGCCATCATTGCCAAAATGCAACACATCAGATCCAAACTATGATACTCACACCACCATGCTTCACAGATGAGGTGTTTAAGATGAAATGCAGTGTAAACATAATGTTTCTTATTTAAACCAACAAGCTCTTTTTTTGCATCATCTGTCTGTTCTAATAGCCCAACAGCCTTCTGGCTTGTTCAGGTGATCTTTAGAAATCTGGAAAGGTGCAGTAATGATCGTTTTGGAGACCAGCATCCTTCACCTTGCAGTCTGGGGCATAACTATAGGGGGTCCAGGGGTAGCGACCTCACCCCATAAGATTGGGGGACCCATCATTGTTGCATCTCCACGGTATTTATCAGATTTGTGCTCTCATAACCTAACGCACAAAATAAATAAGCACTATCCCCTCGATTCAAAGAGCAAAAGTTAAGTGATTTCGTATCGAGAATCGTAAGTTTGGGTGGGTGTTTGTAATTTTTTCTTGTTTTTTTGGCCATTTCGTATTCGCACGATCGTTCGCGCATAGACGTATATGAACATACGCATTTCGTACGAGAATCGTATAATTTGCGTTAGTTCGTGTGTTTTTCCCGTCCAAATCGTATTATTTGCGTCCGATCCTATTTTTTACGTCCTTCACATGGGCTTGCGCCCAATTCAGAGAGGTGATTGCTAATTGTTTTGAAGCCCATTAAAGAGCTGCTTTACGAAATGTTTGCCGGCAGCTATTTGGCCTCGGGAGTAGGATGGAGCGGAGCGAGTTTGTGGCACATCAAGGGCTTATGCTTTTTGGCATTGAGTTGATCGAGATGTCTGAGAGCAGATTGCCCCTGCGTCGTCGCATGAACATCGATAGCATGAATGATGTTGAGCTGTTCGAGCTGACCAGGCTTAATCGCGCTTCCCTCCATAAATTATATAGTGAGCTGCGGCCATGGTTAGCCCGCACCACAAGGAAGGGGCATGCAATTTCAGGTATGACCAAGATGCTTGGCTGCCTGCAATTTTTGGCGAACGGCTCGTTCCAGAGGCTGGGTGCCCTCTCTGTGGGGATGTCACAGCCTACGCTGAGCCGCGCACTGTCTAAATTTTTGGAAGGCATGGCTGCCATAACTCAAAAATATATTTTTTTTCCAGATGATATGGCAGCCAGAAACGCCATTAAGCTTGGTTTTTATAATGTGGCCGACATGCCCAACGTTATTGGTGCAATTGACTGCACACATGTGGCACTCGTACCTAGGGCAGCCGACGAGTATATATATAGGTATTGAGATTGGTTATTATGTTGCCCAACGTGTCATGTAACCTGTTTTCCTTTGCGGCAGCATATTTGTTTATCCCTCATTTGTGTAGCTGCTTTATCTCGGCTTTTCATTAGTCTTTCCCAATAGAGTGCAGACATGTTTTGTGGTTAATTTATTAGTTTGGGTCAAATATTAATTACCCTTTTTGTATGTTTTTTCCTTAAGGAATCGTAAAATGGGACACTCACTTAATGTCCAGGCCGTGGTTGGTCCGGATATGCGGTTTATGAGTGTCCTTGCCGGCTACCCCGGATCGTCCCACGACTCCTATATCCTCCGGCGATCTGGGTTGTTTCGGAGATTTGAGGCAGGTGAATTTTCGGGGGCATGGCTGCTTGGTAAGTGTGTCCTATTTGTGTGTTATTAAATGTGGCATTAATCTTGTATTTGTTGATATGTTTGTTTTGGAAAACTTTACAGAAGCGTACAACTGCCTTTTTCTTGGCTCATATATTAGGAACTTACCCAAAAAATCCTTGTCTCGCTGTGGCCTTCAGAATGTTTTCCCTTTAGTTAGGATGTCTGTAAGTTCCTTGTGCCTAAATATATTGGTTTGGAGTTTATACCCAAGGATCTTTGACCTTTGGCTCCTTTGGGACTATTGGTCTTTAAATGTCAAAGTGGACTTAAACTGCATACATTGTATTTTCCAGTGAAATGTGGATAGGGATCTTTGACCTTTGGCTCCTTTGGGACTATTGGTCGTTAAATGTCAAAGTGGACTTAAACTGCATACATTGTAGTTTCCAGAGAAATGTGGATAGGCCCTCCGCAGCATCCTAATTGTAACATGTCTGAAAACTACAAATATATGTAAAATACAAATACCCTTGGCCGTGCAGATGTTTGTTAATTAATTGGTATATAGAAGTGCCATTTTTATTTAGGTTATACCTTAGTGCAATTTTTGGGGGCCCTAATGTGCCGTGTTTTTTTTTGGGAACACTTTACCTTACATCATTATGATATCTGTGAAATTTTTGGTGTTGGTTGTGTTGCCTTTTTAATTTTGATTACATTTAATTCTCTGTTTAAGGTGATTCCGGGTACCCACTTCTACCCTGGCTCATGACGCCTGTGCTGCGGCCCCAGGATGCCTCTCAGGAAGCGTATAACCGTGCGCATCGCAAGACCCGGGCTGTTGTGGAGAGGGCCTTTGGTCTGCTGAAGACACGTTTTCGTTGCCTTGACCATACTGGGGGGGCCCTGCAATATGATCCCAAGAAAGTGATCGACATTATAATGGCATGTGCTGTTTTGCACAATTTTGCCATCATGGAACGTGTCCCACGTTATGTGGACAGCCTGCCCTCTTCAGCCGTCGAGGATGAAGCCGAGAATTTTGAGGGGCCCCCCAGTGAGTCTGGCCAATCTGTTCGAGCCAACCTGATCAGCCAGCATTTTAGTTAACTTTTTTCCCTGTCTCACCATTCTGTATGTCTGTGTTATCCTTTTTGTTACATATGTTGTTTTGCCGTAATGTGGCATTACCTCTAAGTAAAACATTTAGACCTTAATTGTTGCCTAATGTATTTCATGTAGTTTCCTTAGCTTTAGCTTTGCATTGTTACACCTCTTCAAACCAAAATTATCTGGTTTAGCCCAAGCTGTTAAAAATGTCTTCCCACTAAAAACGCCACAAGTATTGGTAGTGAATTTTTTGTTTTACTTTGAAAATGAAAAATTATAGTGGTTAACAGAAATCAGTCCACATACATCTGTGGTAACAAATGGATAACATTAAAAAAAAAACATCGAGCACATCTACACCTGGAAGTGAGTGGCACAACCAAACAAGGACACCCATTCCAAAGGCCAGCCTAGTCCAGTCATTAATATTGCCTGTGCCCAGGGATATTTGGGCATGGCCATAATGTCACACAAACATGTCTGCAAACAGGAGGAGCACCAACCAAATACATAGGTAAAGCCATAAGTGGCCAGATAAACTCCACATAGACCTATGGCATTGGCTAGTGGCCTTAAGCATTACTCTAAGGAGCTATATGGGAGCAAATACAAAACACAACCTGCCAGAGCAACACAAAATGGATTGTTTGAAACCTCAAAGGACAAGTAAATACAGTGGGGGTTAAGAGAAAAGATGTCCCACACACCCATGGCTTAATAGGGTGGCTGCCCATAATACCCAGGTGGAGGTCCATGGGAATGGGACCTAGCCTGGGCCATGGCAGCATTGTGAATTTGAAACTGCTCCACAATGTTTCTCTGCATATTGGTCATCTCAGCCATGGCTGACTGGATGCCATTACTTGCATTGGCCACGTTGCTGTTGAGGGTACGCAACTCCGCGAGGATGCCCTGTAGACTGGTATGGATGTTCACCATGTCGGCATGCCTTTGCTCACGCTCTGTAACGAGCTGGGCGTCATAAGAGTCCCTTTGTTGGGTCCATAATTGAAGCAGGGCACTCTGCCTCCCCTGGGAAATTGTGGGGCGGCGTAATGGCGTCCGCCGCACAATTACCCTGGCTCTTGGGCGTGCCCTGCCGCGTGGTGTCGTACCCTCAACAGCAACCGGCCTGCTTTGCAAATCCTCAGCAGCAGAGTGAACACTGGGGACTGTAGTGTCAGTCTCCCCATGTGCAAGCACAATGGATGGAGATTCACTCTGCTGCTGAGGATTGGCCAGAGAAACATTATGGAGCAGTTCCAAATTGGGACCCAGGGGGAGTTCATCCGACGTGCCCTGTACGGAGACATCATCATCTTCCTCCATGTCCTGGATCTCTTCCATGAGTGTGCGGGTCTGTAGGGACATATCAAAAAAAAAAGGCTAAGTTTGCGTCCCAATTTTGGATTTCAACAGTTTAACACATTCTTAAGCACTTGTTAGTATTTATGCTACTAAATTAACTTACCGAAAATCTCTGATCTGGGCTCCTATGCTGTACGGACCTGGTAGGCATAACCAAACTGGGGGGTGAGTTTACCCTTGCTGAGGGATCATGCTGGGCTGAAGAAGAGAAAAACAAACCACGTAAACACACACACATAACCTTTTTTAGGATAGGTAATCAAATATAGCTCTATTTGTAATATTATTCAACTCTAGAGCAATGGTGACCTTTGTTCAAACACACGCAAGTTTACATAGGTGCAATGGCTCTGACAAACTGCTAAGTGACCTCAGTTCTAAGTCATGAAGTGTACCCAGTCAGCATACAACTTTCAAGGCACATTTTTGGATTTAGCCTACCATTCGCTAGGTCCGGGGTACTCAAACAATTGTTTGAAACGCCCATTTAAAGGTATGTGGTGAGAGGTGAATGTCTGGCCATGGTGCTGACGCAGGGGGTGTCTAGTTAAAAATAAAGACACTGGTGGAGGGGCTGGAGATTTCAAAGTGCCAACTAATAAAGGCTGCTTGCCCTTGCTGGGCTGGATGGGCCAGAGCTGAGGGGACAGGGATTGGATGGCTAAAGGGGGGAGTTAACGTATTGATGGTGATGGGATGGATGGAGCCAATCTGTTACAAATGTATGGGGCTTATGTGGGGGGGGGCATGGGGGGACTGTGGCAGATGGGCCAGAGCAGGGGCAGCGGGACACGATTGTGGCCAGAGAAAATTAAAATAAGTTACTGTGTACCTTGCAATGCCACTTCCTGGGCAGTACTTCATATTGCAATGCTATGTTTCACGGAGCCATGACATTGGGCAGGAGACCAACCACTACATGGCCGATCAAGGGGGCAGCTCTGAGCACGTCAACACAGAAGTAACTGAGTGCAGGGCTGTCTGGGCAGGGGTCCTTGAATGTGGTGGCAAGGTCCGCATTGGGACCCCGGGCCGCCAGTTGAGTCTCGCTGCTCTAGGTCACATATGTTTGTGGGTGGCTAATTAAATTGTTAACTCAAACACAACTCACACAACCAAAAGGCAACCCATACATAATGATGTGTGTTTTGTGATTGATTCAAAATATCTCACTTATCTTGCGAAACTTCATGACTTTAACAATACAATTGGACATTTGAACTTTGCCAGAATGGCTGTGGGCCTAAATGTGTGATTCCCAGGGACAAAAAGAGGACACAAACAGCCACAGTAGTGCGAGGCCAAGCAAGGCAAACCATAGGGGCATCCCGTTAGCTTGTTACTAGTGAACTGTCGATTATTTAGCAAACAGGCAAACATGCAGATTTAAGAGTACTCACCGTGGGTACGGGTCGGTGAGTCTGTGTCCCTTAGACCAGCATGTCCACCGACCGCGACCGGATGGAGAAGTCCAAGCACAATCTCCTCAGCAGGGGTAAACTCCAATTTAGATGGAAAGCCACCGCCAGTTTTCAGGCTGAAAAGAGAAAATCGTTTGGTACTCAGAAAAGGTGCATACAGTACATCCAAAACATTAGATTTAGCGTAAACATTTAGTTACCTGTAATTATGCCTTTTAATTTCTTTTTGCCGTACAGCATACTTCAGATCAGAGATTTTCTTCTGAATTTGGGACACATCTTTCCTCTCTTCCCCCGCTGCATTTACTTGTCGGAGGATGGTTTCAAACAATTCCATCTTGCGCTGCTTGGTGGTGTGTTTGGATTTGCTCCCATATAGCTCGTCATAGTATAATGTAAGGCCACTAGCCAATGCCATATTTTGGTCATGGGAGAATCTCCCACTCAACTGGCCGCGGCGCAATGTGCGGCCAGATGGTTGGCTTGGCTGCTCCTCCATGTGTGCAGACACATGTGGTGACATTATGGCCTGGGGCTGGGTAGGGGAATGGCCGGATTGGTGGCTTCCCAATGACTGGACTGGACTGGCCAAGGGACTGGGTGTTCTTGCGTGGCTGGCCACCGAACTTCCAGGTGTAGATGTGGTCATGGGGGCAATTCGGGGCCCTCTTGGGGGGCTAGGTTCCCGGCTGGTGCCAGGTCGTGGGCTCTGTTCCCGGCTGGTGCCAGGTCGGGGGCTTCTGGCCCTGGATTGGGTTCGTCGGGCCCTGTAGGGGCTTCTGGCCCTGGATTGTGTTCTTCTGGGCCTGTCGGGGCTTCTGGCCCTGGATTGGGATCTGCGGGCCATGTAGGGGCTTCTGGCCCTGGATTGTGTTCTTCTGGGCCTGTAGGGGCTTCTGGCCCTGGTTTGGGATCTGCGGGCCCTGTAGGGGCTTCGGGCCCTGGATTGTGTTCTTCTGGGCCTGTCGGGGCTTCTGGCCCTGGATTGGGATCTGCGGGCCATGTAGGGGCTTCTGGCCCTGGATTGTGTTCTTCTGGGCCTGTAGGGGCTTCTGGCCCTGGTTTGGGATCTGCGGGCCCTGTAGGGGCTTCGGGCCCTGGATTGTGTTCTTCTGGGCCTGTCGGGGCTTCTGGCCCTGGATTGGGATCTGCGGGCCCTGTAGGGGCTTCTGGCCCTGGATTGGGATCTGCGGGCCCTGTAGGGGCTTCTGGCCCTGGTTTGGGATCTGCGGGCCCTGTAGGGGCTTCTGGCCCTGGATTGTGTTCTTCTGGGCCTGTCGGGGCTTCTGGCCCTGGATTGGGATCTGCGGGCCCTGTAGGGGCTTCTGGCCCTGGTTTGGGATCTGCGGGCCCTGTAGGGGCTTCTGGCCCTGGTTTGGGATCTGCGGGCCCTGTAGGGGCTTCTGGCCCTGGTTTGGGATCTGCGGCCTCTGGATGGGCTTCGGGGCCTGGATGGGGTTCGGGCCCTGGATGGGGTTCGGGCCCTGGCTGGGCTTCGTGCCCTGGATTGTGTTCTTCGCCCTCTGGCTGTGCTTCGGGCCCTGGATGGGGTTCGGGCCCTGGATGGGGTTCGGGCCCTGGCTGGGCTTCGTGCCCTGGATTGGGTTCTTCGCCCTCTGGCTGTGCTTCGGGCCCTGGATGGGGTTCGGGCCCTGCTGCGGGGCATGGGTTTCCGAACTGCCCTACTTGAAGGCATGGCCGGTGTGGGCTCACTGGTGCTGCCTGTTCTGGGGGCAGAGGTGGTGGGTGCTGCAGTTGCCAGCTTTTTGGCTGCAGGAGGGGCACGAGGCTTGGGGCCCCTTTTTTGGGTACCTGAGGGTCCAGGGTCCCTTGGTGGGGCCGAGGTGGGAGTCTTGGATCTCAGTTTTCGGCCAGCTTGCTGGGACCTTGTGGTGGGGCCCTCCGCGGTCTTGCTTGCCTGGG
The DNA here is from genome assembly GCA_027917425.1 of Gastrophryne carolinensis. NCBI lineage: Eukaryota > Metazoa > Chordata > Amphibia > Anura > Microhylidae > Gastrophryne > Gastrophryne carolinensis. The sequence goes on from CM051240.1 coordinate 58,939,053, forward strand.
GTCGCTTGCTCATCGCCTTTTTGGGTGCCATCGTACACAAATGCTCAAAGAGAATGAGCTTTGGGTGCAGGGACCTTTAAATAATGAGCCCAGCGTGTGACGCCTATGCGCACGACTACGCGCTCGTACGAACGTACGTTCGAGCGGAACCAGGAAACCGCTGGGGTTTCACTTATCTGCTGCCTGGAAGAAGCCTAAAGATGGCGCCCACTATCTTCACCCGTCAACAGGAAGAGATCCTCATGCTGGTAAGTGGCTGCCTGTGCATTTTAATAGAATAGTCAATGATGGCCTAAATGTAAATGATGCGTTGGGAACTAGTTTGGGGTCTCTTAATGTTTAATCACTGGCTCCTCACACTTCATCCTCAAGGGCCGAGCCTGGCCACGTTTTCACCTGTCTATGCTGATGTCCTAATTCGGCCAATTGCTCCGGCTTAGCAACAGTTAATTAACCTGTGGAGTAGCGGGGCGAGCTGTCAAACCTGGCCTGTCTCGGACCTTGATGCGGATGTTTGAGGAACACTGTTTTCCTAAGCCATAAAAACACAACGGGAAGCCACACACGTGGTCCAAAAGCCTAAGCATTAGGCTACATCTTGGATGTTTAAACCATCCTAACATGCCATAGATGCAGGTGGCCTGATTCTTGATGTTGGCTATTATCTGTATGTACATGGTGTGTGATACATATAACATAAGACCAGACTGTCAATCACAGTCAACGTCCTCTTTAAGGCACTCCCCAAAAATGGCGGCCATTCGAAATGTGTGTGTTAATGACATTAAATTCTCAACTTGTGATGCAACACATATGGGTCTGTGTGTAAAAGTAAAAGCTCTGTGTCCATTATGTTTTTCAGATCATGCTTCAGCGCCGGTATGACTTCGCGCCCAATGTGTGCGAGAAAAGGGACATCGCCCGGGAGATCATCGCCGAGATCCACCGTGTGACCAGCACCACCTTCACTCACACCCAGATAATGCAGCATTGGTCGGACCTGAAGCGTCTGCACATGCCCCGGGTGCGGAGGTTTTTTGGGATCCATTTCCCAAGTAAGTACAAAGCAATTGCATGGTATATGTTCCAAATGTCTAAGTTATGCCTTTATTTATAATGACTTTTCTTTGGTAGTGTTGGAAATGGATTTCAGAATTCGCCGCACCCGGAGACGTACAGGCCGACCAGTGCTGCATGACTCTGCATCTGTGAGTGAAGGTGGTGGATCTCCCGGGCGACGGACCTACCCCTCCTCTGTGGCCTCCTCAGACCAGCCCCTGGACCTTACCACAGAGGAGGGGCCAAGGCGCGTGGGCGTGGAGTCATACCTGGCCACGCATGGGGAAGGCTCTGGTATGTCACTCTTCATGTATAGGCACAAAGATATACATGGCAGGCCAAAAACTAAGTTATCCTTTATTATGTATTTGTAGAAGCTTCAGGAGCGGGTGAGATAGTGGAGGAGGAGGCAGCAGAGATGCTTGAAGTCGATCCTGGCGAAGGTGAGTGATGTCAGCCAGACTGGGAGCCAGATATGTTGGGGATAGTGACTCTCTACAAATACTAACCAAATGTCACATGTTTCTCCAGGGACTTCTTCACAGCAGAGCCAGGACCAAGGGCAGCCTGTTGGCCCCAACCAGCCATCTGTCGGCCACCAACTCCGTAAGTCTCCATGCCATTATTCATATTAATGTTTGGTTAGCTAATAACACACACATAACTAAAGGCGTAGCCAATGTGTAGTTCACACTTTCATGTGGGCACTTCGTTAGCTTAAAGAGGACCCTAACTAGTATTAAGAACCAAAGACTTAGCCATCACACTGTACCTACAGATTAGAAACATGGAAAAACACCCTTCACCCATCTAATGCATGTTATTAGACAGAACAAAACCAATATTGGGGAATATGGAATGCACAATATTTACAGGCAGCATGGGATACAGATTGAAAAAAGGAAGGTGCTGCCATGCATTGTGTGAGTGATGACCTTTCCCTCAACCCAGCTATGCTCTGGATTCCCAACGCACCACTGTAACCTACTCCCCTGTACTTTATCCAACTCTCCACTCCTCATTAAGTGTTATGCTTCAGAGTCCAGATGGCGGCGCTGTAATCCCAAAAAAACCCTAAATAACTTTGAGGTGGTGCAGAATCATTTGTGAATAGTTTTTGGTTTTCATTAAATAATGTTGAAGGTCCGGTTTAAGGAGTTTAAACACTTACCTGTGGGAAATGCATTAACTGTATCCCTTTGAAGAAGGACATATGTCATGCATTTACATGTATTTGATTAACCCTAAATCTATTTCCAGCATACAAACCGGTCTGGGACTCCTATTTATGTTTCTTTCTCTATTGGTTACAGGGATGATCCCCCAAACCTTGGCGGGAAAAAAAAAAAGAATGAAGGAGTTGGTGGCCGAGCTGCTGGCCATACAGGCGACGTTGGGGCCAACAGATGAAGAAGACGAGGAGGATTAGTGCCCTTGGTCCTGGCTCCTTTCTTCCAGTTGTTTTTAAATGGTTCCAAATTTTTAAACTTTTTTTATTGTTTTGGTGAAAAACCAAAAAAGTTGTTTTAAAAACCAAAAAAAAAAAAACCAAAAAAAAAAAGTGTTTTCCTGTTAAAAAAATACAAACTAATTTTATGTGTTTTTACTTGCCCAAAAAAATAAAAATTTTTACAATTATTCCCAAAAAAACTAAGAAAATATTTAAAATAAATTATATTTTAAGCCTTCAAAAATGTGTCTTTTCTAATATGCACACACCCAAAAAATTACACAAACCAGAAACAACACACTTCGAAACATATAGACATATGTAAATTATGTGATATTCTTACGTTTTAGGGACCGAGAAATGAAGTGGGATGCAGCCGCTACGGGGTTTAGGTAAGTTTGAGGGACCGAGAAATGAAGTGGGATGCAGCCGCTAAGGGGTTTAGGTAAGTTTGAGAGACCGAGAAATGAAGTTGGATGCAGCCGCTATGGGGTTTAGGTAAGTTTGAGGGACCGAGAAATGAAGTTGGATGCAGCCGCTAAGGGGTTTAGGTAAGTTTGAGGGACCGAGAAATGAAGTTGGATGCAGCCGCTATGGGGTTTAGGTAAGTTTGAGGGACCGAGAAATGAAGTGGGATGCAGCCGCTACGGGGTTTAGGTAAGTTTGAGAGACCGAGAAATGAAGTTGGATGCAGCCGCTATGGGGTTTAGGTAAGTTTGAGGGACCGAGAAATGAAGTGGGATGCAGCCGCTACGGGGTTTAGGTAAGTTTGAGGGACCGAGAAATGAAGTTGGATGCAGCCGCTATGGGGTTTAGGTAAGTTTGAGGGACCGAGAAATGAAGTTGGATGCAGCCGCTATGGGGTTTAGGTAAGTTTGAGGGACCGAGAAATGAAGTTGGATGCAGCCGCTATGGGGTTTAGGTAAGTTTGAGGGACCGAGAAATGAAGTTGGATGCAGCCGCTATGGGGTTTAGGTAAGTTTGAGGGACCGAGAAATGAAGTGGGATGCAGCCGCTACGGGGTTTAGGTAAGTTTGAGGGACCGAGAAATGAAGTGGGATGCAGCCGCTACGGGGTTTAGGTAAGTTTGAGGGACCGAGAAATGAAGTGGGATGCAAGCGCTAAGGGGTTTAGGTAAGTTTGAGGGACCGAGAAATGAAGTTGGATGCAAGCGCTAAGGGGTTTAGGTAAGTTTCTGGTTGAGGGTGCGCATGCGCAAGATCTTATATCCAGAGGCTAACGCAAGTAATTGGAAGAGCTTGACGATGGAAGCTGCCGAAAAAACAGGCTGCCGCCGCAACAGGTGAGCACATGAACGTGATTTTTACGATTGGCAACTGACTGAGGCAAGTTCGGGAGATATCATACGAACGGACGTATCTTTTAGGATAGAAACGTATTTGCTTATTGAATCACTCGCAAGTTCATACGAACGCACGAGCGGACGTGAAAAATAGGATGATCGTGAGCAAAATCCAAGCTGTTACATGTTTCTTTGAATCAACCCATATGTGTGCATACGATTTCTATCTTTAGTCTGGTTGTATCCAATATAGTTAAAAAGACAGGAAAGGGGTAAATGTGTGAGTCATGATGGGACCCCATTTAAAGAGGAACAAAACTCAAATTTTTAACTAGCATGCCCTGAATTGCTCCCCCTATGAAAAGAACCTTTTGTCAATTGTTGCTACTCCTGCTTCACCCTAATCTCAGATAATGGCGCCTGTTTTAGCTGTAAAGCTCTGCCTCCTATATTCATTACCTCTGTTATGTGTGGCAATAATGTAATTGCCACACCTAAGCAATGACTGATCACCAGACATCTCACACCAAGGGACAGCAAATAAATCAGTGTTCCAGAACAATTCAAAAAGGTATCCATTTCTAGTTCTACACCCTAAAAAGGGAGTATCGGCTGGGGCTTTGGCCAAATGTATTTTACTTCTTTTCAGTTTGCTGGGTTTTGGTCCGCTTTAAAGTTCGCACTGTTGGCCCAGTCACATTTAGTTCACCTCTGCTTGCAGTCCTGCTATGCACACCATTTTTGTTCAGTGTCTTCCTGATGGTGGACTTATGAGCATTCCTTTGTGGCCTTGCAGACTATTATACTGTATGTCTTGCTCTTGATGAAATCGTTGCAGGTAGATTAACGTCCTGAGAAGGGTTATAATTGTCTTGAGAATCAACACTTGTTGTGAAGTATGCCATGATACACTATCACACACGTGTAGTGAAGATCAGATTTTCAAGATCCTTCTTTCAGAGATTGTTCATGACAATTTTGTATTTTTCTGAATCTAGAACATTATACTGGTTTTATACAAAAAAAAAACATGATTGCAAAAAGGAGAATAAACTTTATATACAATCATATTTAAACAAATCAGCAGTTTACCTAAACCACTTTCAAATTCCTTAGGCTTAGGAAGGCAATGAAAAAAAATACTAATACTAATACAAACAGCCCCTCTTTATGCGTTGTGTATTCTGCTAGGTGGTAGGTGGTATATGCCTTCCAAATGGTGCTGTAAAACAACTTTGCTCCGTGAGAGGACCTTCATATCTGTGCCTATCATTACCAGTGGCCTAGTTTCTAGCTTCTACCATCCTCTTCTGCTTTTTACTGTATAACAGCTTGTGTGGGTGTTTGAACATAAAGATGGCTTTTCTGTAGCAATGTACGGTAATGATTTTCAAGCAAAATAATAATAGCAATGCAGGAACAATTTCTGCAATTTATATTGTCACAATTTCTGTACTTAAAGCCCACCTCTAGTCTAAAATGTGTTTTCAATTTTGTATTGTGTGGGGTTGTTTGGGGACTGTTCTATTATTGTTATTTTTATCTAAATGCTTCATTGTAGCTCTCCTCAGTGACCACCCTACAAAGAACAACCTAATCTTGATAAGGTGTACCCCTTGAAGGACGCATGGCCTCCTTGACAAATATGACCTTGGATGTAGCTGAATGCAATCTCCCTGGCTTAGTTAAAGGAGCGCTATCACAAAATTGTGTAATATTAAGAACCCATATAAACACGTTGGCTAATGAGAGGAGGGGTCACTTACACATACAAACTGAATAAAACTCCCGCCAAGCCTGTCGTTTTTTTCTCCTGGTAAGAATAAAATCTAGGGGTTACAGGTTTAGTGTATCAGGGGTGACAGAACCTGATTTCCTCTTCCTTCCATTAATAAAAATAAAAAAACAAGCCTGGTTGGATATTTCTTGATGCGAGGTGTGTAAGTGACTCCTCCTCCCACCATCCAGCATATCAATATGGATTTTTATTATTGGGTAATTTTTTTGCAATAGTGCTCCTTTAAGCATACAAATAGGGCGTTTGACCAATACGACAGACTATCATCTAGTGCATTGGTCATTATCTAGGGGGTGAAGGGCTGATTCTTTCTACTCTGCTGCAACCAAGGTTAAGGGTGGTATTATACCAGCCAAGGAAATATGTTGTTGTATGGGAACATCATAAGTGACAGCTGACCCATCAAAGAACTAGTGTGCATGCTCCCTTGATGGCAAATAAACAAACACTGTTCTGTTTTCCAGTCAATATTCAGGTTGGTCAAACTAGAACTTTTAACGAACTTGCTAGCCATTAAAAAACAATTTTACCTCCACCCCAGTTCCAGCCCCAGACAACATCCTCATCCTCTGGGCTGTTCGGTGCCGCTCTTCGTAGAAATCCAAGTCCCCGCGTTTGACCTCTTGGGAGTGAGCTGACATCTGCTCACCCTGGAGACATAGAAGCCACGGTGGAGCAGAAGAGCTCACAACCCATGAGGGCTATGCTGGCTGGTAGCCTTCAGGGCCGCGGGCTGGCCCCTTGTTTCGTCTCTCTGGTCTACCAGCCCCCTTATTAAAGGGTTACTAAAGCCTGTGGAGAAAAAAAAAACACCTTTACTCCCTCACAGGCCACCCCTCCATTTCAATGAATGGACAGCGCAGGGGATCCAGTGGAAACTGCAGGGCACCGACCAAACAGTGAGCACACCCCACCGCTCTCAGAAATTGAGAGGATTCTGAGCAGCAGACAGGGCTGCAGCTGCTTCGTGGGAGTCAATGTGAGTGTCTCTTTTTTCGGAGGAGTGTTAGTAACTCCTTAAGGGGGAATCCCATGGCTTTTTTTTTCTAAAGGTTAAACCCTTAAAACAATTTTGAAAAAGCTGCATGGGGTCCTACCTATTCAATCAAATCCAGGCTGGGCACCAGCTATGTGGGCTGGTAGACTAGGGTGTGGAGGCTGAGCAGCCGGTCCCGGCCCTGAAGGCTAGGAGTCTGCCAAGGGCTGCACCCCCCTGGACATTAGAAATGCCGGTAATGGGGAAGGGGGGGGTTTGCCAAGTCACCTGCTTGCTGACAAGTGACTTGCCACCCCCTCCTACCTTGTGAACTGGTATAGGGGTCTCAAGAACCCCTTACCAGTTTACAAATAGTTCAAAGCAAAAACAAAAAGCAAAAGACGCAATAATAAAAAATATTTTATTTTTTCCCCATACCTACCTCAAATCCATTGCCGATCCTTGTGTCTAGCGCCATCTGTCGCTGCTGTCATTAGCAGCTGAGGAGATGGGAGCAGCCAGGCACACACTTGGCATTCTGCCAATTTCCATGGCTACTGATGTCTTTCTTTGCACCACAGAGAGGGGCTATTTATACCGGCAGAGTGAGCTGACATCAAAATCCCCTCCCTGTAGCGCCGAGCTAGATGCCCAGGATCCCATCCGAGGGGTTTTGGGATTCTGCGGAGACAGTGGGGACTGGCCAGACCAGAGGACAGCAAGAGAGCAGATGAGATCTTAATTGTTCAAAAATTTGGTCAGCATGAACCAGAAGAAATTTATGCCACATCAAATTTTCTCTAAAATTTGGACTGAACTCCAGTTATAGTTCCTAATTACTGTCTTGCCCATAATCAACTGGGCAATTGCCTGTGTTTCCAGCCATGCCAGTTTGAGGTGCAGTAGGCTGAAGACTTCTTGGGCTTGAACTCTACCCCACTGGGCTCTGTTGAAGACTTATTGTGATAGAGCTCTACCCAACTGGCTTCTAACTCAGAAAACTGGACCGGCCTGTGAAATAGCATTTCTGATGCCACCATTTTAAGTTGACTTAAGTTGAACTTATCACAATTGTTTAGGAAGCCTCACTGGAATTCGCTAGTGGGCCCATTTTACCATTGGTGTGGTGGCCAAGAGAGCACACATGTTTTACAGTTACAGCATTGTAGACCATTTAGCTTTTCTTTCAATTCAATATCCATCTAAGAAGAAATAGATTTGTTTAATGACGTAGCAATGCGGTGGGTTGTCCTACATTTTTGTCTGGATCAAGTGGGTATCACTTTACAAATAGGTGGTTTCAAAATTGCTTTTTACTTTCTTGTTCCCATTACTTCCTAAAGATTGACTTTACTCTCTCAATCAGTGGAAATAGTAGTGGAGTGTTAAATGTAGCATGAATAGTATATTCCTTCCTTGTTTTTATGGCTTCTTTGATTGCTGCAACATAGGGGGCAACACAATTCAAATCAAAATATCTCAACTGTATGGATGATTATTTTTGTTCATGTTGATTAAAGATAAACGTGGAGGGAATAGGATATGCAGAAAATAAATGTAAGCCTAATAACTTGTCTGCCATTGCATCACTGGCTGTGGTTGGTAATGCCAACTAAGCACAGCACAGTTTGGTAATGTTGGACCTCTGCATACCCAACAGGGTCACTAGAGGTCTGGTGGTGCCTTAAAGATTTATGTAAAGAATGGCCCTTGTTTACTCTAATGTAGATACACATTTCAAAATAGAACATGAGCTTGCTCTGAAGCCCAGACTAAAGATCTCTCCTTGGACAATGTCTCTTTTGGACATCAACATTACAATCATTGGCACTTCCTCACTTAAGGAAAACAGAACCTTTGTGGGCATTGGGCAGACAGTAGTTATCTTTTAACTAAGAGCCATGTGGAAGAATGGAACAGCATAGTTCCATGGAACAGAATGGAACAACCCACCGCATTGTTACATCATTAAACAAATCTATTTCTTCCTCTCATATTTTCACGTTACCTTTTTCTTCCTTCTGCCCCATCTCTACCTTATTTCATCTTTTCTTCTTTGCCTTCCAGCACACAGCTCCCTCACCAACAGCCTGTCAAATGTTATTTTGTCCTGAGAGTGACAATCTTTCACATTCCCTTCCTCCCTACTATTCCCTGTAAAAGCCCCCTGCCTAGCCCTACTGTACACCCCAACCCATGTTTTGACCCTTCAATACTTTAGCTCGGCTGTGGCTGTGGTAGAGAATACCCAACCCAACACAACAGCTAAATCACAATTCCCAGCTTAAGGAAACACACCAGGGCCATTGTGGACCTTTTTACAAATAACCAGTCAACATCCACCGGTTTTAAGGAACAAAGCTTTAGTAATAACGCTTTAGAAGTGACAGACCCATGATCTGTTGCTGCGATGCTGTAGCTATAGCTTTAGCTTTAGCTATGGAGCACACTGGTTGACTGGCTGCGAAGTACTAAACGTGCTGTATAGGGCTGCTGCCATGTTTCTCTGCAAGATCTTTTAACCTTTTGGATTAAAAGCTATGGGAGTTATTTATCAAGGGACAGCGCCAGGTAGTGCCTCATAGCGGCCGCGTTTGGGAACGCTAGGTGCTGTACGCAATACCACATTTATGAAGGCGATTCTGGTGAGAGACTCTAACAGTGCCATGTAGCATCTGATTCATCATTACAGGTGGCTCAGTGTCATTTTTGAAAACTTTTTATATTTTTATGCACAATTGTCATTACAGGTCTGGCATTAAAGTGTTAATGTCACGATGTTACAACAATGTCATTCCATGTGTTTTCGCTTTGTTACTGGTGGATATGTGTTCAAAAACAGACTTTAATCACACAGCGTGTGGCGCTCTATGATATAGTGACCAGCTTTAGAACGCTCTGTGAGTTTTTTTGTGGAATATGGTGTGAGTCGCTGAGAGTTGGTTGCACTGAGCTGGTGGTACTTTTCGCTCCCTGCAGCGCCGTACTGGTGTTAGAACGCCCAACATACATCTCATTCATCAATGCGGGCCAGGTTACTACAGCGACTGAGACACTCTGTTACAGCACCTCATACCCACTTACAGCGTCTACTAGCGGTTGCTCTAGGCGCCACTATACAGACGCTCATCTGCCGATACCTGGCACTAGTGATGAATCAGCCTCCATGTTTATCAATGTAGCAGTAACTTGCACACTTCCTTATGCCCTTTCTCTTCCTCTCCTACTCTCTTTCAAATATGTCAGATGTGACCATACACAAAGATGCTTCTGTTATGTCAAATACAACATATGTTCAGAACAACATCAACAACCTCACATTAAACATTGTGCTGAGTTTTTTATTATCTGCCGTTAATGTTAGTGCATTCCTTTGACTGCTCAGGGATGCTCCAGAACATGGCGTACCATTTTTATTACATTAAATCCTTTTCTTTACAGGTTACCATGGTTATGACTTTTTTTTTTAAATGGAACCAATTTGTTTCCATAGTTATACCTTCAATTTGCTTTTACAACTAAGAAAAAAGATAACAACAAACTCCACAAAGTCACCGGCTTTTTTTCAAACAAAGACTCATTCTGTCAAGGTCAACCTGACATTTTTGTTTTTAATAGTCTAACTGCTACTTTACAACATTCATATATTTTCATTACAGACTTGCTCTGCAAAATGTACGCTGCGGCATAACACTGGATTAATAAAGGAAACATTGGTTATTTTTTCATTAATTTAATGAAGCCAATATTAATAGAAACAATAACAATAACCATAGTATATATCCAATAACCACTGAGAGACTAAACAACAACAACCTCTAGAGTAATATAGGTAACAATCCAAAATATATACAGTTGCTGAATCTTAAGTTGAATATAGTTTATGCAGTAGGTGCAAACACACTTTGACTAATATTGGAGTACAGATGACTAGAGTCTCGGTTTCCTCACCTTTCTCGCTCCTCTATCGGCGTGGGTGTGCAGGCTCAGGCATGTGCACACGACCTGGCTCTTCATCTTCTCCACTGCTCAACAGCGATACAAGCATGGCTGCAAGTGCACGAAACCTAGAGTGTAAGCTTTTGGGCTTACATTTATTTCCGGGCTTTCCTTGGTTCATGTGGCCGGCAAGTGACATCACTCCTGTTCTGAGACATCACTCCCAGCTTTATTGACAGCCCTATTTAAAAGGACAGCTGGCCTGTTTGCATTGCTGTGTTATTACCTAAGTTCCCGGAATTTGTTATCCCTGTTTCCTGCGTTTCTTATGTTTCATGACTGATTTCCCAGAATGACCTGGCCTGCTCTCGGATTAGCTCTCGGACAGATTATTTGGTTTGAACTTGGATTTGTTTATTGGACTTTGCTTATTGCCGCCAGCCCCTGAACTTGGATTTGTTTTATTGGACTTAACTTCTCTGCTACGCCGCCACACCTGGAGCTCCGCCCATCTCTAGCTACCTGTCGGAATTCTACCTATCCATGGGTGTAGCCGGAAGGCTTGACATAGAGTCGTGGTTGCTTTGGACATATTTTTGTACAATGAAAACACAAGAGTACTTAACGGTTGCACTGGACAAATCGGCTTCATCTTTTTGCACCAGTATTGAGTATTCTGTCCCATTTAATTTATCTGCTATTTCCTGGAATTACCTACATGTTCAGTGAAGCATATTAATGTAAGGGAACAGATTTCGCAAGATTAGTCAAAAAGTAATTGACCAGAGAAATGTTTGCCCTAGATCTGTTATCAACTTGATGAAATCCAAAACATTTTTGGACCCAAAACAGCATGGATATTCTGAGGAAAGATCAATAGTTGATTTTTTGACTGTCACTAAAGAGTTGGATGAAGGAGTATATATCTGGATTTCAGCAAAGCCTATGTGTCAGGCTCACCGATTAGCAGAACCCAGTTTAGAGGATATTGTCCAATCTTCACCTTTATTTCACCTATTGCCCTTGTTTGTGCGGACGCAGGTAAGGCACAATTGCCCCTAGGACTTGGTACACTTTGACCTAGTTTCACACGAAGAGTTCCCAGATATGTTCAAAAAAATGAAACTAATCCCTGGGTAAAATGGCTAAAAGGTTAGGTACCCAAGGTTTGTTGTTTTGGTGTGCATACTTATCCCCTTACACAAAAAGTCACCTTATCTTCACTGTAACAGGGGGTTGAGTTCAACTACAACTTCATTAGTCAGAAAAACCCTAACAAAATCACCACCAGCCAAAGTATCAAAAAACTATTCTAAAAGCATGTATGCACAAAGACAGATACATAGGAACAACTGTCAGGTGTACCTGCACACCACATATATAAGTCTAAATGTATACACTAAAACTAATGGACCATAGCACAGATACAAATGTAAAATGCAAGTACATACTTAAGGAATATACAATATATGCAGAAAAAAACATCAATGCAAAGGTATGCTCATATAAATGAAAATAATTTTACATAATGTCAGCAGGAGGCAGAGCACCAAAGGTTACCCTAATGCATGTCGCAGCTTAACAATATGCTGCTTCATCAGTGGGAATAGGGTCTATGCATTCTCTGTTTGTGCTAGATATACCACTAAGGGCAAAATGTAGAAAAAGTGAGCACTCTTATTGGTCAGGAGTCAATAGATAAGATATCTGATTTGTCTCCACACTGATCCCTGCCAACCATGACGCCACTGGCAGGCCAGCCTACTCAAGCGGTGTGCAGCCCGATGACCACTCTCAGTGCCACCATCCTATACCAGAGATTGTGGCTTATGAAAGTGAGCTATTCTAGGGACAGGTATGAACTGATAATCAGTGTGAGGACAAGCCAGAACGTAGGGTCATGACCTAAAACAAGATGAACATAGGAAATGTTTGCAAGCAATGCCGTTGATCGAACATAGTTTAAATACCTATTACCTTGTAATCTGTATAAGATGAACAATGCTTTTAAAAAACAGACCTTTGGAAACATGATTGCAAATACAATAAAATTACAAATACACACAAATTAATCTAATATTTAATATATATACTTATAATCAATATATCAATGGTATTTAAATATATGTCATACTATGTGATATTATTCCATATTACATCAAGAGAAAAGTAACAATGCCCAAATCCAGTTAATAAACAATTATGTCCATGCAAGTATGGAGAATATAGTGCAGTGTAAATGTGAGGAATGAGGTGGATCCTAGTATCCCCATCAGCACAATGAAATTAATTAACAGGCTGATTCTTTATTAGCGCCAGGTAGCGACAGATGAGCGTCTGTACTGCGGCGCTATGATCGACCGCTAGTGGCCGCCCCGATCATAATGGTGAATATGATGTGTCTCAGTCGCTATCAAGCCACTGTACAATTGCTCACCCAAATCTAATAGTGCCTGGGCGTTTTAATGTTGTTGGAATGCGTAAATTGAGCTGTTTCTGTGAACTAGTCCACATGGTCCACTCAATACCATTGGCCAGATTATTCATGCATTTTTACAAGACAGTGCCACAGCCGTGCAAATTATAGTAGGCCAAACATTTTTAGATTTTTGATTTATCACACTTGCACATGTTGCAGCAGTACAATAAGCACATTTCTTACAACAGTAGCAGTGCAGCATCATGCTTCAAAAAAGAAAAATCATATTTAGCACTAATGTACTTTGCAATGAAATTGCGTTGTCTGACAGAAGTACTTGATAAATCAGGCACCATATAATGCTGTGTAGCATAAAACATGTGTATGTCTTTTAAATCTATATTAAATACACCATGTAAAGCAGATTTAAACTAAACTTACCACGACTTACCCAAGTGCAAGCTCTGCACTGGTGGAGGTGCCGGCTCTATGTTGCCCTGTAAAACAGTTAATGTTGGAAAGGTATATTTAAGTAAACACAAATTCACCATGGACTCTAAAAACACCAATTAGAAATGCACTCACCAGGGGATGAGCTGCTGCTGGTATCCCAGGGAGGGCTCTGAGGTGGAGGCGTGGAGCCTCCACTCCTCACAATGGGACCAGCAGATCCCAAATCCGATGGGCCACCCTCCTCCCTCTCACTTCCTGATCCTCCCTCTCACTTCCCTCACCTCCTCCCCACTGGGACTCCCCACTTGAGAGTGGCCACAAGGGGTTTGAGACTCAGCTGAGTCCGACTGTGAGGAGCTGAGGCTCCATACTGCCCTCACCCCAGCAGCACGCTCCTCTGGGGTGTCATCCCCTTCCTCCCCTGGGTCCTCAAAATGAGAACGACGCTGAGAGGAATCCCTTCCCGTGTTTCTCCAGGGGAGGACGCTTATCTGTGGAGAGGAAACAAAAGGAAAATTGGGTCAAATTACAATCAAAGACCTGACTCATCACACATTAGAGTTTAAACAAGTATGTAGTGATGTAACACTTACCTGATGCGTAGGCATCATAGAGCTGGTAAATGCCCTCATTGCCCCGGCGCTTGAAATCTGACCACTTTTGAATCGCACTTTTCGACAGCTTGGTCTTAAAGCGCCAGGGAACGGTGGCTTGCACCTCCATCACTATGCTGCTTTTTGCACTCAGGGTATAGTCGTACTCTCTGATGCAGAAATCCTAGGAAAAAAAACTGAAAAACCAAAAAAAATAAAAATATGCAAAACAAAACATTTGCACATTTCCATAGCAATATATAAATCTAACATTGCATTTCCTGGATTTTATAATAAAAAGGCCTTTATACATATTCCAAACAAACCAATGTCAATCCATTTTTTTTTAAAAATAAAGAAATAGTCATAAGCTTAAAAAAACACTCATAAAGACAAAAAATAAAGTACATTTTTGATTCAAACAACTCAAAATATAACCTTAGAAATCAATCAATAAAAAAAAACACTTACTTTAACAACCTGCCCATTGACACGAGGATCCACCCTCTTCCGTGTCTTCTTCTAGCATTGAGGGGGAGCAGGGGAGGCTGAAGGGCCAGGGGGGGCAGGGGGGAGCTGGGGAGAGGTCTTGCTGGACGTCTGGGCCGCATGGTGGATCCTCGTAGGTGGCAAAAGTACAAAAAACGAAAGTGAAAGCAAAACTTTGCACACTCCTCACATTAAAAATACGCTTAAACACGCCAATGATACCGCTATGAAACGCAAAGTTAACAATGCGTACGCATAACAATGTTCGGCACTAGAGACACACACGCAAAATACATACAGTTCAGGAATAATGTCTTAAACATTTGTAGAATTAAAAAAAAAATTGGGATGAGCAATGGGATTTGAGGATCTTCCATTGAAATGTATGGGAGAGTGGCAGGTAGCGAGAGGTAATAGGTTGCGCTGTGAAAGTTTGAACGCAGGCGCTGTACACTGTGGATGGGATAATTTGCCCCGAGTATGGCTAATCTGTTGGTTGGGCTTTGGGAGGCCCAATTTATAGAAACCCAGAGATGGACCAATCTATTGCTCTGGAAAAGGTATATAGATGACGTGCTAGTCATTTGGAAAGGCACGGAATTGGAATTGAAAGAATTATTTGATCTGATCAATAAGAATCTTTTCAATCTAGAATTTACCATGGAGTGTAGTCCCAAGTCGGTTAATTTCTTGGATCTAACCATTGAAAGGACCGAGGCGGGCTTGATAACAACTACTTCCTTTAAACCTACTGACCGGAATGGCTACGTTCCGTTGCAAAGTTGCCACCATCCAAAATGGCTAAATGCCATACCAAAAGGGCAGTTTATCCGCAGGAACTGCACGTTATTGAAGGACTATGAGACTCAGTCTACGATTTTGGTGCAACGGTTTTTAGAGAAAGGCTATGATGCTTTGGCTATTGAAGCACAGTGAGCATCAGTGGGAGCATTGGATAGGGCATCTTTATTATACAAAAAGAATGAGAAGAGAAATAATCAGAACATGGGCCTTGCTTTTGTTACAAATTTCAGTGCCCACCACAGGGAGATAAATAAGCTTATCTCGAAGCATTGGCACATTCTCAAAGATGATGTGGTGTTGGGTCCAGTGTTAGCTGAGAACCCAAGGGTCATCTTTAGGAAAGCCCCGAACCTTAAGGACTTGCTCACTCGGAGCTATGTCGATCCACCAAAGAAAGCTAATTTGCTAGGGACACCCCTAAAAGGTTTTCATAGATGTGGATGCTGCATGGGTTGTAGGATGTGTCCTTCAACAACAAGGGTGTGGAAGACTTTCAGTATTAATAATGCAAATAAAGTCTATACCATCACTAATCTACTCTCTTGTCACTCTAAGGGGGTGGTCTACCTACTTTGGTGCCCATGTGGCCTTTATTACATGGGCAGAACCACGCGGGAACTAAGGACCCGGATTAGGGAACACATCTATAATATTAGGAGGGGCTTTGAAGCCCATAGTGTATCGGCACACTTTAAATCTGTGCATGAGTGTGACCCTAAATTTAAATCGTTTATAGGGATAGATCAAATAACAATGCACTGGAGGGGTACTAACCTTACCAGGGAAATTTCCAAACTCAAGAGTAGGTGGATGTTCGAATTAGACACCATGACCCCTAAGGGACTCAATATTGAGTTTGACCTTAATTGTTTTATTGACACGTCTTGAATTTTTAATTATATTTATCCATTTGGTTTGAGGGGGTATCCCTATTTGTAATTACTTTTAGTAATTGTTTTATTAATTGTTTCATTATTAATTATTATTAACTTAACTTGTACCGAATATGTCTTTTAACGATTGGGATCTGGTCATTTTAATGCAAATGTGTATCAATCCATTTGCTTATTGTACATTAACTGTATTCTTAAAAGGCGGCCATAAGTTAGCCATAATCATAGAAATTGAGCATTCTATCTATCCTTCAATCCTGATGCGGAGGCTGTGAAATGCATTGCCCCTCGATTTAGTGTCCCATGAAGGTGCAGGGCAATTTTAGTTTAATATATTAATAAATAATTACCATGTTTTTTAATATTTATATTATATCCAAGATGGGCCCTGGCCTTCAAAAACCCTTTAGAGATCTTCCTTTTCCACACTGGGGTATATTTTAGAAGGACCCTTGGAGCCGGTACAGCTATCAGTTGTCCGGATGCATTGAATCAGCACAGCGGTTTTTACATTACATTTACTTTTTCGTGAAGGCCGAGGATGATGTCACCTAAACCAAAGCGGGGAGAAGCCCCACAAACGACTCCTGCGCTCGGCAATCTTCGTGGGATGACGTCACCCGGGCCGAGAGTGCCTGAAGTTGACTACAGCATCGCTGGAGTAAGAGGGGAGACGTCGGAGTGGAGGAACTTGGCATAGTTTCCTTCCGCCGGGATTGACATCACGTTTGGCCTATTAGAACGCAAATAAGGCATATTATATCATTCGATATAGCACAGGGAATACCCTGCTATAGGAAATAGAGATCCTTACGTTGATTGGTTCTTTTATGCTTGAGGAGGGATTATCTCTCACTATGAGTCTCAGCCACAGAGCCCGGCCATCGCCTTTGAAAAAGCTGCCTAGGCAGTGAAACGCGTCAGGCGGGGCAGTGGTGTGAGACTTTTTTTGACCCTGCATTGGGTTACAGATTGCGAGCAACATCATCCCCACGAGCGGACGCAGTGGAATCAAGGAAAGGTGGAGTGCTCATCTGTTTAAATCTACATGCTTTCTTAACCTGGATTTTGTGAGTGTGCATTTTTCTATTAAACTTAGTATTTTTAATATATACGGAGTTGCACTAGGTAGTGTTTATGCTTTCTTGCAGGCTATATTTGTATACACAAATAACTTGAATAATATTGGTCAACAAGAGTGGAAGATTATCTATCGTGGCGTCCCGGTTATACAATTTGGATTGCAGCGATCTGACTGTGTGTGGTGCATTTGGCATGAGATATAAGATTTCTCTCTGAATAAGTTACATTTGCCTGCAGCATCTGGTAAGCATATACCCAAAGGTGTCAGGCACTGATGTTCTGTTGGATTTATGCATGCACCTGGGGATACCACTGATTTATGGCAGTGTAAGAAGCTGACTTTCGCTCTGTGCTAAAGTGTGACACGAGGCTGGGATAATGATGAATCTAACGCTACATGGCGTTATCCCAGTCACTCATCAGGATCTGCTTCATAAATGTGTTATTGTGTGCTGTGGCCGGCGTTCTCTTGCCGATACCTCTCGCTACCTGTCGCTAAATAGCCCCTACCTGGCGCTATCCATTTATAAATAAGGCCCTTTGTGTATGTGGTGATGGAGACCTTTTCTACAGTACTCTGATCTCACTGAGCTACAACATTGCTGTAACAATGCAAAGCACAGGACCATCCAGAGCTTCAAAGAAGTCTAGGCATATTGATTGTCTATTGTTTATCTAAAGGTAGTGACTCTTTTTAACTACAGGGAGTGACTCTCTTTGTTAAATACAGGGAGTGACTCTCTTTGTTAAATGCAGTTGCTTATATCTATTTCATACATCCTGATGAAGTGGTAGGGAGCTACCACGCAACGCGTCGTTGTTTGTGCTCATGTCCTTTTGATGACGGCCTCGGCTCAGCCTATTTGGTGATGTAACTTCATTGTACCCTGTATTTTGCACATATCACTTTTTTTGTATTGCTTGGTTACTGTAATGTTAATGTTAAAGAACTAGACAAAATTTGACCCAATGGTCAATTAGGCCAGAGAGTCACATAAAGGAGCACCACCAATATGAGTTCATACTAAATTTATTCAATTGATACAAAAAACAAACACATTTAAAAACCACAACAACAATACACATACAATTAAAACCACCTCCACCTGCCCTGAAGAAGTGCATAAGCACCTGTCCTAACAATGCCCATATGTAATGCAAAGTCTCAGGGAAATAATGGCCTAAGCCTATTCCCTATAACAGCTGGACACTCCCTAATCAGGGCAGGTGGAGGTGGTTTTAATTGTATGTGTATTGTTGTTGTGGTTTTTAAATGTGTTTGTTTTTTGTATCAATTGAATAAATTTAGTATGAACTCATATTGGTGGTGCTCCTTTATGTGACTCTCTTGCCTAATTGACCATTGGGTCAAATTTTGTCTAGTATTATTGGGTTAGTGAGCACGCCTATACTAGCTAATTATCAGTGGTGCACCATATTGGTTTATAGCTTAATGTTAAAGAACGGCGCGCTCATAATGGCGGGGGCGTCGGATCCCTAAACACCTGTCACAGTTAGACAGGCACCGCAGGAATTCCACTGTACCAAGCCTTTTCAAGCCTGCACCTTCAAAGAACAGCAGCACTACCTGCTCAAAACCTGTGGCCGGCGTTCTCTTGCCGATACCTCTCGCTACCTGTCGCTAAATAGCCCCTACCTGGCGCTATCCATTTATAAATAAGGCCCTTTGTGTATGTGGTGATGGAGACCTTTTCTACAGTACTCTGATCTCACTGAGCTACAACATTGCTGTAACAATGCAAAGCACAGGACCATCCAGAGCTTCAAAGAAGTCTAGGCATATTGATTGTCTATTGTTTATCTAAAGGTAGTGACTCTTTTTAACTACAGGGAGTGACTCTCTTTGTTAAATACAGGGAGTGACTCTCTTTGTTAAATGCAGTTGATTATATCTATTTCATACATCCTGATGAAGTGGTAGGGAGCTACCACGCAACGCGTCGTTGTTTGTGCTCATGTCCTTTTGATGACGGCCTCGGCTCAGCCTATTTGGTGATGTAACTTCATTGTACCCTGTATTTTGCACATATCACTTTTTTGTATTGCTTGGTTACTGTAATGTTAATGTTAAAGAACTAGACAAAATTTGACCCAATGGTCAATTAGGCCAGAGAGTCACATAAAGGAGCACCA
This sequence comes from Gastrophryne carolinensis, assembly GCA_027917425.1. NCBI lineage: Eukaryota > Metazoa > Chordata > Amphibia > Anura > Microhylidae > Gastrophryne > Gastrophryne carolinensis. The sequence continues at coordinate 58,958,466 of CM051240.1, forward strand.
CCAATATGAGTTCATACTAAATTTATTCAATTGATACAAAAAACAAACACATTTAAAAACCACAACAACAATACACATACAATTAAAACCACCTCCACCTGCCCTGAAGAAGTGCTTAAGCACCTGTCCTAACAATGCCCATATGTAATGCAAAGTCTCAGGGAAATAATGGCCTAAGCCTATTCCCTATAACAGCTGGACACTCCCTAATCTTTGAAAAAATGAATATTTTTGTGCCGGCACAAAAGTAACTTGTTGAAATTTATAGCAATATATACCGTGTAAAAAGCCTATACCTAATAAACCCCTAACCTCAAAGTGACATGTGCATTGTGCAAATAGCCCAAAATTGATTTACTTAATTAGAAAAAACTACAAAATTACATGCATCAAAGAATCATAACCAAAAACCTCACAATAAATTGGCCTTCATAGCTGTGCAATTATAACTGTGTAAGAATACAAAAATCAACAAGTAACAAATATTAAAAGGGGAGATACTCAGCCGTGTAGCAGTATCAGGATCAATCACCAGGGAGGACAGTCAGGGCGGGAGGCTGCTCCACCAGCCAGCACCTTGCCGGCACAAAAATATTCATTTTTTCAAAGATTAGGGAGTGTCCAGCTGTTATAGGGAATAGGCTTAGGCCATTATTTCCCTGAGACTTTGCATTACATATGGGCATTGTTAGGACAGGTGCTTATGCACTTCTTCAGAGCAGGTGGAGGTGGTTTTAATTGTATGTGTATTGTTGTTGTGGTTTTTAAATGTGTTTGTTTTTTGTATCAATTGAATAAATTTAGTATGAACTCATATTGGTGGTGCTCCTTTATGTGACTCTCTTGCCTAATTGACCATTGGGTCAAATTTTGTCTAGTATTATTGGGTTAGTGAGCACGCCTATACTAGCTAATTATCAGTGGTGCACCATATTGGTTTATAGCTTAATGTTAAAGAACGGCGCGCTCATAATGGCGGGGGCGTCGGATCCCTAAACACCTGTCACAGTTAGACAGGCACCGCAGGAATTCCACCGTACCAAGCCTTTTCAAGCCTGCACCTTCAAAGAACAGCAGAACTACCTGCTCAAAACCAGGACATACTTTACACAACAGTTAAACTGTCCGGTCCACATATATACCAAGAGGGCAACCTGAATACAAGCGCTGTCTCAATACTAAACAATGTAAACAAGACTATCAAGTGAACTGAGGAAGCTGACTTAAACCGAACCTTCAGCATGATTTAATGAAAAGCCCAAAGTCTTAAAAAACGGTTCCCCAGCATCTAAAATTAATATATTTTACGTTTTTAGTCACTAACTTATTATTCTTTCCCCCACTGGGCTGCAACTCTGTTCAGGAATTTAGGATACGGGCACCGCCATCTTGACTCAGAAGCATCCCACTTACTGAGGAGAGGAGAGTGGGATAAGGTACAGGGGGCGGGCTATAGCTGTGCTTTGCTCAGACAGAGCACAGCTGGGGTCAGGTAAAGGTCAGCAATCCCAGAATGCAGAGCAGTACAGTCAGGAGGCACTTCCTGTTTGCAGGCTGCCTGATAAGATGGCGGCTTCCATAAGCAGCCATCTTGGATGTTTAAAGGCTCATAACATGCAGTAGATGCAGGTAGGATGATTTTTAATGTGAGCAATCTGTATGTAAAGGGTGTGGGATAGATAGACTCTTATTCAGAGTGAAGGTCCGATTTAAGAAAAACGTCTGCACAATAACTCATACTTGCTACAACTGAGTGAGATTAATCCAAGTGCTTGTAACATACCACACTTGTAATGAGACAAGTCCCAACTGGACCAAGCACCAATCGGACATCAAAAGAGAATCAAATGTTATTCCGTATCACTCTCTAGGGCTATAAGTGTAAAATATATGAAAAACAATCATTGTAAAATATGTTGAAAAATAAGCATATGTGAAATAAATTTGTATCTATTTTTAATCTTATTGTAATTTTTCTGTACAACAAAGCCCCTAATCTAAGTTCTCCAAAAGCTAGGTACCAAGCACAGTACCCCCCCCCCCCCTTTATCTATTGCACTTTTCTGTATTTGTCCTTGATTTAAGGGTTATTGGTATTATGGGGGACCTTTCTCTTTTGGAGGTGTCACATTGCTTAAGTATTTATAAATATTTCTTAAAATTTAGTACAAACATAAAGGCATTAGTTATTTGTATTAATATATATAATTTTTTGGTTTTAGGTGTATAAATATGATATATGTCATATTTTTTTAGGGTAACATTACTGCAATAATTTGATGATTAGAGCCCGTTGTGTCCGTCATCATTGCATTAGTCTTTTAACGTTTAAGGTTTTTTAACCCGTTTGCCTTATATATGTATTTTTTGGTTGATATATTTTTATAATGAATAATGAAATGTTTTTAATACATTCAGAGTGTGCGGCATTAGTTAGTAAGAGGGGGCTGTTTGGGACTGATCTGTCAGTCCCCACTTGAGTCTGTTTTGTGCATCCCTTTAGGTACTCCCCCCCCCCCCCCTTGCCAGCACCACAGGTATTTGGTCATATATGGCTGCGCTTAGCCATGTTTGGAGATGTAATACCATTCAAGCAAGCTACCACTGGTAGCTACCATTATAATAGCACTAAAACTAGGGGTCCCCACTAGTGACACCCATCTCACGGAGTTGGTTGTGTTTTAACCCCAGGACAAAAGTGCCCCACCCTATCTACATATGCTTCTAAAGTGTCACCAGTGGACTGGACCTAGATGCTTCATAATGATACGTATGTCTCTGGGGGTGGCACTGAGATAGTCCATTATCTTTCTTCGCTGCCTTTTAGCCTAGCCACAGGGAGCCACGTGCCTTGATTGAAATATATATTGACAGAAATCATATAACATTATTTGAAGAAATGTAAATACAGATGTTTTTTCAGACTTACAGGGAAGGTTTATTACTTCTGAAAAAAGCATGTGATTACCAGACAGAGCCAAGTAGGTTACAGGAGCCTGGTGCATGTCATTAATCAGTTTTCTGATAACCATCTAGCTATAGAATGTTGCTTTCAATGCTGCGATCATGGCAATATTACAATAACAGCCTAAAACCAATCATTTTTATGGGAACAAACACTGTATGGAAAGGTCTTATTATCAGAACTCATACATCACATCAACATCTATGGCTCTATAAAGCTGTCAGTTAGAGAAACGTCAGGCTGCGTCCTTGAACAATATCGTCTCAAGTTTAAACACCAAAAAAGAAGTGTCCACAAATCACGAGGGCGGAGGGAGGCGAATCAAAAACAAATGCTGCGTGCTCATCGCCCGCGGGTGATAGAGAAAAGAAAACGCGGAGCTTGACCCATGCCGTGCCATTGTCTGTAACCACATAAAACAGAACGGAAGGAGTTTAATAGGAATCTTTTATAGCTTGTTATTTGGAGGTTATGAAAGTCACCGAAAATACAAGGTGGTAGGAGTTTCTTCAAGGAGTTTGTCTGCTAAATTATGAAACTGATACCTAAAGCCTGAGACTAAAGTTTAACCTAAAGATTAAGCTCATGTTTCAGTTTAGAGGGGTCAATTTAGTACTATTTGTTTAAAAAAACAGTTAGTGCACTTTTTTGCACCTGATGCTGAATCACCCTGATGTAGCCCCAGGTGCAAAAAGTGAACACCTTTTGCAAGAAAAGGGCCATTTGCCTTCATAGAGGGTTCTGCTAATTATTTAGGAAAACAAGGTGCCCTTTGGATTTGCCTTGTGGTCATTAGTGTTGGACGAACCCGAACCGAACCGTGTTTGTACTGAACTTTGCAAGTTCAGGTTCCCAAACCCGAACACAGACTGAAGCCAGAGGGACCCCCCAAAGTTCAGGTGCGCATTAATTTCAATGGGGACCTGGTTCTGGTGACTGAACTATTATTCAAAGTTTTTTCAAACTTGCTGCACACGACCTTTGGGGGGTTCACCCAACACTAGTGGTGATAAATGCAAACTGCATCTCAGTGAGCTTTTTAACTTTAAAGTGGACCAAAAGCCATAATTTCACTATCCCAGTTTTGGTCTGCCCCACAGGGGCACCCTGATTTGGGATGCCACGCTGTTTGAAACCCCACCATTCACCAAGTACAACTCGCCTATCCTCAGTTCAATGGCGCATGCGTGGCTTTGAACCAAGCTGAATGGAATCCCAGCCATGAGAGTGGCATCAAAAGCATCAATTCAGTTGCAGCAGGTGTGGCCATGCAAAACAGGATGCGAGTGATGCCACCCGCAACCGGCCACACATGTGCTGTGGGCTCATTGGACAGGTAAGAATTCCAGGAGAATGGCGAGGTTTTACACAGCAGAGCATACCAGTTTGGGAGTATTATTATTATTGTTTATTTATATAGCGCCATCATCTTCCGTAGTGCTTTACAAAGTAGTAGTTACAGACAGAGTAGAAACATACGGTACATATACTATATTCAGTGCAGTTTTACAGAGTTGACAATGGATATTCTGAGTACAAGATACAATAGGAAAGAGAGCCCTGCCCTTGCGAGCTTACAGTCTAAAGGATGAGGGGTGAAGACGAGGGGGAAGGATCACAAACAGTCAATATTGAGCTTTGTGGCATGTGCCCTTTAGAAAATTGGTTAAACCAGATGATATGCTTGTCTGTATAAGTGAGTTTTAAGGGCACCTTTGAAGGTATTGAGAGTTGTGGAGTGGCGAATTGGGTGGGGGAGGGCATTCCAGAAGATTGGAGTTGCACGTGAGAAGTCTTGGAGGCGGGCGTGAGAGGAGGTGACCAGGGTGGAGGACAGGAGAAGGTCAGCAGCAGAGCGAAGACTGCGTCTAGGTTGATATTGTTGGATTAGAGATGAGATGTAGGGAGGGGCCTGGTTGGAGAGAGCTTTGTATGCGAGAGTTAGAATTTTGAAAAGGATTTGCTGTGGGACTGGCAGCCAGTGTAGGGATTGGCAGAGAGGCGCAGAACTGGAGGAGCAAGAGGAGAGATGGATGAGGCGAGCAGCGGAGTTCAGGATAGATTGGAGGGGTGTCAATCTGTTAGTTGGTAAGCCACAAAGAAGAATGTTGCAGTAATCCAGTTGGGATATGACCAGGGCATGCACTAGCATTTTAGTGGTGTCAGGTGAGAGGAAGGGACGGATGCGTGAGATGTTTTTAAGTTGGAGGCGACAGGAGGTGGCCAGGGAGTGAATATGTGGTTTGAAAGAGAGGGCAGAGTCCAGAATGACTCCCAGGCACCGAGCTTGGGGAGTTGCTGTTATTGTGTAATTGTTGACAGAAATAGACGTGTTAGAAAGGGGAGGGGAGTTAGATGGTGGGAAAATGACCAGTTCTGTCTTGTCCATTTTTAGCTTAAGGTAGTGAGATGACATGAATGAAGAAATAGTTGCAAGGCAGTTGGAGAGGCGAGATAGGAGAGAGGAGAGATTGGGGCCTGAGAGATTTATCTGAGTGTCATCCGCATAAGTGGTATTGGAAGCCTAGTGAAGTTATAAGTTTGCCAAGGCCATAGGTGTAGACTGAGAAAAGTAGGGGACCTAGGACAGAACCTTGCGGTACACCAACAGAAAGGGAACGTGAGGATGAGACTGTGTTAGAATAGGATACACTGAATGATCTGTCAGAGAGGTAGAGGTGAGCCAAGAGAGTGCAAGACCTTGAACCCCAAGAGAGGAGAGAATATAAAGAAGCAAAGAGTGGTCGACAGTGTCAAAGGCTGGGGAGAGGTCAAGAAGGATGAGGATGGAGTTGCTTTTGGCAGTGAACAGATCACTGGTGACTTTGGTGAGGGCAGTTTCAGTGGAGTGGTTACAGCGGAATCCTGATTGTAAGAGGTCAAGTAAATTGTTAGTGGATAAGCATTGTGCCAGTTCTGAGTGGGCATGTTGTTCAAGAAGTTTGGAGGAGAAAGGGAGTAGTTAGATAGGGCGGTAGCTGGAGAGGGCAGAGGGGTCGAGAGAGGGTTTCTTGATTATTGGAGTAATAACTGCATGTTTGTAGGAGGAAGGAAAGGTACCAGTGGAGAGAGAAAGGTTGAATATAGAGGTTAAGGCTGCAGTGAGGGATGGAGACAGTTGAGGAATAAGGTGGGATGGAATAGGATCGAGGGAGCAGGTAGTCAGGTGGGCCCTAGAAATGAGAGAGGTTAGTCCAAGCTCACTTATTGGAGTGAAGAAGGTAAGAGAGTAAGGCAGGGGGATTGTTTGAAGTGGTCAAGGATTCTGAGGGGCAAAGCCAAGTCGAATGTTGTCAATTTTTTCTTTGAAGAATGTAGAATATTCTTCTGCTGTTATTTGGGAAGTTGGAGGAGGGGGTAGTGGGCAGAGTAGGGAACTGAAAGTGTTAAAGAGTTGTTTGGGATTCCGGGCTTGTGCAGAAATCAGTGAAGAGAAATATGCTTGCTTAGCAGATGACAGGGCAGTCCTGAAGGGCTTGTTTATAGAACTGAAAGTCACAACTGGATTTGGTTTTCCTCCATTGCCGTTCAGCAGCTCGAGACAGCTGTTTCAATCTGGTTGTGCTTGCATTTAGCCAGGGTTGGCGATTTTTGGGGCAGGGACAGCTATGGGTGAGGGGGGCGGCAGAGTCTAGAGCTGAGGAGAGTGCATTATGGTAGTGTGATGATGCAGCGTCTATGTCCGTGAATGAGGTCAAGGACTGAAGAGGTTAAAGTGAGGCAGAAAGGGACTGAAGATCTAGGTTTCTTAAGTCCCTGCGTTGAATTGTAGGTTTGTGTGGAGGGGGGTTAGCAGGAATTGGAGAGAGGGTCATAGTCAATAGATTATGGTCAGAGAGGGGGAGCAATGAGGATGAGAGGTTTGATAAAGAGCAGAGGTTAGTGAAGAGGAGGTCAATTGTGTGGCCTTCTTTGTGGGTGGGTGCAGTAGACCATTGCTGTAGTCCGAAAGATGAGGTTAGTCTGGTGGCAGCAGGGTTGCTAGTGTCAACAGGTATGTTGAAGTCACCCATGATGATTGCATGGTCCAACGGCGGTCCAACGGCGCATGCACAAGCCGCGGTCGCATCTCTGCTATCCCTCTAGCAGGGAGCATGCCCTTGCCAGACATTTGTGAATGCTCCCTGTTAGAGGGAAGCGGCAGATGCAGTTACCAGCGCGCTCAGAGCCGCTGGCCTTAGACGAAGGTTTAGACGACATGATGCCAGCGGCTCCGAGCGTGCTGATTGGACGAGCGGCCGCGCATGCACCATAGGATGGGGAAGAGGTGAGTTCTCTTCAGCCATCTGGGGGGGTTTCACACAGCGGGCACCCTGATCAGGGAAAAGGACCAAAACCCGGGATAGTCAAATCCTGGGTTTTGGTCCACTTTCAGATCAAGAATATCCCTGTATTTAGCACCATCCATCTTTCCTTCGACTAGGAATAGTTTCCCAGCCCCTGCTGCTGAAAAATACCCCAAAGCATGATGCTGCCACCACTCCGCTTTGCTATGAGGATTATGTTTTTGGGGTGATGAGATGTGTTTGCTTTGCACAATTTTACTTGTTGGCCCAAAAGTTCCATTTTGGTCTCACCTTACCAGAGCACCTTCCTTCATACATTTGGGGAGTCTCCAACATGTCTTTGGCAAACTCAAAAGGAGCCTTTCTCTTTTTGCCTGTAAGTAAAGGCTTTTTCTTGCCACTCGTCCATATAGCCCAGCTCTATGGAGTGTATGGCTTATTTGTGGTCATATGATCATATACTCAAGTCTCAAATGCTCATGTGGCTAGTTAAAATGATCCTGCTACCTGTAGCTAATCAAACCCCTTGGCCATGCACACTCTTAGGCAACACTAAATTGTTGCCCATTCTCCAGCTCGTTCCACTTAGGACTTGGTTTATGTTGTCTGTGTGTTTTGGTCAATAATTTGTGCTAATGTTGTTTTTTGCTGTATTTGTGTGAGCCAAAACAAGTTGATGTTTGATTTGGTTGGCTGTCTGTTGGCTTGCGTGCCTCAGGCAGTGGACACATTCTGGCATTTTGCTGGTTTGGCTCAACCATTTGGTTGTGGTGTCACTGCTCCTCCAACACTGCATCCATACCCTCATGGATCTTCCTGGGGGTACGTTGCATCACTTTAAAATAGCAGGTGCAGTTGCATCTAAAGTCGTACAAATCAGTTTGTCTGATTTGTACCACTTTATCAAAGGCAGGTGGTGTGCAAGGAGGGGCTGGCCTCCTCCCGTCCCTTCACTGGAGGTTGGTGGGACTGCTGCTGCCAGACTGTTGTTGTGGGTCAAGGTTGCGGGAGGTGAGGTCTGTCACAGTGGCAGCTGTGGCAGCAGCTGGAGGAGGCATCAGAAGGAAATTCGGGATGCGGCCCACGCTTTCCTGGCTGTCTTCCTCAAGCTCCTGCATTGCATCCATTAGTGGTGCAGTCTGTGTTTGAGAAAGATTGGGTTGCTGAATGTGGCCACACAGTTCCAAAATGCTAAAAGTAATGTGGGCTCAGACAACTCCATCCTGCCCCTCACCCTTGTTACATTAGGATACACATTTTCCTTATCAGTGTCTGTGCTCCCCTCACTGGGTGGTGGCTTCTGTGTGGCCATGGCCTTGACGGTGGGTCCAGGGCAGCCGCAGCAGACAGTGCAGCTGTTGGCACAGGGGTTGCCACTTGAACAGTGGTAGCTGCTGGCTGTTTGTTTGCTGTAATGCCAAGGGAAAAGCAATGGTAATTGGCATTATTCGTATGGACTACTTCCAATACTCCACCAGGGTTACACCTTAGGCCCCACATCTTCGAGTGTTTGCAGCAGCTGTGGTGGGGCACCGAGCAGGGACTATCGATGCCTGTCATCCTGCTCCTCCATCATTTGGTTGCAGCGCGGAAGCGACTTTAATGTGTGGGGGTTTCTTTGTATTTTTTTTAACATTCGCCCAATAAGACGCACTGACATTTTCTACCCACTGCGTCTTATATGGCGAAAAATATGGTATTAATTAATATTCCAAAATGTTTGTATATATATATATATATATATATATATATATTGTATATATATAAAATAATGTTAATATATTTCTCTTTTCACTTCACCAACTTTCCTGCAGATGCATCACACACAATTCAAATAAAAAAAAAAATGTAAATACATGTTGTGATGTAACAAAATCCCCCCCCCCCCTAAAAAACGGGGTGGTAAATACTTTAGCATGTCCCATGGCACAAAGTGTGGCTTCCTTGCTTCTTCTTGGCATCAGTCACGATGGCTGACTAAACCTGCTACATTCATTTTAATGGTGGGGGCAAGCTGAGGGATGACACGCCCCTTCCATTCTAGTGAATAGAGCAGGTGCCACTAGTCATCGTAACTGATGCAAGGGGACGAACACTCAGCTCCAGGCCATACGGATAGTGGGGACAAGATTGCCATCACCAACGACAATCTACCAGCATCATGCGATTCAGCTGCGTGGGGACTATTGGTGAGTATGTTGTGTTTGCCCCGACAGGGACTTTAACTTACACACGCAAAAAAAAATGTATTCCCTTAAAGTGTATGGAAACCCACATTTGGGTCCATCGCTCAACGTGTGCCCCCCCCCCCCCCCCCCGCCCAAGTAGCTAACTGCTGTTGCCTCGTCTGTGGCCCAGATTTATTTGACTGCCGAAGCCAAGCCCCCCTGGCAATTTTGAGAGATCCGATTGGCTGACGAGGTGCAGCTGTTTGGATGCAGGCACTCCAGTAACCAGCACAGATGCCAGTGATGAGGCACAGGCGTAGATTGCGTCGTGGGACCTACTGGGATCAGGTAAGATCACCGGTGCCCCGGGGGGTTTCACTCAGCTCTGCATCTGGTGTAAGATGCCCCGGTGGTGGGTTAATGGCCAGGCCTGGCTTTTAGATTCCAGGGCCCGGCTGCGCAGGTTTTGACCCGCTTTAAAATCACCTGCAGAATCAATGGTCAGCTATGGGTTTACTCTCTCTGGTATGTGATTTAGGACCTTGGTCTAGCCTTATTTTCCCTGGGGCTACAACTTTTCTTGCTAGGTCTTCTGGTCACACCCAGCCCACCCAGTAATGAGGTGTATTGCAGCTAGCCCTTACTGGATGTAATGCTCTTTTCCTTAAACCTGGATTTCTGTTCGTCTACCTGAGGCATGCCAATTTGGCATATTGGTGAGGTAGGCATATTGGGTGACTGGAGGGGATTCACACAGCAGGGCATTCCAAATTGGGATGCCTCGAGGAGGAAATCATGACCACTTTTTGTTCCACTTTAAAGATTCAGCAAAGCAAAAAAATGCTTCATTTTTGCCATGTGTGTCATGTGTGTTATTCAACAGTGCTTTAGAGAACTTCTTTTCACTTTTTTAACATATTTTTGTGTGTGTGATTCAGCAGTGCTTTAGAGACTTTTAACATAAAAAAGCACTTGGCACATACCTAGAGTACATGATTTTTCTTCGAGGCTCTTTACCAACTTTACCCAGGCTGTGTCTATGTAAGTCGAGCGCCTGAAGCAGCTGGTCCCAGGGATTTTATCTGGTGGCAGTGGGTCATCTTCTTCCTGGCTGACACAAGTTTGAGCAGCAGATGCTTCAGCTGCTAACAGATACACATTAGATTACTCACTTGCTATTGTATTGTATATTTGGATAGGTTGGTTTTCTAAGGGATTTTTTATGGTGTGTATTCCCTAGCGTTAGTTAGTATTGGTAATATCTTTTGTTTGAAAAGTACATAAATAGGTTGAATGTGTGCATTGTATCCACAGTAGCACTAATTTCCATTTGGCTTTAATATAGGGGCAACATTGCACAATCTCTCCCTTTGATATATGTTCAGCTTTGCTTTCCAATTGTTTAAAATTAAGCCCATGGAGGCAACCTCCATTTCTTTGGATTTTAAATGTTTATTTTAATACAATAATATTTTATTTATAACTGTCAGTCTGTAGGCATTTTATCGTATCTGTTTAGCCAACACAGCTTATAGAAATGGTCTAATATAAATTTTTGGGATATATATATATATATATATATATATATATATATAGTCACAATGCACATTGTTTTAGAGGGGAATAGTCAGAGGCCACTCCCCCAATGACAGCAGCACAGCTGAGGTTCTGTCTCCCATCAGCTCCAGCTGCTGGAGGGGAAAGGGCTTTTTTCCAAAAGAAAAAGAAAAAAGGATTTGTTTAACCCCTGCAGTGCTAGACCCGTCACAACCATATATAGAAATAACTAAAGACGTTAGAGAGGTAAGGTAGAGGATATAAGTAGTTATATGGTCATGCATGCTTAGGGGGCCTAAGAATTATACCCTAACAAATATCAGCTACTCTTGAAACCCCTTTGAATTAGTAATACACAGGTGAACAAGTATGTACTTCCTGGTACTGTAGTGGTAGTTGTCCTATTGGCATATTATAACGTCTATTAAACGGATTAAAAATATGTAATATATTTTATCTATGGAATAAAATTGTTTTTTAATATATTTTATCTATGAAACAAAAACACCTTCTATGTTTCTATGTTTCATAGAAGTTATAGGTGTTTGGCTTAATGTTTTTATCTAATAGGTGGCTTTAAAATGGGCCCGCTCACCCGCTTCACTCCTGGGGCATCACATTTTGAAATTCTTGTGCAAGGATTGAAAGAAAGTTTGAAGTTGGGCAAAACTGCTTATGGGTTTTACTAGGCTTCCTTTCAAAGAGGGCCAAAACCTATGAAATGAACTTTCCCATTTGGTTTCCTGGTTGTGTTGCTCTATATTCTCACCAGATATTACACATGTGCACATGTGTTGGCTTCCCTGTGATTCCTGGAAGACTTGAATAGCTCCTGCAGGGGAGGGTGCAGGAGATTCTGTGGAGCTTACCAAATCAAGATACTCAGGGCAGACAACCTTAGAGTCTTTAAGATTCTATTGCTGCCTAAATAGGTTTTGGTCCCCTTTACTGCCTACATCGCAGGGCATTCCAAATGCCCCCGGGGTAGAGAGAGGACCTCAAGTCTCTTTTTAAAATCCCATAGGGCAGGTGTTCTCTGTATGTTCTGTATGGTTCACTGAGTTCAATGAGGTCATTTTTTTAAGCTTTCCTGCATGTGGCCTATTGTGTTTACAATCTTTTTGAAATGAGGTGGCAGGTAAACCTTGACGGGTGCAAGGGAAGAAATGAATCAGAACAGCTAATAAGGGGTTTCCATAGAAAGCAATTTTATAGACAATTAAGTCTGTAAAAATTCTCTAATTTGTATTTAAATCCCAGGCAGCTAACAAGCCGTGTGCAACACACACTAACAAAACAAAGAGGAGAAAGAGAACCTGTAATTATGCATTAATGAGCACCACTATCTTACTTTTCATGTCATGTAAAAACGGAACATTTCTAACTGACGAGGAATTGTTTGTGGGTGGCGCACCGTGAAAATGCATATTGCTAAATGAAGTATGCAGACTCGCTTAGTAACAAATGTCACGATCACAAATTATCCTAAACACCATTTAACTGGAGCAGGCGAGATACCAGGGCAGTGGCAGGATGGCATTTAAAAGCTGCGCTCCTATTTTTGCCTTCTTTTGTATTTAGATGATATAAACAAGAAAAAAATACAAAGATATAATTAGATAGGCTTGCATAAACTCTTCTCTATTGAGATTGTTACAATTGTCATCTTTGACAAAATGTTAGCAAGGTTGTATCTGAGGTGCAGCTTCCTCAAGCCATTTATTCCACCATATCGGGCTTTAGTTATACATTAAAAAAAAAGTTTTCCCACAGTCATTAGGGTTCTCGCAGGGGCAGACTGAGGCCAAATTTCGATGGGATTTTAAACAAGCTGGTGAACTCCGCTCCCAGTGGGGTTCCCTGCCAGTCAGCTGGTGAGTTCCCTGAGCTGAGGCTATAAGCTTTGTAGAACCAGCTACCCCTATTAAAGTGGACCAAAATCTGGGCGATCGATTCCTTCCCCCGGGGCATCCAAAATCAGGATTCCCCCCTGTGTGAAACCCCCCAGGTTGCCCGCTATACTTACCTTACTTTACCAGTCCAACTGCGCATGCGCGGGCTATGGCTGCATCCCCGCTATCCCTCTAGCAGGGCACGTACCCCAGGCAGCCATTTGTGAATGACCGGCATGGGCTGGCTCCCTGTTAGAGAGAAGCGGGGGAAGAGGCTGTCAGCGCGCTTGAAGGCGCTCTGCTAAGACATCGCTCAGATGTGCATAGCTCAGTGGCTCCGAGCGTGCTGATTGGACGAGCGGCCGCGCATGCGCCATAGGACCAGGATGAGGTGAGTTTCCTCGGGGGATCTGGTGGGGTTCACGTAGCGGGGAACCACCGATTGGGGTACCTTGGGGAAAAGGACCAAAACCCAGGATAGTCAAAATCCTGGGTTTTGATCCACTTTAAAGTGGTGGTATTGAGTTGACGCTTTAGCATTGAAGGGGCAGAGACAGTACTGCGATATGGGGTGGGTGTACACCCCACCCACATATTCATGATGCTGAGGCAAAAAAACTACAGGAGTCAGAACATGTGTCTTGGCTGGGAGGCACTGTGGGTTCAGTTAGAGGAAAGGGTCCATGTCAGTGGTCAGCTTTCGCTCCATCCCCGACTGTGCTGCAGAGACTGGGTCTGGGCACTTACCTACAATACCCCTACCACATTATCTGCCCCTAATCCTGAAATTTCAGTTCTAACACTTTAAAGCAGGCCAAAACCCTCCAAAACAAAGCTAATACACACAAGTTGCCTTACAAACGAGGAATGCGCTGGGTGAATGCGAAGCGGCACGGGCGGCCGCGATCGAAGGTGTCCTCTCTGCTAATTCCCCACTCCGTATCTGACGTGTTATACCCGTTGCCAGGCTAAGTATTTTTTTGCCTCCCTTTCTGCCCTGTTTTGCTTTTGTTGGTCTGTATTGAAGTGTTTGCTGTAGTTCATGTTTTGTGTCCATGACCAATATTTATTCATACACTTATAGGTCATTTTCTATAACATTAGTTTGTATATATTTTCTTACACTGTATCACTGTATATGTTTCCACATGTATTGACTATTTGGTTATGTAATTAGATGAAGATTTTTTGAATTGTACTCGGATTGTGTTTTTGATTATGCACTGTCACTTTAGTATATAATTGAGTAGATATTTGGGGCTTTTTTGTGGGAGGGGTTTTGTGCCGGCACAAAAAGAGCGATTATTAAAGGGGATTTTTTATACGGTCTGATATTTTAGGAGTTGCCCAGGTATTTTTTGCTGTGAATAGCAGCGCTGGATGGATTTTGGGGATACGCAGTGTTTTTAATGTGTTAGTTGTGTATTGTATGTTGTGTTTTTGTCTTTCTTGATCATATGTGACTCTTAATAAATGATTTTGTATTATAATTGATTGAATTGGTGCTCCTGATGTTTGGGTTTCTGGGCTTGGTCCCATGAGCCTAATTAGCTTTAGTGTTTCAGTGTTTGCAGTGTAGCACAGCACTTTTAATTGTGGGCGGTGCACCACTTTGTTAGATTTGCATCTATAAGGCATACATGAAATGTATTGATTCAGGTATGCATTGCTATACAATTTATGGCCTCGGCCATGCTGATACATGCAATGCCTTGGTGCTAAAGGCGCGCAGACTCCTCCACATAGGCCCTTATTTATGAAGGAATAGCGACACGTAGCGACGGGTGAGCGACCGGTAATGACGGGCACCGCCACGAGAACGCCGGCTCCCCACCACAATCACGCATTTATCAAGCCGATCCTGCTTAGCGACTGAGATAGCCAGATAGCCACTCATTCATCATTATTCCAGCCTCAGCCCACAGCGCCAGCGTCCGACCTTGAACAGCGACAGGTATGACCTCTGGCTACCTGGCGCTCTCCAATGCATTTCAATGGAACAATCTTTAAATATTCATAATTAATTATTATTGTTTTTTTTTTTTTTTTTTTTTTAAATGTGAAAAATTCTGTGACCACTTCTGCCATGTTAGATAATTTTTTTAAGGTAAAAAAAAAAAAAATTGTGCAGAATTGATATTACAGGTCTGATATTAATGTATTCATATTACTAAATTCTTAAAAAAAATTTTTTTTTTTGGTTTCCAAAAATATGGTGGTTTGTGGGTTAAAAAACTACTTTTAACACATCGCCGCCAGCGCTCTGGGGTTTAAACATGCATTTCACAGCGCGAGAATTTTTTGAGCGTGATTTTTTGATGAATATGGTGGGAGCCGGTCGCTCTGACCAGTCGCTATCATGCGCACCCATACATCGCGGAACCTGTCAAATAGCGACTCGTCACCCCGTATTCAACATTACTGCACACCGACTCAGTCGCTATCAACAACCGAACAATGGCCAAGCACAGCGACTACTAGCGGGCGCTGTGAAAATACTGCTACAGTCTCTCAACTGTCGCTACCTGCCGCTATTAATGAATCGGCCTCCCAGCCACAAAACATGTTCAACAATAGCAATCCGAGCCCTCAAAGGTCCCGTAAGTGGATCGGAAATGAAACGGATTTATAGGGTGGTGGTCCGTCGGAAATCAGCTCTCTGAATCAGACGGAAACCCTTCCCAACAACGGAAGTTATCTGAACGAACGGAAAATTTCCGATTTTGTTTGGAAAGTGATCCGAACTAACGGAAATGTTCCGATTTGCTTCCGTTCATCGAAAGCGCATATACACATTCTCCCGAACGTTCGTAAGAATGAAAAATGGACGAAAAAAAGCAAAAAAATTACAGACACCCACTAAAACTTTCACAGACAGCTACGGAAGTCCGGACGAATGTGTCTCTCAATCGAGGCTCATGTCTGCATGTTTTAGCTTAGTTCATTAGAGGGTTAGTGAGTCACTGAAGCAGTGCACAGGATGTTCACTATGTAGGGATCTCCCAGGTTTTTTAAATTGAGTTTTCACTCTCCAAAACTCGATCTATCTGGCTCCCCCACCCCAGGTACATTACCGTTTGGATGTTTTCTGCCCTCAATGCTGCTCCTCTTATTCCTGTCATAGTGATTTCAGTTTTCATTTTCCCCAGGTATGCTACTTGTATGCCATTGGTTTCTAACAGGATACTATTGTTCTAAACCAGCTGTTTAAGCCCCCCCTCCTTGCAATATCATCCTGGGAGCATTTAGAGCCTACTGAAATTTGGCTAGAAGGAAGATAAGAGCCAAAAGAAGATTTTGTTTTCCCCCACAATTTTTCTTTATAGCCCAAATCGCTTGGGAGTAATTTTATCCAATTCATTACCAGGACACTAAGGGGCCTTGATACATGTTTTTTTTCAATTTACCCTTCCTTAGGCTGTGGTTGGGCCACTTTAACAGTAGTTGAATCCATTCCTGCCCTGATCTGTTCCTGTAGCCTCAGCTGTGTGGCTTACTCATTTACCATCTGGGAACACATTATGGGCATGGCTCAGGGGGGACTTCAGGGGCTAGTCATGGGTTTTCTAGGACTGAAAAAAATTCCAAGCTGATTTTAGACCCCGATCCACACTGCCTGTTGCTGAGTGGAGCCAAGGTTACAGATTGTTACATGTAAAGTACAAGATCTCCAAACATTTATAGAAAAATATCAATAAGTTTTGACTTGTGTTCTACTTTAATATGTCAAGGTTCACTATCAGAACAACCTTTAAGGATTCCTTCGTGTCTAATATTTACCTTCGTACGAAGGGCAGATGTTTTTAGCTTCCATTATGAACTCTTGAAAGGCCTCTCCTGCTGGTTGACACTTTACATTTTTCCCTCCCTCGCTCTCTGTTCTAATCCTTGCACGCCACAGCAGACTGATTTACCCTGAATAGCCCTTAATGTAGAAATTAAGCAGCAAAAGCAGCTAACTCCTGCATTGGGATAACAAGATTAGAGAACAAGAAATTGCTAATGGAATTATGGAACAGATGCTTTCGCTCTAGGAATCCGAGAGATCCGATTGGTTAATTGTGAGAACTGACGGAATTGCACAAAGCTAAGAGCCAAATTTTGTGGTGGCCAAGCTGTTTACGGAAGCCTCTAGCTGTAACAATAGGCCATCAGGAGGACATTAGCCTGCAATGTCTCCTCAGAAATGTATCTGAGATTGATGGAGTTGGGAAATCAAAAGGAAATTGAATTTGCATATCTCAAGATAAACATTTTTCTGCCTCTTATGTTTTGTCTTCAGGTTATATGTAAACTTGTTTTCTCAAATCATTCTATAAACAACAAAAGAGAAATTGTTCAACCAAGGTAATAGCAAGAATGTGTGCACATGAAAGAGCCATTAAAAGTATCAAGTTTAGCTAATGATGAACATGGTAAAACAAAAAAATGAGTTGTGTTGCTACAAAAGAAAAATGATGTACAACTCCAGGTTTTATATGTGCCAGAGATTGATATTGCACCACACAAATCCAAAAAGATGTAATTACATTAAAAATATATTTATTAGCCTTAAAGTGGACCAACACCCAGGGGTGATCGGCCCGGGAATCTCTAAGATTCCCGGGCCGATCACCTCCCTCACCGCGGGACATCCGAGATCGGGATGTCCCGCGGGGTGAAACCCCCCCATAACCCAAAAAAACCTTACCTTATCGGCGGCCTCCCGCGCGCCCCTCTAGACGTGCGTGCACCCGCGCCGGCCAATTGTGAATGGCCAGCGCGGGCGCGCGCCCTGTAAGAGTGACGTGCGGGAGGCGGCGGCGGACGCGCTGTCTTGGACGTCGCTGTCACCCGCTTGGACGTCGGCGGGGATTGGACGGCTCGGTCACGTGGGAGCGTGGTGAGGTGAGTTTTTGGGGCTTTCTGGGGGGTTTCACACAGCGGGGTGACCCCCCGAAGTGGACCAAAACCCAGGATAGTCAAAATCCTGGGTGTTGGTCCTCTTTAAAAAAACACAAGACATATTAAAAACCTTTTAAAACACGCATCTACCAGGAGGGGGCGCCAAATCACCCTCTAGCTGTCAGCCTATTTTGATGTATGTAAGGTTTTATCCCCCCTTATCACCACACTAATGAACCCTACTATCTAATGTGTCTAAATCAATCCATATAACATATATAAATCATATATATGGGAGACTAATCACAAATATTTATAGCACTCTTTGTCTTTTAATACATTTTCCCATATTTCTTGTATTGGTAATTTATATATATAAACAAGACAATTATGTCCCGCCGTAGATGTCTCTGCTGTAAGGTCTAATCCGATAATTCATAACTAATTTCATAACTACGGTTCCCCTTATCAGTTTGGTGGCTCTCCTCTCCATAGTCAGGGCATCCTTTCTATGACCTGCACCACATATTCCAGATGAGGCTGCACCAATGCCTGGTATAGAGGCAAAATGACATCCCTATCCTGTGATTCTATGCCTCTTTTAAAGCATGACAATGCTGTATTTTGCCGGCCTTGGAAGCAGCTGCTTGACATTGCATGCTGTTATTTAGCACTTGGTCTACTAGTACACCCAGAGCCATCCGTCCACAAGTGAGTTCAGCTTTACGCCCCCAAGGACAGATATGGCCTGCAGCTTATTACACCCCCAGGTTCTTGAACCTTACATTTATCCACATTGAACTTTGTTTGCCAAGTTGACTCAAAGTGTCCAAGTAAAACTGTAAATTAAATTTAGTGCCTAGCCAAGGCACACAGGAAGCCTTTCAGAAACAGAAGAGGGTGTTTTTAACTGTTATTAAACAAAGTGAATTACTATGCAAAGTGGTATCTAAGAAGTCTTGAAGTTCATCAAGCTCTTGAAAAGAGTTAGGCTCCTCCTACACTATGAGTCCGGTTTATAAATTGAGCCATTCTGTGCCATCCATTTCTTTTTTTTGGCAGATGTAATCTTTTCTTATGTGTGCATTGAATGGCTTTGCATTCTTAGATAATCAACTTGCATTGGCGCACTAGGTTTCTCTATAGGCCAGTCTGTGTCAGTGCTTGGTTGTGTACCAAATCCTTATGCTGGATTTAACTGTGCCAATAAGCGCTACTCATGTTCATGTGATATTTGCTCATTTTAAGCATGCAGGGGAGGTTGGTGTTGGATCTTAAACACGCTGGCTTTTGATACCATTTTTCAGTTGTTGAGGTTAGATGAATGCATTGGTAAGAAACTCCGGAGGAATAAGTTATTTTTGACAGTTTGTAAAAGATAACAGTTTGCATCATCTTCATCATGGCATTTTTTACACAAACAATTTCCTTTTTTTGTAAAATAGTAACATAGTAACATAGTATGTGAGGCTGAATAAAGACTTTAGTCTATCCAGTTCGGCCTGTTTATCTCCTTCCAGTGGTCTGGTAGCCATAGCTGGAAATGTTATTACATGCCAGGAAGGCATCAAGGCCACTTTTGAACGTTTTTACTGTATCCATCATTACTACCTCCTCTGGCAGCGAGTTCCATAGTCTCACTGCTCTTACAGAGAAGAATCCCCTCCTATGTCGGTGGAGAAAGCACCTTTCCTCTAACCTTAGTGGATGGCCTCCGGTTATGGTTACACTCCGGGGTATAAATAAATTGTGGGACAGATCTTTGTATTGCCCCTGGGTATAGTTATACATAGTAATTAGATCACCCCTCAGGCGTCTCTCTTCCAAACTAAATAAACCTAACTTAGACAATCTTTCAGGGTAATCTATTCCCCACACTTCTTTTATTAACTTAGTTGCCCTTCTTTGAACGTGCTCCAGTTCTGATATGTCCTTCTTAAGCACAGGGTTCCAGAACTGTACACAGTACTCCATATGGAGTCTGACCCGTGACACAGGGGTAAAATGATGTTCTGGTCATGAGCACCTATGCCCCTCCTGATGCACCCCATGATCCTGTTTGCTTTGGCAGCTGCTGCCTGGCATTGATTACTACAGTTAATGAACAATTTCCTTTTCCATAAAAGTGGAGCAGACACTTCTTAAATCAGGCCCAATGTGTATCCACATTTTGTCATCCCAGAAAAAGAGGAGTCCCACAACTCCTCAATCTAACCTCATTAAGTAATGGCACCACTCAAAATATATGAATTACATTTTTTGGATTCTTTATTATTCAAAAAACTCTATATACACATATACACACATTAAAAAGCTCATTACAATACATAAACACACAACCTGTAAAAAGGAAGTGGGGGGGGGGGGGGAACACGGGGGAAGGAACAAACCAAGCCCCATAGATGATAAATGCTTTATGCCATAGATGTATCCAATTCAATAATACTCTTTTTACTGTTCCTAGCCAGGTTGAATATATATATTGGTGCTAATTTAATAAATAAATTAATATTATGACAATTAATTACATTAATATTATAACAATTACTGTGCAAAATGAATATAAGTGCATAAAGTGCTAATGCTAATTAAGAGGACAGCCAGGCAGCGAAAATACAGATACACATGTAAAGAAAAAGTCACTCACATATCAAAACGGCCTATCAGCATAGCCCCCCCCCCACACCATGCGCTGTTTCTATCCTCGTATGGGCACACTCTTTAGGATATAGCTGGTGCGGTTTTGTTTGTACGCAATTTATCCACATTTTGTGGTAGCATTGGGGTGGCCCCCAGATAGCCACCAAGAACACTCTGTCTCATCTCTGTTGATGGATCCATAAGCTGCTCTGCGCAAATCCAAGGGTCAACCAGTGACAGCTTCAGAGGCCACCCAATGCCAGCTCCAGATAATTGCCTAGGAGCTCGGCCTGAGAGTTCGGCAGTCACAAGGGACACGTAACAGTGACATCAAGGAGCAGGAGGCCAGTGCGGCCACCAACCTCCTGAAGAATAGTGGCCCTTGAGGAAGAAATCAACATGCTTCTGAAATATAGGCTGTTTCCAAGGCAACAATTAAGTTATAGTTACGACCACATTAGGCATTACATTACATTACAAATGAGTGTTAATTATGACTTTTTTATTGTCCACTACCTACAAAAGAGACTATTACTACTACCAAAAAGACATTGTGCTAACATGGCTTGTCAGAGAAGGCATTTTTAATCTACTTTGTACTGCATTAGGCCTCAAGGGTAGGTGTATAATGTAATATTTGCCTCAGGAGCTACCTTTTCTTCAATGGTGTATGGGCACCACTGGTGAAAAATGTGTCCCAACACTATATCTCAGTGAATGCAATACTTCTTGACCTATCAATCAGTTTCCATGGAAGGTAGCGTCCTAATGCACTGCCATGCAAGGATGCCTACACTTCAAGGTTGTTAAGCGAAAATAGGTTTTTTTTATTTCTATACCTTCAAAAACATTTTGGGTTGAATGAAAAGACATGCTCTTTCATTGTCTTAGATAATACTTAACAACCTCAGACATGCACATAGACTTAGTTACCGTCTCCTTCATAATAAGCACAAGTCAAAGGTCGCAAAATGCCATCCGCCTGCCAGACAGCACTCCTTCTCCGCATCTCTAAACAAAATGTAATGCTGCATCCTGAATCTGTCAGGTCACACACAAATTGTTGTTTAATTAGGCCCACACAGAGAAAGATATGATCTGTAGAAAAACAGATGGCTTCCGCCACCAACTGCCCTTTAGCAGTTTCCAACATTTGCACAAGAAATTACATCTTATGCCATACTCCATATGATTTACATTATTATGTAATCAGTTATAATGGCAGGAGGGTCTGCTTCTCATCTGATTATCCTACCTGAGCAGGTTTTTCAGACTCACATCTATCCCATTGGCTACTGCGCTCAACAGCCTGCACGCTTGGCTACCATGAACAACAGCATGCAACCACTTTTGTCTATTTCATGTGGTGCTTTCCTGTACATGATAGCTCCCATGAGATTTGATAATACTTTATAATTTAGTAGTACCTTTTACCCCTGGTAGAACCTGCAGGCTTTCTAGGCAACCAACACGCATTTTAGACAAAATAGGTGTTGGCCACTGCACAGGGGGGGGGGGGGGGGGGCATCAGCTTTGACATACACCGAATCATTGAAAAGGCAATTTACCCTTAAAGTCAGCAGTGTGATTGGTAGTTGAGAGGCTCTGTAACCACACACAGTCTCTCACCGAACTGGGAAAATGCTTCCAAACTGAAAACAACATTCAGTTTTGACTTTTTAGCCACTATTTTAGGCAAACCCAGGCTAACTCTGCTAAAGTTATGCCTACACCTAGCAGACTCCTAAATAATAAATGCAAAAGCTAGGTAATACAAAAATTAGTTTCTCTTAGATTATGTTTTATTTTTATTTACTGTTTTTATTTAAATATAACCTATACAATAAAATGTGTGAAAATCATCATTAAATTATAGAAGTATTGTTGGTATTTGAGAAGCAATGTAATCACACACTGTCTTTCAATGAGCTGAAAAAATGCTTCTAAACTGAAAAACAACACTCAGCTTTGTCTTTATTCTCTCTACTATTTTAATCAAAGCTCAGGCTAACTTTGCTATAGATGTGCTTAAGACTTAGGGATTAGGTTTTGCAATAATTAACGGGGCTTGAACTACTTTTTTAAAAGCTGCATTATATGAAAATGTATTAACTTATAGTTTTTGTTAAATGCTACTATTTTTATTTAAATCTAACCCACTAATCTAACTACTGTATAATACAAATATATTTGCAAAAATCAATGATCAAATAAAATAATTATTAAAGTTATTAAAATTAAAAATAGAATTTTGTCCTTCAGAACAGTGATCCTCAAGGGGTTAATATGCCACAGAACTGCCTTAATCACCTTCCCATATGAAGGTTTCAGTGTACACAATATACAATATACCTAATATGCCCTTTTTTGCTGGGCATGCACTTTTAAAAGACCATGCTGCCATCTGTCCAAGCTGAGCAGTAGTACAGGCTGGGTGGGCAAGAGTGCCATGGTCTTCTAAAGGCTAGAAAGCGGAGGTGACAGCGAAGGTTGGCATTTTTTAATATTTTCTGGTACCTCCGGCCACCTATTAGATTCGCTTTTATTATTGGTACAATAAAACACTTGCAGGCTGATTCATTACTAGCGCCAGGTATCGGCAGATGAGCATCTGTACAGAGGTGCTAAGAGCAACCCCTAGTATACGCTGTGATTGGCTATCGGGCGCTGTAATTGGCTATCTCATTCACTGTAGTAACCTAGCCGGCATTGATGAATGAGATGTATGTTGGGCGTTCTAACACCAGTACAGCGTTGCAGGAAGCAAAAGGTAGCACCAGCTCAGTGCGACAGACTCTCAGCGACTCACACCATATTCAACAAAAAAACAGACACACACAGTGTCGGCGCTCTAGACCTGGTCGCTATAGCATGGAGCACCAGACACTGTGTGATTAAAGTCTGTTTTTGAACACATCTACCAGTAACAAAGCGAAAACACATGGAATGACATTGTTGTAACATTGTGACATTAATACTTTAATGCCAAACCTGTAATGACAATTCTGCATAAAAATATGAAAAAGTTTTCAAAAATGACTCTTTGTAGGCCAGGAGAGGTGACACAATTATTTGAGAGACAAAAAAAAATAAAAACCCTGTTTAAACAGAAGAAAAGGAACGTCGATTGAAATGTATGGGAGAGCGACAGGTAGCGAAAGGTAATACCAGAGCGCCGTCGCTATACGCTGAGCTGCCTGTATTGATGAATTGTACACTACATGGCGCTGTTAGAGTCGCTCACCTGATTCACTTTCATAAATGTGGTATTGCGTACAGCGACCAGCGTTCACCAGACGCTTCCTGCCGCTATGAGGCACTACCTGGCTTTAGCTCTTGATGAATAAACCCCTTTGTGTTGATGTCTGTGACCCAACTTCCATGGTCCACTGACATTTAGGTAAGGTAAAGGGAAATGTTGCTCCATTTTCTTTTATATTCATTGTTCACACTGATGTATTACTAATGACCAAGAGGTAAATGTCATGAACCACTTAATGATAATGAGCAGCCATACTGAGAAAGTTCTTCTTAAAACACAAGTAGTGATAAAAGGTATCTTACAAAAGTGGCAACAGGTGTCTACATGCACCCAAGTGTTTCAGAGATGTCACATACAGGTTATCACATCTTGGTATTCAGGACCAGAAGGTGTCTTGAACATGATTAGAAAATGTTGAAATGAATGCCATCAGCAAAACAGGCTGCAAAGAAATATCCCCTAGTTAATAAAGACTTAACAGTTTCAGGGTAGCTTGTACGCCAGAGTGTGTAATCCAACGTACCAGGACCCCTGCAGTTACACTTCCAGAGATTCCCTTTGTTATCTTCTTGTTTGATCCTGCCAGCGGGATGTAGGTCTCAGGTTCAGCACCTTGGACAACGATTCTAGCGTGCAGCACATAACAAGCAAGCCCAGACCTGCTTGTTTCCTATACCCTTCATTAATAAATGTATGTCAGATCCAATATCTGATTTAAAACAGATAGAGTCTACATTTGCCTCCCATGATTCTCAGAGGCAGTAAATGATTGAAATGTAAAACCTATGAGAATAAGCTTTTATAGGTTTATATAAATGTGTGCTGATTCTTTGCTTTAGGTTTGCTCCTATGTAACAACCCAGACACACATGGGTTGATTCAAAGAAACATGTAACAGCTTGGATTTGGCTCACGATCATCCTATTTTTCACGTCCGCTCGTGCGTTCGTATGAACTTGCGAGTGATTCAATAAGCAAATACGTTTCTATCCTAAAATATACGTCCGTTCGTATGGCAGTTCGGGAATCAGACCTATGTCAGTTTCCATCCTGAATTTTCCGTTTCATTTCTCAGGTTGCAACATTGGTTTTGCCCTTTTTCCTTTTTTGTCTGGACGTAAATCCTTCTGATCTTGCGGCTCCGCACTACAAACTTACCTCATTAAAGTGCATTCTAAATATTTGGTCTTTTATTTTTCTTTATTTCATTCATTTTGTAGTAACCAACCATTACTGAATGCATTTGCATAAGTAAATCTTACTTTGTTTAATTTTTAGTTAACTTGCATTTTTTACTTGTGGATTTAATTTTAATATTTTGGCTTCAAATGGTACAACTTTAAATTTTTTGTGTGGTTACCCACACCCTCTACATACAGATTGCTCACAAATATTAAAAAACACCCAGCAACTTCTGCATGTTATGAGCCTAGAAACAGCCAAGATGGCGGCTCAGGTATTATCGGGCAGCCTGCAAACAGAAAGGGCCTTGTGACTGTGTTGCTCTGGATTCTTTGATTTCTGACCTTTCCATGCCCCCAGCTCTGCTGTGTCTGTGCAAAATACAGCAGTAACCCACATCCTGCACTTTATCCCGCTCTCCTCTCCTCAGTAAGTGTGATGCATCTGACCAAAGATGTGCTTAAATAATTAAACAAAGCAAAGGTAAACAACTACACCAATAAATGCAATCTAAAAATATTATTCTAGTACCTCAATTTTAAAATAAATAACAAAGGACATAAGTTTCATTAATTAACGCAAATATATTGCAAAATAAAGGTTTACATGCAAAGGACTAATTAAGGTCCACATTAAAATGCTTTTATAAGGCATACATGAATCAGGTATGCATTGCCATACAATTTATGGCCTCGGCCATGCTGATACATGCAGTTCATTGGAGCTCAAGACGCGCAGACTCCTCCACATAGCCAAAAAACCTGTTCACGAACAGCAATCCGGCTGCTAAAAGGTGTCGGCTGTGGCTTTCTTTTAAAACGCGTTTAGAGGTTTCTCTGAATCACACCTAAACACATCCAATTAACCTAAGTTTTACGTTTTGATCCTAAGTTTTACGTTTTGATCCTAAGTTTTACGTTTTGATCCTAAAATTTAGGAACGGACTTCCGCTGATCGTAAGAGCATATACGCATTCGTACGTAGGCTCGTGCGAGTCGTAAATGGCCAAAAAAACAGGAAAAAATGACTAACACCCACCCAAACTTACGATTCTCGATACGAAATCAATTAACTTTTGCTCTTTGAATCGAGGGGACAGTGTAGCATATCAATAATAATAATAATATGCGTAAAACCTTAGGGGCAGCAATGGCTCTGCTTTCTAAACAGAATCAAGAACTTGGATTTTTGTTTTGCTATTCATACATTTACAATGTACAACACTCATTTATATAAAATCCATTTTACTTTTTAAAACCTGGAAGCATGTAAAAGTAATATGTTGACTCTAATTTTAGTCTGCTATGCATGCAGCAGGTTGGCATCAGGGTTGGTTCTTAGAGGAGGAAGGGATAACTCTGGGTGCCAAAACTATTGGGGGCGCCTCTTTCCTAGTCATCCTGTTTTCTGTAAATGAGTCAGAGTTACCATTAGTAGTGCAGATCCAACAATATTGGACTTATTTATGGAGAGGGGGCATTGCCTGCTATGGTAGAGGCAAAGAATGGCACATACCTGTATAGGAAAGCAGCAGAACCATAGGATAAGTGAGAAGGGGGCAGAATATTTTCCTTCCCGCACTGAGCACTATTTTGCCTACAGCTGCAATGATTGGCATCAATAGGCTGGTCTGACCTTTTCTAGAAAGTCAGACATTTATGCAAATCTACTGAGGTTATTGAAAGAATGGAAAGCAAAGGAGGAATATTAACTATATATTGGAAGGTTTATACTGTATATGTGCTGCCTATTCAGAAAGTCAAATATGATGACATAGGTCCTGTACTTTGAAGGTGAAAATTGAGGCCTGGCCACTGTCCACAAGGGGGTGTATGGTGAAATATTCTCTTATATGCTTTTCCAGAGCATTGCACATTCTGGTGATTCCTGGTACTTTTAAAATAGGTTTAAACTTAAACACACATTTTTAAAAAATCCCAGTCCCCATTGTGGATGCCCCCCTGAGCATCAATGCTTACCTGATGAAGGAACGATGCCTGAGAGCCTCTCACCTGGCAACACTAAATAAACACAGGGACTGGTGCCCTTTGGACTTCATAATGCGATAATATTCATGAGCTCAAATGATCAATATATGCCTAATATCATGTACCTGATCGGAGACCCAGCCAAGGCACATACAGACAGCTCCCAGCAGTATTGCCTGCGGCTGATCCAGAGAGTGGATACAGTGGTAAACCAAGCAGAGGGGAAGGCAGGAGTGTCAAGTGTGATGATGATGATGCAGAACCAAGAACATCAAGCAGAAGCTGAGGCAGATATGGAAGTCAATAGAGGGTTAGAGCTGTACCTGAAGTGAGCCAACAATGAGCAGACGGTAAAGGGCTACATCATGCACTGGTTCAAGCATGGGGAATCTGCGAACAGGTCTGGTTTTGGTCTTTCACATGGAGGGACTGACTGTGCTGCAGACAAATCGGGTTCCCATTACTGTTACCAGTCCAGAGCCAGAAAGAGCTGTAATCCAGTGCCAGGGTTCAGAGAGCCAAATCATGTGGTCATCAAAGCTAGAGGTCGGTGTCCAAAGCTAGGGGGTCAGAGCCCAGCAGGGTCAATGTCCATAGCCAGAAAGTCAGAGCCAAAGTCAAACTGGGAGCAGGAGGCAAGCGTCCCTTCAGGAAGGGGTGTGACAGTGCGCATGGATGAGCGCGTGCACACCAGCACACGTAAGTAAGAGCAGGCCTTCTACCGTGAGACAGAAAGGGGTTGTGGTAGACCTGCTGGATGGGAGTTCTGAGTGCATCTGGCACAGATGTCACAGTTCTTTATACGATATTTCCAATCTGAGTTAATGGTAGACCACCAAAAAGATTGTTTAACCAGGTCCCAGGTTCTGCATACCCTGAAATGTCCAGCCACCATGTGACCAAAGATTCGGGAACAAAGGTTCTATCTTTAAATAGAAAAAGTCCTTCCTTAAGAGTACAATTGGTGACATGGTAGGTCAGTGTGGTCTGAACATTCCTTGATTTCTGAAAATAAATTGGGGCTGTTGATTTGAATAATGGGGGCAGGTTCACTAGAAGAATCCTTGAAACCTGAATGGATGTGGGACAGGGCATTCGCTATTCCATTCTTGGAACCTGGCCAATATGCTATGTGAAATGAAAATTAGGGGCAAAAGTGTCCACCAAGCCTACCTGGGTGTCAGTCTTTTTGCAGAATGCAGATATTCCAAATTTTTATGATCGAAAATTGAAAATTAGGACCGGATGTTGAGCATCTAGCAGATACTGCCACTCATTTAAAACCAACTTGATTGCTAGCAGCTCTGTGTCCCCCACATTGTATTTCCTCTCCGAAGGGGTAGGTTTTGTGGAGAAGAAGACCACCGGGTGTAGAGAATTCTTTTTTCCCGTTCTTTGAGACAAGATGGCACTAACTGCTGATTCAGAAGCATCCACTTCCACAATATAGGGGAGCTGGGTATCATGATATTTCACGAGTAAACAGATGTTTTTATTCTTTTAATATTTTGTTATTTATAATTGTAAAGTTAGGATACAAACTATAATAATATAGTTACACAATCAATGCACTGTATGCACTGTAATTTCCATATATTACTGTTGTTACAAGTATTATGGATAATAAAAGCTTGAGTTAAGGAAATATTTTGGTTATAAACAATATTCAATTATTTGAGATAAAAGAGCACATTTCTAATGTTTCTTTAAAAGGATAAATTAGGGTAATGAGTAGGTGGGAAGGATGTGAATGTCGAGACAAACTGATATATGTATTATAAGGATATACCGAGACTTTCCCCAAATGTGGGGGGAAAATGTCAGTGCGTCTTATCGGGCGAATGTAAAAAAAAAACAACAATTCCCTGCCCTATGTCATCACGTCCTCCTTGTCCCCGACATCCACGTTTTCCCCGGCGCCGCCATTGCTTGTCCGGTGGTGAGAGCACACACAGAGCAAACACTCAGCTTTGTGCAGCTGGTGGGCGCGGCCAAGGCTCAGCGCAGGCCGCTCCACCCACTGCACGGAGCCGGGTGCTTGTGTGTCATTGTGCCACCGGAGAAGAAGCAGTGAGGGCGGCTAGGACAGCGTGGGCATTGATTAGTTGCCCGCCAGCCTGCCGCTCCTCCCAACTTCTGGCTGTGGCAGCTCGCCCAGCAGCGCAGAAATGATGGGTGTGTGAGCTTTTATTTTGTTGTTTTTCTTCTTTTACCTATGGGGAATGGGAAGGGGTAATGCCACACTGCCTGTGGGAATGGGAGGTGGATAATTCCACACTGTCTATGGGAATTGAAGAGGAGATTGCCACACTGCCTACGAGAATAGGAGGGGGGAATGCCACATTGCCTGTGAGAATAGGAGGGGGAAATGCTACACTGTCTGTAGGAATGGGAGAAGGGAATGCCACACTGCCTATTGGAATTGGATGGGGGGATGCCACACTGCCTATTGGAATTGGATGGGGGGTGCCACACTGCCTATTGGAATTGGATGGGGGGGGTGCCACACTGCCTATGGGGAATGGGATGGGGGAATACCACACTGCCTATGGGATTGGGTGAATACCACATTACCCATGGAGAATAGGGGGGAGAATGCCACTCTGCCTATGCGTGGAGGATTCTGCACCTTGCCTATTATTTGTTTAACACAGCATTTTCTTTCTTAGTTTCCTCCTCCAAATCCTAGGTGCGTCTTGTGGGCAGGTGTGGCTTATAGGGAAAAAAATATGGTACCTTTTGTCAAATCAATGTTGTTTGGAAAAAAGTATTGAATCCAAGGAATTAAGATCTGAGTTAATAATTCCAATGAACGATTTCATATAGCAGATATTTTCTCACTTGTCATTATTTTATTGACTCTAGATGAAAGGTCTTGGAATGGCAGTTGATCGTTTTTCTAGGAGGATGCTAAAATGAATTTAGCTGCTGTTAAAATATGTTGTATAGAAGTTGAAACTCGTTTATATTACATTATGGGGGTTTTACTGCCAGCAATGCATATTCAGGAGAAGGGTTAACAGTAAAACCGAATAGTTTAGAACATTTTTGCTACAGGACATTCCTACCAAGTATGAAAATAAGAACCTAAATCTGGACAGATTCTAAAACAAAGAGGTGAAGCACTTGGTAAGGATTTAAGAACATGTTTTGGTACTAGGTATCAATGCATGAGTAATTTTACATTGATCTCCAAGGCTCTAATATCCATATTGTCAAATATTTCACCAGAATGCTTTTGTAGGTGTTTCTTGTGAAGACTTTCCCAAGGGGTTTGTTATAAAGTGTCTATCAATATGGGGGTGTATTATTAAATGTACGTCTCAATATATTATTAGCGTGCTCTCTGTGTTATTGTTAACTATTGTAAATAGTTTCTCAAAAATTCTGTTTTTTCAGTGTTTGGTGTGTACTAATTTGCAATAACTAAAGACAGCGGAAGGTCCCACTCCTTCCAAGACACCCCTGTAATGTATGGCACCACTACTAATTATTTTATTATACAAAAATTCATTTATTTGTTTGATAGCAATACCACATTAACTACATACACGGAAGACAACTTTAAAAAACATCCAAGACAAAACAATGGAAGTGACGCTGGTGACGTCACGCAACGCGTAGACGGAGGGGCAGTGGGCTGGTGGTCGTTTTCATATGTAAGTGATTTGTTCTTATTCTTTTTTTTGTTTGGGGGTTTCATTTCAGTACCCCTCCTGGATGGTTCTTGCATTATATTTCACTTATTTCCCTAGTTAGATTAGGTATTAGGGTGTTTGGGTATTACACTTGCACTTTTATTGATGTAGGGTATGATGTAACATGGTTGTTTGTTTAAAATAATGATGATGGATATGCACTGAAGCACTTTATTATCTTTTGTACCAGCCAGGCAGTATTAATTTTGTAATGTTTGCTAGATTGATTGTATTTTCCACTTGCCCCCTGCCACTTATATGTGGGTTCTTCTCCCTTCCTTATTGACATTGTTTTGTCTTGGATGTTTTTTAAAGTTGTCTTCCGTGTATGTAGTTAATGTGGTATTGCTATCAAACAAATAAATGAATTTTTGTATAATAAAATAATTAGTAGTGGTGCCATACATTACAGGGGTGTCTTGGAAGGAGTGGGACCTTCCGCTGTCTTTAGTTATTTATGGTAATATTACCCCGTGTGCACACTACATACTGAGTTATTCTGTGCAGTGGTGCAGTCTCATATCTCTGTTTCTAGTACTACTAATTTGCAATGGTAACAGGGTTATATTGTATTAAGTAACAACCTTCTGGGTCTTTAATGACTTTTTCTTGTGAAAACTGCTAAGTTCTTTTAAAGGCAACTAAGGCTCCTCTCTATTTAGCTTCTGATGAGGCAGTAAAAAACAAAGGGTCGTCTCTATTTAAGAATTTAGGAATCAATGATATTCTAAAAATTCCTATGTTCTGCCACTGACAATTAAATATATTTTTATTTACTGATATCATGATGACAATTCCAGGGCCGCACTTGGTAGGATGTATTGTTTTTAAATGTATTTAGGTAATTTACCTGGGTACAGTATATCAAGAATATTTAAAGACACATTTAAAAAATAAATGAGTGTTAAACTGTATGATATGTGCGATCCTCCCTCCCCATTCTGTTTTCCTCATTGTCACTTGTCAATGGCATTTTATTTTCATAAAAATGGTTGTTTGATATTTGTTGCAAGTTGACCTATAGGAGCAAGCCGCACAATTATAACAAATAAAAAATGGGGCTACTCACCTTTTGTCCAGCCCAGCTACAACTTACCGAGTTCAGAGACAGAGGACGTCATGAGTGCAGTGGGTTTACACCCTGTAGAACACCAATTTAATTGCAATGGAGGTGCGGTTTAAAAGTGGTAGTCATACAGGCATGTGCCTTTCTTTGCGATCAGCCCTGCCCTCCCCCCCTTATGCTTCCCAGACAGTCAATGAGTAAGTTTATCAGCTGAGGCTATGCAAAAACACAGGGACAGATCATAAGCTTGGTGGATATGACCAGTTTAAAAGACCCAATTCAGGACGCCCCATCGTGTGATTCCCCCCTGTGAACAGAGCTTAAAACAGAGCTGTAAGCCATTAATATGCACATCATACAGCACTGATTGGAGGAAAGCCCATACATGTGCCTTAGGAACGGCGGGAGGGAATGTTTTTAGGGTGATCTGGGGGAGGGGGTTCACATAGTAGGGCATCACAATTTGGTCATAATCCCAGGTTTTTGTAAAACCCTACACATACCCCTCGATTCAAAGAGCAAAAGTTAATTGATTTCGGATCGAGAATCGTAAGTTTGGGTGGGTGTTAGTCATTTTTTCCTGTTTTTTTGGCCATTTCCGACTCGCACGAGCCTACGTACGAATTCGTATATGCTCTTACGATCATCGCAAGTTCGTTCCTAAATTTTAGGATCAAAACGTAAAACTTAGGATAATTGGATGTGTTTAGGTGTGATTCAGAGAACAGTTTTCCAACCTCTAAATACGTTTTAAAAGAAAGCCACTGCCGACACCTTTTAGCAGTCGGATTGCTGTTCTGGAACAGGTTTTTTGGCTATGTGGAGGAGTCTGCGCGTCTTGAGCTGCAATGAACTGCATGTATCAGCATGGCCAAGGCCATAAATTGTATGGCAATGCATACCTGATTCATGTATGCCTTATAAAAGCATTTTAATGTGGACCTTAATTAGTCCTTTGCATGTAAACCTTTATTTTGCAATACATCCATATATTTGCGTTAATTAAAGAAACCCATATCCTTTGTTATTTATTTTTAAATTGATGTACTAGAATAATATTTTTAGATTGAATTTATTGGTGTAGTTGTTTACCTTTGCTTTGTTTAATTATTTACGCTCATCTTTGGTCAGATGCATCACACTTACTGAGGAGAGGAGAGTGGGATAAAGTGCAGGATGTGGGTTACTGCTGTATTTTGCACAGAAACAGCAGAGCTGGGGGCACGGAAAGGTCAGAAATCAAAGAATGCAGAGCAACACAGTCACAAGGCCCTTTCTGTTTGCAGGCTTCCCGATAATACCTGACCCGCCATCTTGGCTGTTTCTAGACTCATAACATGCAGAAGTTGCTGGGTGTTTTTTTATATTTGAGAGCAATCTGTATGTAGAGGGTGTGGGTAACCACACACAAAATTTTAAGTTGTACCATTTGAAGCCAAAATATTAAAATTAAATCCACAAGTAAAAAATGCAAGTTAACTAAAAATTAAACAAAGTAAGATTTACTTATGCAAATGCATTCATTAATGGTTGGTTACTACAAAATGAAAGAAATAAAGAAAAATAAAAGACCAAATATTTAGAATGCACTTTAATGAGGTAAGTTTGTAGTGCGCAGCCGCAAGATCAGAAGGATTTACGTCCAGACAAAAAAGGAAAAAGGGCAAAACCAATGTTGCAACCTGAGAAATGAAACGGAAAATTCAGGATGGAAACTGACATAGGTCTGATTCCCGAACTGCCATACGAACGGACGTACATTTTAGGATAGAAACGTATTTGCTTATAGAATCACTCGCAAGTTCATACGAACGCACGAGCGTACGGGAAAAATAGGATGATCGGCACCAAAATCCAAGCTGTTACATGTTTCTTTGAATCGACCCTATAGTCATAATGCTGAGGCTATAACACTGCTGGGAAATATTGTGAAGTAGGAGAGTACAGTGAGGGGGGCTTGGGAAGAAGAAAGTCGAAGGAGGTGTTAGAAGAGGAATAAATGAATTCCGCTAAAGGCTCTGAGTAAGGAGACTAACGAAGTCAGTTCACCCCTGTAAACAGAGGTACTATATGTTAAAATGATACTTGTGTTTGTGCTAGCACACTGCTCATTGTTACTGGATGTGATGTGGATATTTCAGCGCATGGTAAGTTTCCTGTTGTGCTGGGGGGGGCTGGGATATTCACCTGAACAAATAGCCAATCTGTATATATATATATATATATATATATATATATATATATATATATATATATAGCCAGATTAAGTGTGGTGGAGGCCCCTGAGCATGAAATCTGGTGGAGGCCCCAGATACAGTATTTTTTTCCCTTTAAAATAATAGTCCAGCCAAGTAACTGATTGGTGGTTGTCTGGCACCCGCCTACTTACTGGAAAGTCAGATCGAGTCCCTTGTGCCACCCTTGTGCAGGTACGCGCTTGCGAACTCCTACTTTGCCATTTAGGGCGAAGGGTAGTATTGTCACCCAGCGGGTCCAGCAGAAACAGTTCCCTGCATTGAGCTGCCAGAGGCTATGTTTGGTGGCTTATGTGCAGTGACAGCTCTGCACGCACCCATCACTGTAGCGTTGCTAATGGCAGCTTTGCTGCTCTAGACTTTCCGCCCTGCTTTGGCTTTGGCTGCAAGTTTCAAAAACAATAAAAGGCTTGCCCAGGTGCGGGGGGCTCTCACTGCCACTGATAACTTTGTTGCTGGCCCCTTGGCCCATCACACAAAAGACTGAAAAGCCTCCTGGACCAGCCTGTAACCCAAAGGTTGGTGGAGGCCCACTTTGCAGGGCAAGTGGTGGAGGCCCCTTGCGCCACCCTTATAATCCCCCAGCCCTAATTTTATATATATATATATATATATATATATATATATATATATATATATATATAAAACAATGTCTTGGTACAGACCTCTTAATTGTACTTGTTTAGTCGGAGCTCTCTGAATCTCAGCATGGTATTGTAATAGGAAGCATCCAGGGCAAGATTCAGGTCTTGAAATTTCTACCATACTTGTTATTTTACAATCAAATGTGATGAAGGTATTGAAAAATGTGAGTATTTAGGGGGCATAGCAACACACCCAGGAAACATCAGACCATGTAAAGTTACAGCGTGGTGTCACCCACCCTGCACCTCCTCCAGCATTATTAATTCATTAATTGTGGCCTGCCACTGAGAGCTTTCCGTCATGTATCTCAGCAAACCGTCCTAAGCCCTCCTGCAGGTGAGTTTCCTATCTCAGCAGTGTCACTGATTCCCATCAACCTCTCAAGATTGGCAAAGCTTTCTTATCTTTGCAGCGTGCACAATCACCAAAAGATTTCATCAGAATTCATTAACGTTCCCTATTTTAATTACAAATTACTGAGCACCCGCTCAATCAATTCGTAGCCTAATAATAAGCATTTTCACATAATACCTCTGCGGTGCTGAAGGCACCAGACGCACGTAAGTGCTAAGAAGTGCTTTATGAAATGAGTACAACCACGCACGGCTTTGTACACAAATTGCATATTTTGTTCTTTAACTAAAAGATCAATGAAAGGAAGTTGTGAGGCCTCCATGTTACAAGAGACTATCACAATTTTTAATGAGAGAACTACTGTACACACCGGCATAGTCTGTGGGGGAGGAGGCCATAATTGCAGTTCTAATACTTGGTCTAGAAGCATGGAAGGTTTTAGTTTGATTAGAAAATATATTAAATCTTTCTTATAAATTTGTGTTGCTAAGGTTACTTGTCTCCTTTCACTTTTGTCTTGATAAGCGCAATCCATTAGACCTCGTAGGTCACTGATGGAGATTACTAAATTGTAGCTCTGTATTAACCCTGAGCATGACCGAGAAATGTGTGTACATGTCAAGATGAACTCTAGAGAATCTAGTTATTAATGAATAAGGATTATTAATAAAAAATAAATAATAAATAGCATTGTTGACAAGGTGCTGTTAGAGCTGTGAATGCAATGGCATTGTGAGCAGCAGACAGGACCCATCAAAGAAGATTTGGGACAGACCTCTTTTCCATGATGTAAATAAAGTGATCATTTGTTTAGTTTTTTTCCCATGGTCTAATCTTATTTTGCAGCTTCTTAAACTTAATATCTACCCAGATAACAAAAAAAAACTGCACCTCGTCTGTCGAACTGGCCCTATTGCACGTGCAGAGGGTTTTGAAAAATCCAAAATCATTTGGTCATAGGACTAACTTCCTATGACCTTATCTTGGGAATGGTTTAAAATGAGCTATTTCAAGGCATCTCATAATCTATGATAATATGTAAATACCTTATGTATTCCCAGTGAAGCTGCTTTCTTCCCTTAAGTTTTTGGGTCGCAGCTGAGTCATGAGCATGCATTGTTGTGGGCAGAGACTAGAGATGAGCGAACCGGTTCGGACGAACCGGAATTCGCTCCGAATTTCAGGAAATATTCGATTCGGCACGAACCCGAATATTTTGTGGTTCGTGCCGATCGAATTTTCCTGAAATTAAAAAAAAAAAAAAAGCCGGCATGGTGGGAGCGGAGCCGGCCGGCCGGCCCGCTCCCTCCATGCCGGCATTTAAAAAACAAAAAAACAAAAAAAAAAGCATTTTGCCGGCATGGTGGGAGCGGGCCGGCCGGTTCGGGCCGGTAAAGCTGGCCGGCCCGCTCCCACCATGCCGGCATTTAAAAAAAAAAAAAAAAAAAAAGCATTTTTGCCGGCATGGTGGGAGCGGGCCGGCCGGCTCCGCTGTCAGCGGAACCGGCCGGCCCGCTCCCACCATGCCGGCATTTAAAAAAAAAGCAAACACTTACCTGCAGGTCCGGAGCGTGGAGGCCGGCGCCGCTCTCAGCTGTCATCTGAGGGCGCGTCAGCTGAGAGCGGCGCCGGCCTCCACGCTCCGGACCTGCAGGTAAGTGTTTGCTTTTTTTTAAAATGCCGGCATGGTGGGAGCGGGCCGGCCGGTTCCGCTGACAGCGGAGCCGGCCGGCCCGCTGCCACCATGCCGGCAAAAATTCTTTTTTTTTTTTTAAATGCCGGCATGGTGGGAGCGGGCCGGCCGGCTTTACCGGCCCGCCGGCCGGCTCCGCTGACAGCGGAACCGGCCGGCCCGCTCCCACCATGCCGGCATTTTTGATGGGGAACTTCGTAAAAGTTCGATTCGGCCGAACCCAAATTTCTTTGTGAAATTCGGCAAATCGACCGAATCGAACTTTTCAAAAGTTCGCTCATCTCTAGCAGAGACAGCTGCCGGACCACTGTGCCTTGTCATGCCCACTCACTCACACCAAGGGCCAGAAAGGCTGTTAGACTTTTGTTTTGTGTGGTTTTGTTGAGTTTACAGTCTCTTTAATAAAATAAACAATAAATAGCCCCTACACCCCTGAAGGTTACTTGTCTGACACATTAAGCATAGGGGCTGACAGCCCAGGGTCTGAATGGGGGATGTCACAGTGCATATGGGGAATGGAATGGGGGGTGCCACACTGTCTATGGGAATGGAATGGGGGGAATGCCACACTGCCTATGGGAATGGGAAGGGGGAATTCCATACTGCCTATAGGACTGGGATGGGGGGGATGCCACGCCACCTATGGGAATGGGAGGGGGAATGCCACACTGCCTATAGGATTGGGACAGGGGGAATGCCACTCCGCCTATGGTAATGCGCGCGGGGGGGGGGAATGCCACACTGCATATGGAATGAGGGTATGCCACACTGTCTATGGGAATGAGATGGGGGAATGCCACACTGCCTATAGGAACGGAATTGGGAATGCCAAACTGCCCATGGGAATGGGGTGGGGAATGCCACACTGCCTATGGGAACAGGATGGGGAATGCCACACTGTCTGAAAAGGGGTGTTTTAGCAGAAAATTTGGTTTAGGATATTTTCTGTAAATGTTATGTCTGTCAATATTCTTACAGTAATGCTTGCCCCAATTGTAAGTGCTGACACAATTCTATGCTGCATTATACCCCAAACCTACAGTGATCCGAGGGGATTATAAATAAGACTCTGTTCCTCTGAACCCTCCTATCACAATGTTTCTCTTTTACGTCATTATTATAATTCCTTTGAAAAACACAGTGCAACCCCCTTCTATTGGTAAGTGCATTTACATCTGCTCTTCACTGCAATCCTCTCCATATATCTATATATATATATATATATATATATATATATATATATATATAGATATATATATATCGCTCATGAATTCATCACTTTCACTAATGCCGCCTTTCCACTATCAATATCCCATACCAAACGCCCTGCTACTTTTAAATCTTATACCTACCTTCTCTCCCTCTTTCTGCTCCTGCTTGTGGGAGGTGACATCTTACCCAACCCTGTCCATCATCTATGGGGGATATTTAAGAAGGGATAGAGCCAGGTAGTGCTTTGTAGCGGCAGGTAGCGCCTGGTGAACGCCGGGCGCTGTACACAAAACCACATTTATTAAAGTGACTCTAACAGCACCATGTAGTGTCCGATGTATTATTGCAGACAGCTCGGTGTATAGTGCGGGCGCTCTAGCTTCCAGAGCGCCAGGTATTACCTTTCGCTCAGTGTCACTCTCCCATACATTTCAATAGGCGTCCATTTGCTTGTGATCAAATGTTGCTCAAATCATTGTGTCACCTCTCCTGGCTGCAAACAAATACTTTTAGAAACTTTTTTGACTTTTTATATTTTTATGCAGAATTATCATTACAGGTCTGGCACTAAAGTGTTATTGTCACAATGTTACAACAATGTAATTCCATGTGTTTTCACTTTGTTACTGGTGGATAGGTGTTTAAAAACAGACTTTAATCACACAGCGTCTGGTGCTCTATGCTATAGCGACCAGATTTAGAGCGCCGACACTGTGTGTGTGTCCTATGGTGTACACCACGGAGTTGGCTGCACTGAGCTGGCGCTACCTCTCGCCTCTCTACTACAGCGACTGAGGCGTTCTGTTACAGCGCCTGATACCCGCTTACAGCGTCTACTAGCAGTCGCTCTAAGCGCCGCTATACAAACCTCATCTGCCGATACCTGGCGCTAGTAATGAATAATCCTCCACCTCTCTTTTCACCCTCCCTTTAACCCTATCTTTTAAAACTCACTAAATCTGCTCACACCCAAAACTTTCATATGCTATCTCTTACACATTACACCAATTCCACGCTCCCCCACCGCAACCACCTGTGCTCTCTGGAACACACGTAGTGTATAACAAGCTCACCCTCAATTATGATTTGTTTATAACCAACTCCTTTACCATCATAAGTTTACCTTATTTGCTTATTTGTTGGCTCCCCTCCTTCTCTCATGAATAGGCAGCTGTGTGATGAAAGCCTGCTGCTCTCCCTATTACCCCGACATCAGAGCACACAATAAAAACACTGGATAAAAGCTGCCACTATGCTGCCATTATGCTGACATAAGAGCACACCATGTTCAGTTCTAGAGAAAGTGGCCACACCCGCTGCCCAGTAGATGTACAAAAAGCAGATGACAGAAATAGTACATTTTCTCAGCTTTGAGGTGATCATTTTTAAAAATGTAAAATCATTTTTAAAAAGGTAAAATAAATAAATAATATAAAATTAACCTTAGGTACTTTGGGGCTAACTGAACTTGTAGTTTATTTGTCTGCCTGGAAAATGACTTTAAAGTGGACCAAAACCCAGGCTTTTGACTATCCTGGGTTTTGGTCCTTTCCCCCGATCGGGGGTGCCCCGCTGTGTGAGATCCCCCAGATTGCTGAAGTAACTCACCTCTTCCCAGTCTAAGGCGCATGCGCGGCTGCTCGGAGACGCTGACGTCACATTGTCGGGGAGGCCGATTCATTAATAGCGCCAGGTAGCGACAGATGAGCGACAGTAGCGTGATTTTTTCAGCGCCAGCCAGTATTCGCTGTGCTTGGCCGGCATTAGCTTGATGACAGCGACTCAGTCGGTGTGCGGTAATGTTGAATACGGGCTGGGGGGTCGCTGTTTCACAGGTCCAGCGTTGTATGTGAGCGCCTGACAACGAATGGCCAGAGCGAACGGCTAGCTTCATATTCATCAACAAATCACGCTCCGAATGTGCTGTCGCTGTCCATTCCTTGTTTAAACCCCAGAGCGCTGGCGGCGATGTGTATTAACTAGTTTTTAACCCCTAAACAACCATATTTTTGGAATGTAACATTATACATGTTTTTAGAATCATTTTGTAATATGAATACATTAATCTCAGACCTGTTAGATCAATTCTGCACATATTTTTTATTTATTTTTTTTTTTGACTTAAAAATAAATCCTAACATTGCAGAAGTGGTCTCCGATTTTTTGACATTAAAAAAAATAAAAATAAAAATAATACCAATTAATTATGAATAATTATAGATTGCTCCATTGAAATGCATTGGACATCGCCAGGGAGCGACAGCTCATACCTGGCACTGTGAGGGAATTTGCAGCGGCGCTGTTCGGTCCAGGCGGCTTCATGATGAATGGCGCGCTAGCCGTCGCTCTCGCCGGCGCTAGCCTCATTTTGCTTGATAAATGCGTCATTGTGACCGCCGCCGGGCGTACTTGAGTCGGTAGTCGCCGTTAGCTGCCGCTACCTGGCGCTCGTCAGACACTACCTGGCACTATCGCTTGATGAATAAGGGCCTAAGTCTTCGTCTAAGTGTTTCTGAGTGCCCTGTTAGAGGGACAGTGGGGCTGCGGCTCACGCATGCGCCGTTGGCCCGGGAAACAAGTTAAGAGTATGGATGCCCGGGGGAGGGAATCGATCCCATCGCTGTGGGTTTTGGTCCACTTTAACTGAGACATGTGGCTGACTCCTCCCCACAGTTTCACCTGTCATTCTCGCATACGGGGGCCTTTATCTCACCCACTCCCCTAGACCCAGTGGCAAAAATGGTGGTTATTATTATTATAATATCTGCCAGTCCCTCAACTGGCTCCCAGTATCTGAAATAATGCTTTTACATTTTAAAAAGATAGCCAGCTCCCAGCTGTGTTTCATTGTAAACAGCTAGGTCCTTGACTGCTTTTATAATTAGCATGGGCTGGATGACCTGGATGAATGCTGACAAGATCTGGGACAAATTATTTGGCTTGCCACCCACCAATGCGGGACCCTTGAACCCATTTACCAGTTCACAAACAGCTGAAAAAAAAGAAAATATATTTTATAATAAAACTAAGAACTTACAATTGTTGCTACTTCCATCACTTGCAGCCCCGTTGGCATCTGTAGGGAGGGGGGACATAGGTCCCCCCCACCACCTACCTTGGCACCCCACCAAGCTAATTCCAGCTTCCAGGGATCGCCCTCCCCTCCAGTAATGGGGGGGGGGTGGATTCCACAGGGGCTACTCTTCTGTGGTATAAAAGACTCCCTGCCCTGCCAGGCTAGAATTAGCTTAGAGGGATACCAGGGGAGGAAGAGGGGGCAGCTATACCCTCCTCACCACAGATGCTGGCATGGTGGCTGCATTAGCTGCTTACTGGCATCAAGAAAATCATAGCTTGTCAGACCAGAATAGAGCTTCTCAGCTGGAGACAGATGAATGGTCATTTCTTTTTTTTTTAAAAATGTATGTTTGTGAACTGGTTAGGGGGGCCCTATACCAGTTCACACAATGTGATGGACGGAGCTATTGTGTCCGGGATTCAAGAGTACTAAATGCTGGATACTGACCAGATTGTCTCTGCTCTGGCTCATCGCTAGTTAAAAATGTAACATTGGTTGCTTCCTGTTGTGCTACATTGTATAACATCCAGATTTCCTGCCGCTACAAAGTAAACAGCTGCAAGGCTGACTCACAGCTAACTGTGATTTCCATCACTTGTAAAATGCTGCATCTTTACCTGCAAGTGTCACCCAAATGCTAAAAGCTGGGAAAAGGCATGTCTTGGGTAAAGGGGGGACAGAATCTTCTCTGTCCAGTTTAGTTCTCAATTTATGTCTCTCCTGCATGGACGGAAGTGGTAATTTCCATTCCGTTTCCATGGGTGGTGTATCTACCTCCAACAGTATTAAATACTACTTGTTTTAAAGTAAATTGCAGAAGGCCCCAGTACCTTCCCGAGTAGACCTGGAGGGGTGGGTAGATCTCTTGATGTGGGCAGCAGAGCGCAGGGACACGTGACACTGTGCGCGGGCTGGGGCAACGCTATGCATGTATGCATAGATCATGCTTTTGCTGCATCTGCAGGAATAGGAAAAAGAAATTGGTCTGTCAAATCCAAGGCAAAGGTCAGACGGCATCCTCTGCAACAAAAGCGATTATTGGCTTTATGTCTGCAAGCTATTGTGAATAATTACCTTGCACTTCTGGAAGGAAAATAGTAAGCCCAGTACCACCTCTATCTTATGAGTCAGTATATTCAAAATTGTCATTAAAGGCCAACTTCTGCAAAAACGTGATCTGTGTTGAATAGATAAGGGAACAATGTAATATTCCTTTTGCTGTCTACCATCCTATTGCCACGTTCTAGTTTCACATTTCTATTTGGTCATTGGACACAGGAATTTAAAAACAGAAAATTTACCTTTTATACAAAAATATATCTCAGCATATTTGTTTATATTTACACTTATTATAATTAAATGGTAGAGCACTGCCTGCTACCACTGATCCCCTTGTTTTGGACGTCGTTGGCCTCTATATGCAGTAATCCTTTTTTTCTAATTAGATATGAATAGGGTTGGAGGACCCTAAGTTGGGGTCCATGCCAAACTTTGCAAGTTCGGGTCCCTGAAGTACGTGTTTGAGTTGGCATTCATCCCGAACCCTACAAGCCCTAGCCACCACATCCATGCCCATGCTGGCCAGATGGGAAACGTGACCCCACTGCATAAAAGGCTGGGTCCGCTTCCTGGCGTTCTCTAAGTGTATTAGATACTGAGAGTTCATCTGTGGAGTGAGAGACAGATGGGGAGTTTTTGAAAAGGAAATTGTCCTTTTCAGGTCAATTCACCAAAGCAAAGAAAAAACAGCTTAATCCCCCAAGGGTCATCCTGGGAGCAAGGACTGGCCTCTGTTCTTCAATATCATCACAAGTCCAGCTCACCAAACCCCTAAAACGTAACTTTAACTTATCACATTAAAATAATTTCCCTGTGCTGTCATTGTAGATCCTGCAGCCCCCTGGGATAGGTTATGCATTTCAGGGCAGGTGTCCCTTAGTGATACCTCATGTCCAGGGCA
This sequence comes from Gastrophryne carolinensis, assembly GCA_027917425.1. Classification (NCBI taxonomy): domain Eukaryota; kingdom Metazoa; phylum Chordata; class Amphibia; order Anura; family Microhylidae; genus Gastrophryne; species Gastrophryne carolinensis. The sequence goes on from CM051240.1 coordinate 59,001,252, forward strand.
CTGCTCCTCCATCCCTGCCCATCGACACTCCGCACTGCGGTCAGCAGCATATTTTTAGGGCATTTATTTAGGGACAGCGGCTGGAGTGAGAGACAGATAGGTTGTTGTTTATAAACAAAATTGTCTTTTGCAGGGCAGTTAGTTAGGGACAGCGACTGGAGTGAGTGACACTGAGGGAGTTGTTAAAAACAAAATTGTTTCTTTTTTAGGACAGTTAGTTAGGGAATTGACTGTTCACTTGTTCAGGCCACGTGAGGGTCACAAGTATAAGAGGAGTATACACTTGGTTAGTCCACTTAAGAGTCATTTTCTGTTTTTTTTTGTGACTTGTCCATTTCGGACCATTGCATTGGTGTTTAACAATGCAGAAAGCAGCAAATAAGGAAGAAGGACATGGCTGCGGTGCTTCTAGTGGTGGCGGTGATGGAGCTGGTGCAGCAGGGAGAGGACATGTTTATCCTTGCCTGATACACCTTCCTCTGGTGCAGGCAGAGCATATTTTGTAGGCCCCAATACTGCTGGCAGAGTGGTGAGGCCAGAACAAGTTGAGACAGTCATAGATTATATGGCATGCGGTGCTACCAGTTCCATGGAATTGTCTTCCACCCACTCTGCTTCTACAGATAGTGCTGAGCCCTCCTCTTCACCTCCATTAAAATCAGCAAGACCACCCCAGCCACAAGTCATGGAGTCACTAATGCTCTATGATGACACTCCTAGCTGGGATACCGTGGGCCATACACCTGCCCCAGTTGCAGACCAAGGGTTCCAGATGCCCAACAACTTATCTTGGAGGATGAGAATTTGGTCAGTGAAACATTGCAGGATACCTACAATGATGATGAAAACCTTGTGCCGACTGCTGCAACTTTCTGCAATGCTGAGATTGAGAAGGAGGCTAGTGGGGAGGAGTGGAAGAGGATGCCAGCAGTGATGACAGGGTCCTAGACCCAATGTAGACTGAAAGCCATTAGCGCTCGGAGAAAATGATGGGGGTCATGCAGCCCCAGGCAGGCAGCAGAAGACAGAGAAGAGTGCAAACCATCAACGGTCTACCCGTTGCTACTACTGCCCAGCAAGCCAAGGGACCGGTCATGCTAAAGCTGCCTCAAAGGATCTCACTAGCATGGCATTTTGTCAAGCAGTACACAAACGACAAGACATGGGTCATGTGCACTCTGAGCCAACAGTCTGAAGCGATAGGAAAAGTGCTAATAATGTCAGGCAACTGCAAAAAAAAAAAACACGAGCTGCAGTGGCAGAAAGGCATGAAAAACTTACAAACACTTAAGTCTCCCTCTGCTGCTTCAACTGTCTCAACCTTTAGTACCACCTACCAAACAACAAAGCATCCTGTCTCCCTCCATAGGGACGATGTGAGACCACCACCGCCATCACCAAGACTGTCCACACCAACCCGAGGAAAGTGTTTAGCTGTCCGTCCCTCAAACTTTGTCAAGAAAGCGGAGGTTCAACACATCTCACCCACAAGCCCTGGCCTTGATTGCTAATATTTCCAAATTGCTGGCCTTTGAAATGCTCCCATTCTGCTTGGTGAAGTTTGACAGTTTTAACCCTTTTGTTGCCAAGCCCGTAACACCTACGTGCTGGCTTGGCTGGGCATTAAGTGCCAAGCCTGTAGGTGTTAGGTGCTTGAATTTCCCCCCCTGCTAGTTAAAAAATAAAAAATAAAAATACTCACCTGACCCCTTGTTGGATCCGGCGGGTCTTCTCTTTAATTTAGTGCCATCCGATCCCCCATGGGGCGTCGGATGGCTCCAGGAGAGCCTCCGGAATAGGATTTGGCAGCAGCAGCTGCTAACTGTAAAGAAAAAAAAAATAAAAATAACATTTGCTTACCTGAGGCCGCGCTGTCTCCCGACGGGTGTCCTCTTCACTGGGGGGGCCTCCGATCGCCCCCCCCCAGCCTCTTCCATGGCGAGGAGAGGGCAGAAATCGCCCTCTCCCCCCACTTCCTGGATCGCGACTGCTAGCCCCCCCCCTCCCCAGGCTCTCTCCTCCAAACACCCGAGCAGACTGTCAGCTGTCATCGGAGATCGCCAGGGGACACAGGATCGGAGGTGAGTAATGTAAAAAAAAATAAATAAATGACATTTTTTTCTTATGTCTGTGTGTTTTTATTTTTACATTTAACCCCTTGTGAACTGGTAAGGGGTCCATGAGACCCCCTTATGCCAGTTCACAAGGCTGGGGGCTGGCAAGTCACCTGCAGTAGCCGCAGGTGACTTGCCATTAACCCCCGGCACCCCTATTACCTGCCTCCCCAAAGCCTGGTGGGGGGCAGAAGAGCCCGGGCCCACATAGGCTATGTGGACTTGTAGGTTGCAGGGTGGGGGGGCCACAAAAGCTTGCCCCCCACTCTGTTCCTACAAGCCCCCATAGCTGGTCCCGGGCTGGTAATGCTGGGTAAGGGGGACCCCATTTCATTTTTGGGGGGATTTTTAAGGGTTTTAACCGGGAGGGGGGACCCTATGTCATTTTTTTTTTTAAATTAAGCCCTTATGTTCTGTGGCCCAGCAGCTAAAAAAGGCTTCCAGCTGCAGCAGGAGAGCAGAAGCCAGATTGGTCAGCGTGGGACACAGGGATGGATGGGAGGTACGTATTAAAAAGTATTAAATAAATACATTTTTTTCTGCTTGTTTCTGTGTTTTATTTTTACATTTAACCCCTTGTGAACTGGTAAGGGGTCCATGAGATCCCTATGCCAGTTCACAAGGCTGGGGGGCTGGCAAGTCACCTGCGGCTAGCTGCATCAGCTATACATGTCAATATTAGCCATAAATATATATTCTCTGAACAATCACTGTGTTCAATAACACCCTTAGTCCTCCCCACTTACCTCACCTACGCGCTGCGTGGTCTAAAACCGCTTCACCTGGGTGCCCACCTGATCGGCACCCAGGTGAAGTGGAGTTGAAAAAACTATATATAATTTTCCTGGGAAATCGCTGGAAATCCTTTCAAAAATCACAGTTGAACATGTGTAGCGCAAAATAGTGAAACATGGTCTGGCAACAGAGGGTGACAAAAGCTGCAGGTAGGCTGGCAGAGAAAGGGTTAAAATTCTGATGGAGGCGGCTGTCCCACAATACGCCATTCCAAGCGGCCAGGTTGTGAAAAATAATAAGATGTGCATTTCACAATGCTTCTAGTTCCAGTGTCCACATCATCACTGACACGTGGACAAGTGAGCATGGGCAGGGCAGATATTACATCTGTCTAACTGCCCACTGGGTCATTGTAGTGGTGGCTAGGACTGAAGCAGGAAGCACTTTGGTACATATCCTTGCACCACCCAGGATTGCTGGAAAACAAGCAAGTCGTGCCTCCTGTTGCTTCTTCCTCTAACACAGCACAGCACCTGCACCACCAGTTTTAGCACTGCCATGGGGAAACGTCAGCAGGCGGTGCTAAAACTGTTTGGGCAAAAGACCCTACACCACCCAGGAGCTGTGTACCAGCATCCAGGAGCTGATAGATGAGTGGTTGGTGCAGTTGCACCTGAAGCCCTGCAAGGTGGTATGCGATAAAGGGCGTAACCTTGTGGCAACCTTGGGCTGAGCCGGGTTAACACACATCCCTTGATTGGCGCATGTGCTCAACTTGGTGGTGCAGACCTTCCTAGTCCATTAACCACAGATGCCAAGCTGCTGCATAAAGCGCATGGTGTGTGCACGCACTTTCCGCGTTCCCACCCTGCTGCAGCTCACCTGTCTGCATTGCAGAGGAAATTCAGACTTCCCATCTACCACATCATTCTACTTTGTATATGTAGGAAAAGGTGTGTGAGCAGCAGAAGGCAATACTGGAGCTCCAGCACCAAAATACCCTGGTGAGTTGAATTGCAGACCAACAGCACTTCACCGTCAATGAGTGGGCCTCCATGAGGGACATTTGTGCTGTGCTGCAGTACTACCACTATGCCACCAATATGGTCAGAGCTGATGACATCATCAATGCTACCATCCCCATACTTTGTCTGCTGTAGAAAAACCCTTCAGGCCATGATAGAGCATGTGATGGTGGCACAGGTGGAAGCAGAGGAGAAAGAGGAAGGCTCATTTTCTCAGATGTCATGGCAGTGTACACATGGCTTGCAGGGAGGGTTGCTGGGCCGAGAGCGGCCAGGTTTTCCACTGTCCAGCCAGCGGACAGTTTTGGAGGGTTCAGAAGTGGAGGAGGACTTTCTCTCAGAGAAGGATAAATAAATAAAATGTTTAATCTTTTTATTTGTTTTTATTTTGTCCCCCTGGTGTTCCCCTCTATTTGCAGCCCTCCACCCCTTACTACCCCATTTTACAGCTATTAATAGGCACCGAAGTTTGGGTCCCCAGACCCCAAACTTTTGGTTCCCTTTAAGGCTGGCAAGTTTAGGTTCCCGTTAAGGTCATCATCACGCATGCATACACAGCTAAAAAAATATGCGGTAGACCCTTAATGAAAACAGTGTCTGACCACTCTTGTGTTAATTTGTAATTTATTGTAATAAATCTGCAGCAAGAGGGAGCAGAACAAGGCAGATTGCTAAGTGCACTCTAGAGGTTTCAACTTCAGCTCACTCGTCACTGAACACATAATCAAACCCTGAATGAGGCTGAATTGCCTTAACAGGTGTCATATAGGTGGGGGATCCTTAAAAGACAATCACTTATGTCTATATCACAAGCTCCATAATTGCAGGGCATTCACTTCCACCATTACATTTCCAATAATGCCGCAATCAGGGAAGAAATAGAGTTGACCTTTGAAGGAGCTATATGTGAATGGAGAGCTCTATCTATTCCATTGGACACTATTAATTATATATTGTATGCTGTGATTGCTAATACTGGTAGGGTGCTAGGTGCTGAATCTGCTTTTTATGCTGTAGTTGAATATAGTGCACTAGAAAATAGATTTTAACCCCTGGGGCATGTAATTATAAATAACACAGATAGGTCTTGAAACGATTTAATTCTTTAAAGAATGTGGCTGTGTGAACTAAAAAAGCTTGCCTGTCTTCAAGTAATGCCTGCGAGTTTTTATTGCCATTCTGCCTTTATTTATTATTTCCTAGACAATTGAGTGTGCCAGCTTTAAGTGCTTCCCACTGATGTTCCTAGTGCTGAACTACTCCTATAACAGGTATTGCTGCATAACCACATAGGTGGTACAGAATGCTTAGGCCCTTATTTATGAAGGAATAGCGACAGGTAGCGACTGGTGAGCGGCCGGTAATGACGGGCCCCGCCACGAGAACGCCGGCTCCCCACCACAATCACACATTTATCAAGCCAATCCTGCTTAGCGACTGAGATAGCGCCATATAGCCACTCATTCATCATTATTCCAGCCTCAGCCCACAGCGCCAGCGTCCGACCTTGAACAGCGACAGGTATGACCTCTCGCTACCTGGCGCTCTCCAATGCATTTCAATGGAACAATCTTTAAATATTCATAATTAATTTTTATTAATTGTTTTTATTTTTTTTTTTAAATGTGAAAAATTCTGTGACCACTTCTGCCATTTTAGATAATTTTTTTAAGGTAAAAAAATAAAAAATGTACAGAATTGATATTACAGGTCTGATATTAATGTATTCATATTACAAAATTAGTTTAAAAACTTGTTTTTTTTGGTTTCCAAAAATATGGTTGTTTGGGGGTTAAAAAACGACATTTAACCCATCGCCGCCAGCGCTCTGGGGTTTAAACATGCATTTTACAGCGCGAGAATTCTTTGAGCATGATTTGTTAATGAATATGGTGGGATCGGGTCGCTAGGACCAGACGCTATCATGCGCTCCCATACAGCGCGGAACCTGTCAAATAGCGACCCAATATTCAACATTACGGCAAACTGACTGAGTCGCTATCAACTACCGAACAACGGCCAAGCACAGCGACTACTAGCGGGCGCTCTGAAAATGCCGCTACAGTCGCTCAACTGTCGCTACCTGCCGCTATTAATGAATCGGCCTCTTAGTACAGAGTGGGTGCAGCATGGATCTTACACAGTGATTCAACACAAATGATACAGTAAAGAGTTACAGTAAAAGTAAAAATTGTATAAAGTTCTTACATATGGATGGTGCACGAGTCATGTAGCATAGAACCTACAGTATATGGTGATTTTGCACAAAGGATACTGTCTAGAATGTATACAGTTTGTATACAATGTATGTAGTTTGGATAGTACACAGGAAGGCAGCATGGGTCATACACAGTGACTTGCATGGATGATACCGTATAAATTGAATGCAATTATGTCTTATGGATATAGTACACAGTACCATATCCATATATATAATACACAGTGGTGCAGCATTGTATCAGACACCGTGATTTAGCATGAATGATAGTTATACTGTTATGTGGTATAAATGTTACACAGGGGTGTAGTGTGGATCATACACACTGATGCATGGATGAACATTATACAGTTATGTAGTGTATGGTACACAGGGTGCAACATGTATTTAGCATGGATCATAAAGAATAGCAAGCATATAGTAATGTAGCATATGGATGGTACACAGAGAGTGTAGCATGGTTTATAAACATTGATTTTGCATGGATTATGTCATTAGTGCATACTGTTATGTAGTATGGATGGTAGACAGAGGGTGTAGCATGAATCATACACCGGGATTTAGCATGGATGGTGTCATTTAGAGTGCACACAATTATGTAGTATGGATGGTACGCAAAGGGTGCAGCACAGTGATTTAGCATGGATGATACAGAAAATCAAGCATATAGCTATGCAGTAGGGATGGTACACAGAGGGTACAGCAAGGATCATACAGTGATTCAGCAGGAATATTACAATTTAGAGTTCATATAGTATGTAATATGAAGGGTAAACTGAAAGGAGGCAACACTGATAGTACAAAGTGAGTTGGCATTGATCATACAGTAATACATTGTACATTCTATATAATTATACTGCATAGATGGTCGACAGGGTTGGTAGTATGCATCGTACTCAATGATTTAGCATGAATGATACAGTTTAGATTATTTACTGTAGTATAGAAGGTACGCATACAGCACAGCACAGATAGTACATGATGGTTTATTATTAGTACAGTACGTTACATTGTACATATTTTTTTACAGTTATGCAGTATGGATGGTGTGTAGGGGTTGCAGCATGGATTGTGCACAGCTTTAAAGACTGAACAATATAGTGATGCAATATAGATTTTATACAGGTCTGTGGTATAGATGAAACACAGGAATTACAGCAGGGATCATAGAAAAGTTAAAAAATAAGGACATATCTTTGTGTTTTTTAAGATACGCTTTCAAGATTACCTAGTTCTCTAGATATGATGCTATGAGGCCGATTCATTAATAGCGGCAGGTAGCGACAGTTGAGCAACTGTAAAAAGACCAAAGGGGAGAAGGGGCCGATGGAGGTCTGCACAACTAAAATATACTTATGATTATCAAAGGGTGCTAGTACAATAGGGACACCAACCCATGGAACATCAAAAAATACTGGGCCCTAGACCGGCCCAAACAATCCCTAAACAATTATACTGCACACCAAAAGTAGGTAAAATATAAAAATAGTAATTTATTAAATCATCCCTAGAACAACAAAGGACATCACAGGACTAAATTAAAAAACATATACACAAGAATTGAGGAAAAGGGTTTATCCTATTATGAGCTATTAAAAAATGAATATATACTAAATAGTAGTCAGTGCATAATGATATGATAACATGTCAAATACATATTCCATACCTCAAATTGGCTAGATATGCAGGCGTATTGAAGTGAAAAAGTGAACATGCATCAAGATAAAGGGTGAATAGAAAATCAAAGTAAGAAAAAGTGTACAAAGTGCCTATATGATAATAGTGCACAGTGAAAAGGATTAAGTGTTGTGGTGTTAGATCCACAATATACACATGCAAAAAAAACTGGAACTAATATTGTGCAAACAGTAAATACGCCAGCATAACAGCCAAAGGTGTACAATAACAATTAATGCAACAATGTAAACATCACCACATCCAGGAGCTCAGGAACCCAAAGCCGCAACTAGCCACCGACGCGTTGCGTGGCCTTATGCCACTTCGCCAGGGTGAGTAAGTTGCCTGCCCCCCGTCCTCTCCTTTTAAACTAACCTGCGACCACGTGTTGTGTAAATCCATCACTTCCGCTCCCTCCATCTCCCACCACACGTGGTGGGCCCGCGTCCATCTGTGGGGGAGTCGCAGGTACCTGCGTCATCATCCACTGCCAGTATAAGCACGCCCAGCCAGCACCCATCGGCGGGAGGACGCGACGTAAGCTGCGCCGCCATCCGCCGGCAGTGTGTGAACGCATGAGGGGAGATGGGGGGAGGGGGAGGGAAAGGGAAAATCAGGAGTAGCCCAGACACACCTGCTCTGCGTGATGGCGCCATCATGACAGCCAGGCGCTCCACCCGCGTGCGCGCTGAAAAGGCGCGCTGTCCGTGGTGCTGAAAAAAACAGTCATCAAGATGTGTAGCTAACAGAGATGCTGTCCATGGTGCTGGAATTCAGCTAAAGGGGCATAATGAACAGATTAAAGAGAACAGGTGTCAGGGCCTGCAGCTAACGCTGATGCTGTCCATGGTGCTGACATTGCATCCTAACTAACAAAGTAACGTGGCTCACAAGTGGGAGAAGACGGGGACCATACAATAAAGTGCAGTTCAACATACATAACAAATCTATGTTCTAAGGAAAAAGTCAATATAAGATAACTATTAAATATATTACTAACAATATTGAAGAGCATTCATAACTTATCAAGGCTATACAAGTTTCAGAGTGGAATAGAGATTCATAAATAAAGAAAATACAAATAGAAATACATTTCTCAGACAGGTGAGGTAGACCCATAATTAACATAAGAACTCTATTTGATAAGATCAATCTGCCAGTCATTTTTAATTTTTGAGCCACCACACTGACTCATTAAAGGGGCCATATAGATAACCCAGTCTCCTATTGATGTCAATATTTCTTTATCATCATGGTTCCAAAAATTACCGTGCAGAATCCATATAGGCCATCATCGGGAATAAACAGGATTACATTATTGTGTAGAATCCAAAGGTCCTGACAGCCATCACAACTGTAGGGATATATGCGACTGAGTAAACGTATCCGTCCAGGAGGTCTGAAGAAATGATTAAGAAGAGGATGGATCCATTAGTATCTCACAGATGATTCCCACAATCCCACCGAGGGTATCAGCCAGTTGAATCTCACAACGAACCGCCGTGTGAACACTCTGTCGTTCACTGGGTCCTTCCATGACCAAAAGACAGGGAATACAGCCGAGAATGGAAGAAAAGGAAGAGAAAGTCAAGGAAGGGCAAATAAAAAGGAACAAAAAGGAAAGGGGGAGGGGGAGGGAGTAGAGGGAAGAGACACAGAAAACGAATATAATTCTTGTTCCCATCGATCTAAAGAGATGGGGGAGAAAGATAACAACGTATGAAAATCTACATTAACCAAATCCGGTCAGTCCAAGCATGACTGTCTACAGGGAATCTGTTCAACAATATGAGAACCTTATCAACAATTTCTCCCCCATCTCTTTAGATCGATGGGAACAAGAATTATATTCGTTTTCTGTGTCTCTTCCCTCTACTCCCTCCCCCTCCCCCTTTCCTTTTTGTTCCTTTTTATTTGCCCTTCCTTGACTTTCTCTTCCTTTTCTTCCATTCTCGGCTGTATTCCCTGTCTTTTGGTCATGGAAGGACCCAGTGAACGACAGAGTGTTCACACGGCGGTTCGTTGTGAGATTCAACTGGCTGATACCCTCGGTGGGATTGTGGGAATCATCTGTGAGATACTAATGGATCCATCCTCTTCTTAATCATTTCTTCAGACCTCCTGGACGGATACGTTTACTCAGTCGCATATATCCCTACAGTTGTGATGGCTGTCAGGACCTTTGGATTCTACACAATAATGTAATCCTGTTTATTCCCGATGATGGCCTATATGGATTCTGCACGGTAATTTTTGGAACCATGATGATAAAGAAATATTGACATCAATAGGAGACTGGGTTATCTATATGGCCCCTTTAATGAGTCAGTGTGGTGGCTCAAAAATTAAAAATGACTGGCAGATTGATCTTATCAAATAGAGTTCTTATGTTAATTATGGGTCTACCTCACCTGTCTGAGAAATGTATTTCTATTTGTATTTTCTTTATTTATGAATCTCTATTCCACTCTGAAACTTGTATAGCCTTGATAAGTTATGAATGCTCTTCAATATTGTTAGTAATATATTTAATAGTTATCTTATATTGACTTTTTCCTTAGAACATAGATTTGTTATGTATGTTGAACTGCACTTTATTGTATGGTCCCCGTCTTCTCCCACTTGTGAGCCACGTTACTTTGTTAGTTAGGATGCAATGTCAGCACCATGGACAACATCAGAGTTAGCTGCAGGCCCTGACACCTGTTCTCTTTAATCTGTTCATTATGCCCCTTTAGCTGAATTCCAGCACCATGGACAGCATCTCTGTTAGCTACACATCTTGATGACTGTTTTTTTCAGCACCATGGACAGCGCGGCTTTTCAGCGCGCACGCGGGTGGAGCGCCTGGCTGTCATGATGGCGCCATCACGCAGAGCAGGTGTGTCTGGGCTACTCCTGATTTTCCCTTTCCCTCCCCCTCCCCCCATCTCCCCTCATGCGTTCACACACTGCCGGCGGATGGCGGTGCGGCTTACGTCGCGTCCTCCCGCCGATGGGTGCTGTCTGGGCGTGCTTATACTGGCGGTGGATGATGACGCAGGTACCTGCGACTCCCCCACAGATGGACGCGGGCCCACCACGTGTGGTGGGAGATGGAGGGAGCGGAAGTGATGGATTTACACAACACGTGGTCGCAGGTTAGTTTAAAAGGAGAGGACGGGGGGCAGGCAACTTACTCACCCTGGCGAAGTGGCATAAGGCCACGCAACGCGTCGGTGGCTAGTTGCGGCTTTGGGTTCCTGAGCTCCTGGATGTGGTGATGTTTACATTGTTGCATTAATTGTTATTGTACACCTTTGGCTGTTATGCTGGCGTATTTACTGTTTGTACAATATTAGTTCCAGTCTTTGCATGTGTATATTGTGGATCTAACACCACAACACTTAATCCTTTTCACTGTGCACTATTATCATATAGGTACTTTGTACACTTTTTCTTACTTTGATTTTCTATTCACCCTTTATCTTGATGCATGTTCACTTTTTCACTTCAATACGCCTGCATATCTAGCCAATTTGAGGTATGGAATATGTACTGTATTTGACATGTTATCATATCATTATGCACTGACTACTATTTAGTATATATTCATTTTTTAATAGCTCATAATAGGATAAACCCTTTTCCTCAATTCTTGTGTATATGTTTTTTAATTTAGTCCTGTGATGTCCTTTGTTGTTCTAGGGATGATTTAATAAATTACTATTTTTATATTTTACCTACTTTTGGTGTGCAGTATAGTTGAGCAACTGTAGCGGCATTTTCAGAGCGCCCGCTAGTAGTCGCTGTGCTTGGCCGTTGTTCGGTTGTTGATAGCGACTCAGTCGGTTTGCCATAATGTTGAATATTGGGTGAGGAGTCGCTATTTGACAGGTTCCGCACTGTATGGGAGCGCATGATAGCGACTGGCCATAGCAACCGGCTCCCACCATATTCATTAAAAAATCACGCTCAAAAAATTCTCGCGCTGTAAAATGCATGTTTAAACCCCAGAGCGCTGGAGGCGATGGGTTAAAAGTAGTTTTTTAACCCCCAAACAACCATATTTTCGGAAACCAAAAAAAACAAGTTTTTTAAATAATTTAGTAATATGAATACATTAATATCAGACCTGTAATATCAATTCTGTACAATTTTTTTATTTTTTTTTGCCTAAAATGGCAGAAGTGCTCACAGAATTTTTCACATTTAAAAAAAAAAAATAATAATAACAATTAATTATGAATATTTAAAGATTGTTCCATTGAAATGCATTGGAGAGCGCTAGGTAGCGAGAGGTCATACCTGTCGCTGTTCAAGGTTGGATGCTGGCGCTGTGGGCTGAGGCTGGAATAATGATGAATGAGCGGCTATAGGCGCTATCTCAGTCGCTAAGCAGGATTGGCTTGATAAATGTGTGATTGTGGTAGGGAGCCGGCGTTCTCGTGGGGGGCCCGTCATTACCGGCCACTCACCAGTCGCTACCTGTCGCTATTCCTTCATAAATAAGGGCCTATGTAAGGAGCCAAAAAAATCACAAAAACTAAAACACACAAAAAACACAGATAATGAGTCAGTTAGAGCGGGTAATTTGCAATTAAAGACGACATAAATTCAAAATTGTTGGGCATGAAGAGGCCCTTTTCCTTTGATGTGTCTTCTTCCTGTCAATAGCCTTAGGGGGAATATATTGGATCATAGGGGGAACATAGTTGGACAGTAAAGCTTGGATGAATATTTATTCATTTATATTCCCATTCTTTTTTAACCACTTTGTGTTTGAAAATATCCCATCAAAACATTAACAGTGGACCCTTCTAGATAAATGTGTGAGTTTTTGCAGTAATGTGGTCTCTGTCCTGTTTCCCCCACATAGAAGTCTGTGGAGGGACGTTGCATGTCTCTCTGTGTACTTGCAGTATGGTCCTGGTACACTGTCAGTAGTGAGGATATTCCGGCAGGTCTCATTCCTGCTCAGTAAGCATGGTGAGGTGTTCTCCTCAATCTTTGCAGAAATGATACAGTGATACAGTAAAAACTGTAAACAGTTAAGTAGTATGGATGCTATCCAGAGGGTGCAGCATGGGTTATACACCACGAGATGAAGAAACAAAGGACTTTGGGATTAAGGTAGGTTACCCACAGCTGTGCCATTTGACATTTTTTAAAACCCATGTAGAGTCATATACCAAATTCCCAAAGTTACACAGCTCATCCCTTTCAAATACTCACTGTTCGCACCAGAGGGGGACACTGGCCATCCCCCGGATACAATAAAAAACAAGAGGCCCTGTGCTCCTTATAGCAGACCAACACCCGTGCAGTGTAGGTGTTAGTCCTTACCACTATAAGACAGTCTGGGGGGGGGCATCCAGAATTCTGGACCCTCCCCACACATAAACTCCAGAACACCCGTAATTCCTACCTTAACCTCAGCTCTCCGGGCACCGCTCATGTGTGTAGGACATTCCGCCGACCAGGACAATGGCGGTGCTCACTACCCACATGGCGTGGGGTGGCCAATCACTGCACTGGAATCCCAGTGGAGGATCAAGGTTAAGGTAAACTTTACGGGTGTTCTGGGGAGTTATGTTTGTGGAGGGGGGGCATCTGCATTCTGTATGCCCCCACTATACTGACCGCGGCCAACACCACACGGTTGTTGGTCTGCTTTAAAATGTAGCTTTTAATGTAGGCATCATAAATGCACGCACTAACTTCTTCCCACCATATTCCCATTGGTAACAGTGTAAAATGAGTTGGTTTAAAGTGGACCAACACCCAGGATTTTGACTATCCTGGGTCTTGGTCCACTTCGGTGGGGCACCCCCGATCGGGGTGCCCCGCTGTGTGAAACCCCCCAAAAAACTCACCTCTCCCCGCTCCCAGCGCCGACGGACAAGCCGCGGACAAGCGGCTCCTCCGCCGCTGCCTCCCGCGCGTCACTCCTGACGCGCGCGTGCCCGCGCCGGCCATTCACAGACAGCCGGGGCAGGCGCGAGGGAGGCGGCGGCGGCCGGCTGCCGCCGAAGATAAGGTAAGGGGTTTGGGGGGGTTTCACCCCGCGGGACATCCCGATCTCGGATGTCTCGCGGGGAGGGAGGTGATCGGCCCGGGAATCTTATAGGTTCCCGGGCCGATCACCCGTGGGTGTTGGTCCACTTTAATGCATCTCAAAATCTTTGATTTTATGTAAATACCTTATGTATTCTAAGCAAGTCACCTTTTTTTGCTTCAATTTCTGGGTCATGACTGAGCTGGGAAGAGTGTGTCATGGTTCAGCTTTAGGAGTCTTGAGCTGCTGTGGTCAGAGAAAGCTGCAGGACCACTGTGGCTTGCTGTGCTAACTCACACTAAGAACACCCAATATTACATAATACTGGAGGATTACTTATACTTCAGGAGTCTGAAGCGCGCAAGGAATTAGTGACAGGTTTTTGGTTACAAGCCTTACAAGTCCCTTGTAAACAATGTTCACTAAAACTTACTTGTAATAAACATAACGTATTTGCATACCTGTAGTGAGTGCCGCAGGACCAGAAAAAAGCTGAAAACCTTTTTGTTTTTAGCACTGAAGAGACTCCTGTTAAGTCCCTTGGTAGGGCATTTTCTGGCCAGCAAGTAAGGTTGCTAATTCTGCTAATCCTTGAGCCCAGCTCTGAAGTCCAAGCCAGAAGGCCTATAAAGGGACTGCTGAGCTGTATGCTGATGCAGCAGAGGAGTAGTGTAGTGTACATTTAAACACAGATACATCAGTTAGGCCAGGAGGAAAGCAGACAGCAGTAGGATGTGTCAAGGCAAGATTGAGGCTGCTAGAGGTCACCTTGCTAGATCAAAGGTCTTGAATCTTTGGGGGAGCTGCAGAATGAAGGCTACATTTAGCTAGGAGATCTGTGCGAATGAGGAGGCCTAAGCGAGCCCTATTGGTCAGACAACGCATTGAAAAAAATCTTAATCCCTAATGAAAATCACTGGAATACGTCCAGAAATCATCATCTGTGAACACAGTTTGCAATGCAGTCCACAAATCCAATTTGAAGCTGTCTAATGCAAATAAGAAGCCATATTTCAACACAATCTAGAAACACAGCCATCTTCTCTGGACAAAAGCTTATTTAAAACAGAAAGCTGTTCTGTGGTCAGATTATTAGTGCACAGTTCAAAAGCCGGTATCTCTGATGGTATGGGGCTCTCGTTGTTACATATTACCTGGGCAGCTTACACATCTTGAAAGTCACTACTAATATTAAGCAGTATATAGAGGTTTTTAGAACAACATATGCTCCCACCCAGGCATTGTCTCTTTTAGGAAAGTTCTCGCACATTTCAGAAAGAAAATGCTAAACCACATACTACATCTATCACAAGAACATGAGAAGAATAGTCTGGGTGCTGAACTGGCTTGCCTGCTTTGCAGAACTTTAACCAATAGAAAACATTGGCATAATATTTATAGAGGAACTTCGGACCTCTAAACTACTAGGTCCTGATAGCCCCCACCGCAATACTGTATACCTTTTGGATGCCGGCGTCTTCCAGATCACCATCATCCTACTGCATTTTCCACCACCGACATCTTAGCCATCTGTGACAGACGCTGGGGGAGCTTAGCCATCCTGCCATCCTCCCTCTCTGTCTTGCTAGTAGCGCTGACATCTTGCGCTGTTTCTCATCCTCCTGCAGCTGCCCTGGCCCAAGATGAGGATTTCACTGCACAGACGCGCGGGCAGTGGAGTGCATCGTGAGACAAAGGGGTTTATTCATCAAGGGATAGCGCCAGGTAGTGCCTCGTAGCGGCAGGAAGCGTCTGGGGAATGCTGAGCGCTGTACGCAAAACCACATTTATGAAGGTGATTCTGGTGAGCGCCTCTAACAGCGCCATGTAGCATACGATTCATCATTACAGGTGGCTCAGCTTATAGTTACGGCGCTCTGGCTTCCAGAGCGCCAGGTATTACCTGTCGCTACCTGTCGCTCTCCCATACATTTCAATGGACGTTCCTTTTCTTCTGTTTAAAAGAGTTTTTTGTTTTTCTTTTTTTTTTCTCACAAATAATTGTGTGACCTCTCCTGGCCTAGAAAGGATCATTTTTGAAAACCTTTTTGACTTTTTATATTTTTATGCAGAATTGTCATTACAGGTCTGGCATTAAGGTATAAATGTCACAATGTTACAACAAAGACATTCCGTGTGTGTTTTTACTTTGTTACTGGTGGATATGTGTTCAAAAACAGACTTTAATCACGCAGCATCTGGCGCTCTATGCTACAGCAACCAGATCCAGAGCGCCTATGCTGTGTGTGTCTGTGTTTTTTTGTTGAACATGGTGTGAGTCGCTGAGAGTCGGTCGCACTTAGCTGGCGCTACCTTTTGCCCCCTGCATCACTGTACTGGTGTTAGAAACATACATCTCATTCATCAATGCCGGTCAGGTTACTACAGAGACTGAGGCGCTCTGTTACAGTGCCTGATAGCCGATCACAGCGTATACTAGCGGTCGCTCTAAGCGCCTCTGTACAGACACTCATCTGCCGATACCTGGCGTTAGTAATGAATCAGCCTGAAAGAAGAAGTCAAGATGGCGCCGCCCTACAGAAAGTGTCTAACAAGAATGGCCGAGTGCAGAAGACAGAAGCGCAGAATGGAAGAGCAGAAGACAGGTAAATTAAACCTGGCAAATGTAGAACCAGTTTAAAGAGAACAGAGGACGAAGTTTGGGGAGTTTTTGAGAACTCTTTGTTTCCTAGAAGAAAATGCTGAAAACAAAAAAAGAAAAAGTAATAATGTTGAAATATCTTTTTTGTTTAAAAAAATATCTTTCAGAAGACAGCAGGGGGGTCACCAAATGCATATTATGCAGCAACATCGTCTTTGAGGATCTATCCCTTCAGTTAACTTTAGACAGCTGTTACAGATCAATATTGCAGCCCATCAACTGCATGGGAAAAAAAGCATAATAGACTCAAACTGAATATCAACACATTCTGCAGAAAATTATGTTTAGTAGAAAATTGCTGATTTGTAGCTGGAGTCCTAGCTTCAAACGAACTGTATGATTCAAGTTTCCATGTGTATCAACAACCATAGCAGGGGCATTTAAACAGAAATGGCATGGGGGAGTTCAGAGTCAGTGTTATGGTGACAGGGCCTCTTCTTTAAATCAGCTTCAGGCAACAACTACATTGACCAGTTTTCTGATTATGTAGGACTAGATTTTAGTTTACAGACTCTAAACATCTGACATCTTTGCCTCAGAGGAACCACAGATAGTTGAAAGAGAAGACAGACTGCAGAGACATATTGATCTGAATGTTGGACTTAAATAATAACTAGGGATGAGCGAACCGGTTCGGACAAACCGAAATTCGCTCCGAATTTCAGGGAAAATTCGATTTGGCACGAACCCGAATTTTTTTTGGTTCATGCCTGAAATAAAAAAAAGAAATGCCGGCATGGTGGGAGCGGGTAGGCCGGCTACGCTGTCAGCGGGCGGCGGAAGCTGACAGCGCAGCCGGCCTGCCCGCTCCCACCATGCCGGCATTTTTTTAAAAAGCAAACACTTACCTGCATGGTCGGTGCGTGGAGGCCGGCGCCGCTCTCAGGCGCCCTCTGATGACACGCCCTCTGATGACAGCTGAGAGCGGCGCTGGCCTCCACGCTCCGACCATGCAGGTAAGTGTTTTCCTTTTTAAAAAAATGCCGGCATGGTGGGAGCGGGCAGGCCGGCTGCGCTGTCAGCAGGCCGGCTTCCGCCGCCCGCTGACAGCGTAGCCGGCCTGCCCGCTCCCACCATGCTGGCATTTTTTTTTTCAGATGAGCGATTCGTGAAAGTTCGATTCGGGCGAACCCGAATTTCTTGGGGAAATTCGGCGAATCGCCCGAATCGAACTTTCAAGAAGTTCGCTCATCTCTAATAATAACTTTAAACAAGCAGTATCATTTAAAAAAAAACTTGTTTTATTGCTACAAAAATTGTAGAAATCAAGTGAGAAGAATCTGTGTAAAAAAGTCTCTATGTGAGATCACAACAATTATGACAACTGTTCTGGGACAGGTACTCTATGGGGGTTATTCTTCAAGGGATAGCGGCAGGTAGTGCCTTGTAGCAGCAGGCAGCGTCTGGTGAACGTTGGGTGCTGTACGCAATACCACTGTCACGCTCGGGGTAACTCCAGTCCTCTTAATAAGCTCACAACCCCCAATCTCCACAGCCAGCTTCACCTGTAGGAGCCCCCGCTTGCCGGGACGCAAGATACGCCTACCCGGGATCGGTTGCCCCCAGGACTTAATGGCTCAAAGGATGTAAGCTTATATGTGGGAGGACTGGAGAACCAATAGCAAGAGTGTGAGTGACGGAAGTCCAGAGACAGGCAATAGGTCGATAACGGGAAGGCAGAGATCGTAGCGGCACCAGGGGTCAGGCAAGAAGTAGTCGGGGTTCAGGCAGAGGTCAGCAACTGGGGATCAGGATCTAGAAGCGTCAGTTCAGGCAAAGGTCGGCAACAAGGATTCAGGATCGAGAGGCGTCAATTCAGGCAGAGGTCGGCAACAAGGATTCAGGATCGAGAATGGTCATACAATCAAATCGGCAACAGGCTAGACTTCACAGGAGTAGGTAACACAGGGTTCTGAGCGCTATCACAGGCAATTCACAACTGAGAGGGAATTGCCTTTATAGGAACAGGTCTGAGGGAAGCAGTGTACTGATTGGAGCACATAGGATTCCAAGGGTAATTGGCTGCAGAGCAGAAGAGGGCGAAGCCCTCAATCCCCTAGGATTCATTAACCCTTTACTTGATCCTCCGGCGGGTGCGCGCAGCACAGCGCCGCCGGAGGGCATAACAGACACGTGCTTGCGGCCGCGCGCGAGCACGTCTACTGGAGGAGGAAGCGGGGGGCGTGGCTGAGCTGGGCGCCGCTCGAGCCGAAGCTGCTCGAGCCGACGCCGCTCGGCGCGGCCGCCGCACAGTGACAGCTGCAGCTGGCCGCCTGGAGATGTTGCTGGAACGGGGATCAGGTAAGCGGTTCCTGACACTACCCCCCCCTTCACGAGGGGCCTCCGGACCCTCACCCGGTTTCCCTGGATTGTCACGATGGAACCTTCTTACAAGAGCCTTGGCATGAACATTCCTCGCTGCCACCCAGCATCTTTCCTCCGGACCATAGCCAACCCAATCCACCAAATACTGTAAAGAATTGCGCACTTTACGTGAATCCAAGATCTTATTCACTTCATACTCGGGCTCATTATTATTATTATTATTAAGAAGAATTGGTGCAGGACCAGCAAGAGGAGCATTCTTCGCCGGTTTTAACAGTGAAACGTGAAAGGAATTAGGTATTTTCATAGTTGGCGGGAGTTGAACTTTAAAAGACACATTATTCAACTTCTTGACGATTGGAAAAGGACCAATAAATTTTGGACCTAATTTGCTAGATGGCTGACGGAGCGCAATATTTTTAGTGGAGACCCAAACTAGATCGCCTACTCGAAGAGTAGGTTCCTGTGATCTGCGGCGGTCGGCAAATTTTTTATACCTCAAACCAGTGGTCTTAAGAATCTCCTGAACGTGTGTCCAGATATTCTTCCGTTCTTGAAGCCACTCCTCCAACGCCGGCAGATTGGAAGGTGACCCTGAAAGGGAAGAAGCTCTAGGATTTTTCCCTAAGTTACAATAAAAAGGAGATACCTTAGTACTCTCACTAGGCGCGTTATTGTAAGCAAATTCGGCGAAATCAATAAATTCCGCCCATTGTTCTTGGGCATCAGAAACATAACACCTTAAGTATTGTTCCAAAGTTTGATTAGTTCTTTCCGTCTGCCCATTAGTCTGGGGATGGTAGGCAGAAGAAAGAGAGATCTGTATTCCCAACCGCGAACAGAAGTGTTTCCAAAAATGGGAAGTAAATTGAACACCCCGATCAGAGACTATATTGGACGGAATACCATGAATATGAAAAATATGCGAAGTAAACAGCCGCGAAAGCTCAGGTGCAGAAGGAAGTTTGGCCAAAGGAACGAAATGTGCCATCTTACTGAAACGATCTACGACCACCCAAATGACAGTATTACCATGTGAGAGAGGCAAATCTACAATAAAATCCATAGAAATATGGGTCCATGGCTCAGCAGGAATTTCAAGAGGAACCAAACTGCCACTAGGAGCCTTGTGAACTCCTTTACTTCGAGCACAAATAGCACAAGCGTCAATAAAGGAAGTGATATCGCGTCTCATGGTAGGCCACCATACATGACGACGGGCAAGCATAAACGTCTTACGGTTACCCAAATGACCAGCAGTTTTGGCATCGTGAAATTCGCGAATTACATCCGAACGCAGGTGCGGCGGAACAAACTGGCACCCCAAGGGTACATCACTAGGAGATTCATCTTGAAACGGCGCCAAGGTATTGGAGAGATCAGGAAGTAACGCCCCCACCACACAACCTGTGGGTAAAATTGGTTCACCAGAATCACCCCGATCCTTACATTCACCGAACATGCGAGATAGAGCATCAGGTTTAGTATTTTTTACACCCGGCTTGAAAGTAATAATAAAATTGAAGTGCGAGAAGAATAATGCCCAACGTGCCTGACGAGAGTTCAGCCTCTTGGCAGAACCTATGTATTCGAGATTTTTATGATCGGTATACACAGTTATAGGATGTAATGAACCCTCCAACCAGTGTCGCCATTCATCAAATGCCAGTTTAATAGCTAATAGTTCCCTATTGCCAACATCATAATTTTGTTCCGCGGTACTGAATTTACGCGAAAAATAAGCGCATGGATGGAGACGCTCAGGGTTACCAGAATATTGTGACAAAACTGCACCCACTCCCAGCTCAGAAGCATCCACTTCAATAATAAAAGCTTTATGAATATCTGGATGCACTAAGACAGGTGCCGAAGTAAAGGCCCGTTTCAAGGTTAGAAAGGCCTCACAGGCAGAGGGGGACCAGTTAGCAGTAAAAGCCCCCTTTCGGGTAAGGTTGGTAAGGGGTGCAACAACATGGGAAAAGCCTTTAATGAAACGCCGATAAAAATTTGCAAAACCTAGAAAACGTTGCAATTCCTTTAAAGTTTTGGGTTGGACCCAATCCTGAACTGATGAAACCTTCCCCGCATCCATCTCCAAACCCTGGTTGGTAATAACATACCCTAGGAAGGGAATTGTAGTGACTTCAAACACACACTTAGACAGTTTAGCAAATAAGTTGTTCTCTCTTAATTTTTGTAGCACCAACTTAACATGGTGTCTGTGCTCCGGTAAAGAATTAGAAAAAATGAGAATATCATCCAAGTAGATGACTACAAATCTACCGAGATATTCCCTGAATATATCATTAACAAAATCTTGGAAAACGGCTGGCGCATTACAAAGACCGAAGGGCATGACCAGGTACTCATAGTGCCCATCCTTCACATTAAATGCAGTTTTCCACTCGTCCCCCTGTCGGATGCGAATCAGATTGTAAGCCCCTCTCAAATCCAATTTGGAGAAAATTCGAGCTCCTGTGACTTGATTGAACAGATCCCCAATCAAGGGTAAGGGGTATCGTTTTTTTACAGTGATCTTATTCAAGGCTCGATAATCTATGCACGGTCTCAAGCCACTATCTTTTTTCTCTACAAAAAAGAACCCGGCCCCAGCAGGCGAGGTAGAGGGATGGATAAATCCTTTCCTAAGATTTTCGGTAATATACTCCCTCATTGCTTGCTCCTCGGGCAGGGTAAGGTTATAGATCTTTCCCCTCGGGGGAATTGTGCCAGGCAGCAAGTCAATGGGGCAGTCATAGGACCGATGTGGAGGAAGAGTATCAGCAGAGCGTTCAGAGAATACATCGATCCAATCAGCGTATGGCTGAGGTAATTCCTGTGGTAAGACTTCAACGCTTCTGAGGCCTGTATTAAAACAGTGACCTTTACAGTGGTCACTCCACTTGATCAACTCCCCAGCCCGCCAATCTAACACCGGGTTATGGAGTTGCAACCAGGGGTATCCCAAAACCACCGGAGTTTCCGGACAATCAAAAATAAAGAATTCTAAGAATTCAGAGTGAGAAGAGCCGACAATTAGTCTGAGAGGTGGGGTCTTGGTATTTATAGGACCTCCCTGGATTGCCTTTCCATTGATAGCTAAAACTTGTAGGGATCTTTCAAGAGGAACTACAGGGATCCCTAAGGTGGAGATCATGCTCCTGTCCAAAAAGTTTCCAGCCGCACCACTGTCTATAAAGGCGGAAACTGTCTGCTTAGAGGACCCCCAAAACCAATCAATAGGTACAAGCATCTTATTCTGGCGAGAGTTACAAACTGACTCACCCAGATCAGTACTCTCTACCTGGTGCGCGCGAGCACGTCTCCTGGAGGAGGAAGCGGGGGGCGTGGCTGAGCTGGGCGCCGCTCGAGCCGACGCTGCTCGAGCCGACGCCGCTCGGCGCGGCCGCCGCACAGTGACAGCTGCAGCTGGCCGCCTGGAGACGTTGCTAGAACGGGGATCAGGTAAGCGGTTCCTGACAACCACATTTATGAAGGCGATTCTGGTGAGCGACTCTAACAGCGCCATGTAGCGTCCGATTCATCATTAGGCAGCTCAGCGTATAGCACCGGAGCTCTAGCTTCCAGAGCACCAGGTATTACCTGTCGCTACCTGTCGCTCTCACATACATTTCAATGGACGTTCAGCCTGCCCGTCTCCTCAAAGCTTCCTTGTCTTGTCAGAGCAGCATGGTTGGCAGTGTGTGAAATAGTATCCTGTATTGGTGCTATAAGGAGCTCATAGCGCCCCTGAAAAATGTGAAAAAAATGGCATGGGGGTACTCCCTATCCAGCAAAACTAATCTGGGAACATGCTATGAGGCTACCAACACGCATAGCCAACAGGTTTGGGGAGGCTGGTAATGGGGTGGGGGTTATGGTAGGTCACCCGCTTGTTGGTAAGGGTGGCTTGCCAGCCCTTTCTTCCCTGTGGTCTCAAGGACACATGTACAACAGTGCAGTTTAAATTGATAAGCGTTGGTCCAGGGTGTTGAGATGGCGCCAACAGCAGCACTCGGATTGGCACCAGATGTTGCTCTGAGGCAAGAAGCCGCCAGCTGTTGTACATGTGGATACTGCTTCCCTCTTGAGAAAGGTGTCCAAAACCGAAACGTTGAGGGTTCTATACTGCCCATCTGGTGGCACTGTCTGTAAGCTTGACTATTTTGATCTATTTATTGCTATTATTTGATCTTTTTACTATTAATGCAGAAAGGTGTCGGGAGCTATATGGGCCATCCTGACTAATCTTATGGCTGAACATGTTTAACTGTCTTTTACTGCTTTATCATGTTAGTACTTTACAAGTGCACAGCCTAAAGGGTTGCCTATATCTTGCTGCTGGAATTCACAACAGCACCATCTATCCCTCAAAATTCATATGATCATCTTTCCTGCATAACTCTAGCAAAATGTATATCTATTGTATGTTACTACTGATCTTGTAATATGCACTAGCTTTTCATTTGACTTCCTTCACTATTTTTTGCACTCAACTGTGGTTGTTCCTCCTTCCATACAATCTTCCTCTACCACAATCTACCACAGAAGCATTTGTGTTTGCAGAAACCCAGCTGCAGAAAAATATTTTTATTATTCAGCCCTACTAGAGATGAGCGAACTTCCTTAAAACTGGATTTGGGTGATTCGCCAAATTTCTTCAAGAAATCAAACCTTTGAGAATCGCTCATCTCTAGTGGAACGTGGGATACACACAGTATGGTGGGAGTGGGGGAGGCTGGCCGCTGTGCAAGTCGGCTACCGCCGTGCGCTGACAGTGCGCCCGGCCTTCCCCGCTCCCACAGTGCTGTGTGCATCATGCAGACACTTACCTACATGCCTGCTTTCCTGTCGTTCTGGTTCAGCGGCTGGCTGCAGGCACACGTTAGCTAGCCACTGGTCCAGGACGACGGGGAAGCTGACATGTCAAACAGCACGGTAGGAGCGGTGGATGCCGGCCCCACTGTCAGCGGAAGCCAACTTGCACAGCTGACAGTGCGGCCGGCTCCCCCTTCCCCCATGCAGGGGAGGAGTGGGGAGCCGGCTGCACTGTCAGCTGTGCAAGTCAGCATCCGCCATGCACACCGGATCCAAGTGTAGGGCTGGAACGAGGATGGTGGTGAGTTTCCTTATTTTTTTTTTTACCCACCACCCGAGGTGCCAGTGAATTTCAGGGAAAATTCGGTCAGCATGAACCCCCCAAAATTTGGTTTTGTGCTGAATCGAATTTTCCTGAAATTCAGAATGAACTTGGGCCCTTATTTATGAAGGAATAGCGACAGGTAGCGACTGGTGAGCGGACGGTAATGACGGGCCCCGCCACGAGAACGCCGGCTCCCTACCACAATCACACATTTATCAAGCCAATCCTGCTTAGCGACTGAGATAGCGCCATATAGCGACTCATTCATCATTATTCCAGCCTCAGCCCACAGCGCCAGCGTCCGACCTTGAACAGCGACAGGTATGACCTCTCGCTACCTGGCGCGCTCCAATGCATTTCAATGGAAAAATCTTTAAATATTAATAATAAATTGTTATTAATGTTTTTTTTTTTGTTAAATGTGAAAAATTCTGTGACCACTTCTGCCATGTTAGATAATTTTTTTAAGGGAAAAAAAATAAAAAAAAAAAAATGTACAGAATTGATATTACAGGTCTGATATTAATGTATTCATATTACTAAATTATTTAAAATACTTTTTTTATTGGTTTCCAAAAATATGGTGGTTTGGGGGTTAAAAAACTACTTTTAACACATCGCCGCCAGCGCTCTGGGGTTTAAACATGCATTTCACAGTGCTTGAATTTTTTGAGCATGATTTTTTGATGAATATGGGGGAAGCCGGTCGCTCTGACCAGTCGCTATCATGCGCTCCCATACATCGCGCAACCTGTCAAATAGCGACTCGTAACGTTGTATTCAACATTACGCCACACCGACTGAGTCGCTGTCAACAAACAAACAACGGCCAAGCACAGCGACTACTAGCGGGCGCTGTGAAAATACCGCTACAGTTGCTCAACTGTCGCTACATGTCGCTATTAATAAATCAGCCTCTTGGTTTCTAACGAACCAGTTCACTCATCTCCTACCCCTACCCCAACCAACCTGAAAGCCATTGTTCTGTTTCTCAAGCTGAGTGTCATGCAGTCATATGTATAGCCACCCGACCCTCATCCTCATTCATCTGCACCACAACCTCTACACTTATACCAGTTTTTAAAGATACTCGTCATGCATCATGGCCACTGTTTTAAAAAAGAGAACACAGTTAAATAGCTTTCCACTTTACATCTTTATTACCGCATTCTGTATTTAGCCCGGGGTTTTTATTCAGTGCAATAACCCAACAACAAGGAACGGAGCTCTTTCTACGCTTTAGGGATTGGAGAGCTGTGCAGAAAAACTGAATACTGACAAAATTAAAATAAATATGGCAAGATGGGATCGGTACCTACTGACCCTGAACAGGAAAAACACACACAATGTAATTTATGTGACATGAAAGAACTTGTTTTCAAAATGTTTACTTCTCAAATGATCAGGAGTCAGACCTGTCTTGGAGGCAGCAAAGGTAGGTTCATGTCAAAAAGAGTGAAATATACGCTTGAAACCCCCATTTACAGGCAGAGATTTGCTCCTCGGGAAAGAGAGCGGCTGAGAAGTAAAACATTTTTATGCTCCAGAAGGCAATAACTTTCCCCATTGAATCTAATCTGTGGTAATGCTCTAAGCATCACAAAATAATGTTATCTTTTAAAGACCTGAATATTTCACTTAACTGTTACACTAGGAAAGGCTTGATTCATAAAAATCATATGCGGAAAATGAGAAGATTGTGATGGATGCGCGGAACAGAATAGTGCATATAAATTGAGAAAGTAGAAGGCAGCATTGGAGAAGAAGCCAGGATGACAATGGAAACAATGATTACACTGAGAAAAACAGCTATCATAAAAATGAAATACAGGAATAAATGAATGGGGTGATGGAGGTTTAGCTTGTTAGAAAACTTTTACTTTATCCCTTCCAACTATTTCCATCTCTAGTGGCCATCAAGATGGAGAGAATTCAGTATGGGATACACTGCCATTAATGGGGCTGGGGCTCTTTTTAGGTTTGGGCAAAGCAATATACTAGATCTTTTAACAGGGCTGCCCTAAGTGAAAAACCATAGTCTGCTTACCTGCCAAGCAGAGACATCATCCTTGTGTGCTGCTGAATTAAGTTATTGAAGCTGAGATCTAGCTCCTGGATTTTATCTAAGCATGACCACCTTTTCTCTAATTGAAAGGTGGACCTCTTTCATCAGACTGTATTAGATATACAAATCAGGGGAGATCTAGCCTGTTTATTTCAGAAAAAACATGTTTTTATGCTGGTGCATGAGTAAACGAGAGATACCCTGTTTCCCCCGAAAATAAGACAGGTGTTACCAATTTTGGCTCCAAAAAAAAGGTGCTTTGGCTTTTTTCAGGGGACATTGAATAGCCGTCTGGCAGCTGGCAGGATGGGAACAGCAATACGGCAGCTCCAGTACAGTATGTGCACAGAGCCAGCTGGCAGCAGCTTGGCAGCAGGCTGGGGTAGAGCCAGCAAGATCAGACATTTCACTCCCAACAGACAAGCTTACCTGTGTGACTTGATGTGCACTCTCCCTCCTTTACAGCTGTGATGCGTCCTCACCCTCCTTTACAGCTGCGATGTGTCCTCACCCCCCTTTACAGTTGTGATATGTCTTCACCCTCCTTTACAGCTGTGATGTGTCCTCACCTTCCTTTACAGCTGTGACATGTCCTTACCCTCCTTTACAGCTGTGATGTGTCCTTACCCTCCTTTATAGCTGTGATGTGTCCTCACCCTCCCTAGCAGCTGTGATGTGTCCTCACTCTCCTTTACAGCTGTGATGTGTCCTCACCCTCCTTTACAGCTGTGATGTGTCCTCACCCTCCTTTACAGCTGCGATGTGTCCTCACCCTCCTTTACAGTTGTGATATGTCTTCACCCTCCTTTACAGCTGTGATGTGTCCTCACCTTCCTTTACAGCTGTGACATGTCCTTACCCTCCTTTACAGCTGTGATGTGTCCTCACCCTCCTTTACAGCTGTGATGTGTCCTCACCCTCCTTTACAGCTGTGATGTGTCCTCACTCTCCTTTACAGCTGTGATGTGTCCTCACCCTCCTTTACAGCTGTGATGTGTCCTCACCCTCCTTTACAGCTGTGATGTGTCCTCACTCTCCTTTACAGCTGTGATGTGTCCTCACCCTCCTTTACAGCTGTGATGTGTCCTCACCCTCCTTTACAGCCGTGATGTGTCCTCACCCTCCTTTACAGCCGTGATGTGTCCTCACCCTCCTTTACAGCTGTGATGTGTCCTCACCCTCCTTTACAGCTGTGATGTGTCCTTACCCTCCTTTACAGCTGTGATGTGTCCTTAGCCTCCTTTACAGCTGTGATGTGTCCTCACCCTCCTTTACAGCCGTGATGTGTCCTCACCCTCCTTTACAGCTGTGATGTGTCTTTACCCTCCTTTACAGCTGTGATGTGTCCTCACCCTCCTTTACAGCTGTGATGTGTCTTTACCCTCCTTTACAGCTGTGATGTGTCCTTAGCCTCCTTTATAGCTGTGATGTGTCCTCACCCTCCTTTACAGCTGTGATGTGTCCTCACCCTCCTTTACAGCTGTGATGTGTCCTCACCCTCCTTTACAGCTGTGATGTGTCCTCACCCTCCTTTACAGCTGTGATGTGTCCTCACCCTCCTTTACAGCTGTGATGTGTCCTCACCCTCCTTTACAGCTGTGATGTGTCCTCACCTTCCTTTACAGCTGTGACATGTCCTTACCCTCCTTTACAGCTGTGATGTGTCCTCACCCTCCTTTACAGCTGTGATGTGTCCTCACCCTCCTTTACAGCTGAGTAATGTAAGGGCAATACTGTGTTAGCCAGGACCTTGGAGGGAAGAGATTTAGGGGTACTGATTACTGAAAGCTGCAAGATGATTGGTCAGTGTGTAGCCACGCAGTGGGAAAAGCAAGCAGGATGCTCAGCTGCATAGCTCGAGGCATCGCCAGTAGGAAGCGGGAGGTTGTGATGCCGCTGTATAGAGCCCTGGTGAGGCTACAGCTAGAATAATGTGTGCAGTTCTGGAGACCTTACCTGCAAAAAGGCATTATTCAATTAGAACATGTCCAAAGGCGGGCAACAAAAATGGTGGAAGGACTTAAATAACTTAATTTGTACAGTCTGGAGGAAAGAAGGGAGAGGGGGGGCATGGTTAAGACCTTTACATATGTGAAAGGATTGAATAAGGTTCAGGAG
Source organism: Gastrophryne carolinensis (assembly GCA_027917425.1). Lineage (NCBI taxonomy): Eukaryota > Metazoa > Chordata > Amphibia > Anura > Microhylidae > Gastrophryne > Gastrophryne carolinensis. Next base: position 59,029,371 of record CM051240.1, read on the forward strand.
GGAAGTGTTTTTAAGAAGAAACGTAATGATAGAACAAGGGGGCACAACCTGAAGCTAGTCGGGGGGAAGATCAGCAGCAATGTTAGAAAATATTATTTTACAGAAAGAGTAGTAGATGCTTGGAACAAACTTCCAACTGTCAGTGAATGTAAACATGCCTGGGATAAGCACACATCTATCCTAAGATAAAGAGTACATACAGTATACACATAAGGGCAGACTAGATGGACCGTATGGTCTCCTTCTGCCGTCAGCCTTCTATCTTCTATGTATGTTTCTATGTAGTGGGTGTTTTATTTGCGCTCTTGTGTAATGCCTTTTGTTGCAATGATTTACCAGTCTTGGTGCTGTGTGCTGTGGTAGGGCATTAAAGCAGACCAAAACCCACCAAACTTGTGAAATACATTTAGCCATAGCCCCTGCTGATATTCCCTTCTTAGGGTGTAGAACTAGAAATGGATAATTTCATTTTTCAAATTGTCCTGAAACACTGATTATTTTGCTGCCCCTCTCTGTAAGATGGCTGGCGCTCAGTCATTACATTAGGTATGGCAATGACATTATTGCCACACATAACAGTGGTAATGAATGGAGGAGGCGGAGCTTTACAGCTAAAACAGGCACCATTATCTGGGATTAGAGTGAAGCGCTAAGCACTAAAAATTGGCAAAAGGCGCTCCTCATGGGGGTAGCAATTCAGGGGATGCTAGTTAAAGTGGACCAAAACTCAGCGCGATCGGCCCAGGAATCTTATATATTCGATTCCCTCCCACAGGGCATCCAAAATTGGGATGCCCCGCTGTGTGAAACCCCCCAGATCACCCCGTTCCCTTACCTTGCTTCCCGGTTTAACAACGCATGCGCGAGTTACAGCTGTATCCCCACTATCCCTTTAGCAGGGTGCGTGCTCGCACCAGGCATTTGTGAATGGCTGGTGCAGGCACGCTCGAAGCCGCTGGCCTTAGATGCTGCCCTAGATGGCATGCTGATTGGACGAGCGGCCATAGATTGGCGGATGTGCCATAGGACTGGGAAGAGATGAGTTGGGCTCAGTGATCTGGGGGGTTTCACACAACGGGGCACCCCCGATCAGATGCCCCGGGGGAAAGTACCAAAACCCAGGATAGTCAAAATTATGGGTTTTGGTCCACTTTAAAAATGTGGGTTTTGGTCTGCTTTAATTTGTCACCAAGCTATTAGCACCCCTGGTCATAGAGCAACCAACACCAACAAAAAGTTGTACATTTTGAAGCATGGAAAACTGCACATTAGCCACTAGCAAACTGAGCTATTAGATTATTACAGTATAAAGGAAGTAGAATATTTGGGATCTGATATGTTTGCCTTGTTGTTTAACCTAGGCGTTTTGTTTTCGTAATGCCATTCAGCATCTTCTCATTCCCCGCACGTAAGCAAAGCAGCTGCATCACCTCCTTCGACGGGAAGAAAGGACGTTAATAATTGCAGTGTAAAAGCATTTGACACATGTGCTTTTGCAAAATAGGGATTTACGAGCAAGTTTTTGCCAAAGCATGTCCTGGGGTGGAATAATTACAGGACTGTTTAGAAAAATGATGCGGCATCCACCTCCCATTGTTGCTGGTGCTTCTGAAAAGGTTTGAAGCAAACATCATGCTGCTAATGAAGGCTAATCTTCCTTCCATGGCATATTGTATTTATTTATAGCAGGGCAGAGTTGCACTACAATAAAGCCCTAAATAAGTTACATGAAAAAATTATTTTACAGGATGTCCTTAGTTTGGCCCCTCAGGACATGGCCAATGCCGCCATTTCCTGTATTAACTAAACTCTGAATAAACATTCAAAGCGGACTTACACCGAAAAGTGGACCAAAACCCAGCACAATCGACCCAGGAATCTATAAGATAATAACAATGATAATTTATAAGATGGGTCTGGGGCTGTGGCTGAGATAAATGCCCCCTCTGAAGTGCCAGGGGAAACTGTGTCTGGGGAAGAGTCAGCCACATGTCTCAGTTAAGTGGACCAAAATCTATAAGATTCCCGTGTTGATCGATTCCCTGCCCCGCTGTGTGAAATCCCCCAAGGTCGCCCCATTCACTTACCTTGCTTCCTGGTCCAGCCACAGCCGCATCCCTGCTATCCCTCTAGCAGGGTGCGTGCCAGCGCCGGCCATTCACAAATGCCTGTTAGAGGGAAGCGGGGGATGCGGCCGCCAGTGTGCTCGGAGCCGCTGGCCTTAGACGTTGGCTTACACAGCGTGACATCAGCGGCTCCAAGCGTGCTGATTGGATGATCAGGCACGCATGTGCCGTAGGACCCTGAAGAGGTGAGTTGCGCTCGGCGTCTGGGGGGTTTCACACCCCGGGGGAAAGGACCAAAACCCAGGATAGTCAAAATCTGAGGTTTTGGTCCACTTTAACCCCCCTCTACCTGTCCATTTTGCTCACCTGGGTTCCCCGACTAGGCTCCTGTTGTACCTGTCCCTGTTGCTCACCGAAATTACTCGACTAGACTTTTGCTGTGCCTGTCTCTGTTGCTGACCCAGATTGTCTGACTAGGCTTCCACTGTACTCTCCTTCCATAGCTGTTACAGTATCTTTAATAACCTTGATTTCATAACTAGAGATGGGCGGGGGGGCTGCAGGCTGCAGAATGTGCAATTTTCCTGAGCCCCGGTCCTCTTCTTTCAGCGTTGGCGCAGCGGTGGAAGCAGTAACAGCACCGTTCTTAACTGACCCCAGCCTGGGCTACAAAAAGATGTCCGCCGGCTCCATAACTGAGGACACTTCTGGACATGAGGCTCGATTCAGAGGCACATTCGTCTGGACTTCCGTAGCTGTCTGTGAAAGTTTTTGTGTTGGTTTGTCATTTTATTGTTTTTTTTCGTTCATTTTTCATTCGTACGAACGTTCGGCCAAATGCGTATATGCGATTTCGATGAACGAAAGCAAATTGTTACATTTGCATTAGTTCGGATAATTTTCCCATCCAAATCTGATATGTTTCGTTCGTTCAGATAATTTACGTTATTGCTATGGGCTTGCGCCTCATTCGAGAGTTGATTGTCGACGGACCACCACCCTATAAACCCGTTTCCTTTGCGTTCCCCTTACGGGACCATTTTGACCTCGAGACTAGCAGCTATGGACGACTCTAGTGCATTTGAGGAGCATGAGGATCTGCAGCTCATGGGCATTGAAATTGTCCGGAGTGCCGAGACCAGATTGCACCAGCGACGCATGCACATCGATGGCATGCATGACGTTGAGCTGTTCGAGCTCACCAGACTTAATCGCGCTTCCCTCCATAAGTTGTATAGTGAGCTGCGGCCATGGTTAGCCCGCACCACAAGGAAGGGGCAAGCAATTTCAGGTAAGACCAATGCTTGGCTGCCTGCAATTTTTGGCGAACGGCTCGTTCCAGAGGCTGGGTGCCCTCTCCGTGGGGATCTACCAGCCTACGCTGAGCCGCACACTATCCAAGTTTTTGGAAGGCATGGCTACCATAACTCAGAAATATATTTGTTTTCCTGACGATATGGTAGCCAGGAACGCGATTAAGCTGGCATTTTATAACATCGCCAACATGCCCAACGTCATGGGTGCCATTGACTGCAACCAGGAGCCGACGAGTATATCTACAGGCAAGTACAATCTGTCATTTTGTCATTTAGTTTACCTATTTTTTTTTTTTTTCAGTTTTCAAAATCCATCCTTGTAAATAGTCCCTGCTTGTAAATAGTCCCTGTGAAATAGCTGGCATTGTCTATCTGTTAATCCCTCATTGTAAATAGTCCCTGTGAAACAATGGACCGTATTTAGGTTCTCAAATTTTTTTCATGTGATCAAAAGGGAAGCATTTTAATGTGGACCTTAAATAGGCACTTAAATGTTAATCTTTACTTGATCCAACATACATATCCTTTTTTTGGTTACAAAATACTTATGTACTTGGTTAGTGTTATTTGTATTGTGCCACAGGTTTTGCTTAGGGTGTTATTAGTTAGTGTTTCACTAGTTTTCCTTGCCTTGCTAATGTTTTTTTTTTCTTTTTTCCCAGGAACCGCAAAATGGGCCACTCACTGAATGTCCAAGCAGTGGTGGCCCCGGACATGCGGTTCCTTAGTGTCCTCGCCAGGTTCCCAGGCTCATCTCATGATGCCTACATTCTTAGAAGATCTGGATTGTACGATCGGTTTGAGTCTGGAGAATTCTCCGGTGGATGGCTCCTTGGTAAGTTGACGCCAATAACGACATTTTCTTTTCAATGTATGCCTATGAATTTAGTTTTTGACCCATGTATGAAACTATGCCTATTTGAACACCTTGTTTACATGTGAAACACGACCTTAACCATTAGATTTATCAAACAACAAAGCCTTGCAAATGTTTGTCCTGCATTTACAAATTTACAAATTGTAATTTATAGTAAATTAAGAATTAGTCTTCCCCACACTCGGCTGTAATTATGTTCTTGACTTTATGATAGAGTCTGTGCCATCTTTGGTTAGATGCATTACACTTACTGAGTAGAGGAGAGCGGGATAAAGTGCAGGGGCCAGGTTAGAGCTTTTTTTGCCTCAGACAAAGCAGATACAGGTCCTGAAAAGTTAAGACATCCAAGAATGCTGAGCAGCACAGTCCTAAACCAATACCTGTTAGCAGTCTGGCTGATCGGCCATCATCCGCCATCTTTGATGTTTAAATTGTCCCAATATCCATTAGATGTTGTTAGGCTTATTTTTTGGCTGCGCAATCTGTATGCTCAGGGTGTTGCTCAAATGTTACATAGCCTCTTAGTCATGGGGAAGGACCGTTTTTTGGATTCAATTTAGGGAGGAATGTGTAATTTATGATATTATTTTTTTATTTTTGCAGGTGATTCAGGCTATCCACTCCTTCCTTGGCGGCTGACGCCCGTCCTCCGGCCCCAGAATGCCGCCCAGGAAGCCTATAATCGGGCACACCGGAAGACCAGGGCCGTGGTGGAGAGGGCGTTTGGCCTATTAAAGACCCGCTTTAGATGCTTGGACCATACCGGGGGAGCACTTCAGTATGACCCCAAAATGGTCATTGATATAATTATGGCATGTGCTGTGTTGCACAATTATGCCATATTGCAGCGTGTCCCCCAGTATATGGATTTGCCCCCCTTTCCACCCAGCGATGACCCAGAAGACCACTATCGAGGCCCAGCTAGTGCGTCTGGGCAAGCAGTTTGTTCAAATTTGATTTCAACCTGTTTTTCTTAATTTGTTGTGCCTGTATTGCTTGTAATTTAATTTTATTTTTGTTTTGTTTTTGTATTTTTGTTTGCTACTGTCCCAAATAGTAATGAATTACTTTAAAGAACACACCTGATCTGAGACTCATGTCTTTTTTTTCTCATTTTATTTTAGCCAACAAATAGCGCCACAGACGCACCCTCTCCTGCTTGGTCACATTTGCCACAGGCACAGGTGGAAAGCAGCCATACCTAGGCCACATCTACGCCTGTTAGTCAGTGGCCCACCCAAACAAGAAGCCCCAGTCCAAATCCAAGTCCAGTCCAATCTCTTCCAGGGTTCAAAGTAGTAGTTTTCCAGGCCAGAATGTCCCCCAATCATGCCTACAAACAGGAGGAGCCAGAAGTAATGTAATTTGGCCCAAGCCTGCAGCGCAACAGCTTGAGTGGCAGGTTCAGTGAGGCTTGAGCTCTGGCATTGGCTAGTGGGCTACCTCAGCACTCTACTGAGCTATATGTGCGCAAATGCAAAGCTTACAAGCCAAGCCATACCAAAAGGGTATATTGGTAGGGCTCACCAGACAGGTCAATACAGTGGGGATGTAGAGCAAAGATGTTGAGCAGATACAGGCCAAATAGGCTTTAAAATGGTGGATGCCCATAAAACCCAGGTTGGGGGCTTTGGAGGTGGGCCCTCACCTGGGCCTGTGTGGCATTCAGAATCTGCAACTGTTCCAACATGTTTCTATTGGTAGTTTGAAAATCAGCCAGCATGGCCCTGAAATCGGTAGTTAAGGTGGCCATGTGGCTGTTGCTCTGTTGCTATTTCGAACTTCCTCAAGCATGGCACTGTAATAATTAGATAAGGTAGCCATGTGGCTGTTGTTGGACCTAAATTCAGTCAGCATGGAGTTTAAGGTATTGTTTAAGGTCTCTAATTGGCCATGAATATGCTCGTGGTTTCTTTGATTTTGTAGGCGAAATAAACGCCTCTCATGGTACCATGCTGACTCCATCATGGGCGTGCCCCTGCCCTGGGAAACTGGGCAACGTAGATGACTACACCTCCCAATTCCCCGGGTTGTGGGGCGTGCAGATGATGGGCCTCTAGGTCCACCAACAGCCACAGGTCCTCAGCAGCAGAGCTAACACTGGGGACTAACACTGGGGACTGTAGGCTCAGTCTCTGCATGCTTCCCACGATGGGCTGGCAGCATGAAGCCAGCTTCACTCTGCTGCTGAGGATTTGTTGGAGAAACATGTTGGGACAGTTGCATGTCCCAGGGGGGGGGGGGTGTACAGAAGGTCCCATGAAGGTTCCATCCTCCTCCAGCTCCTGGATTTCCTCCATCAGTGTGTGGGTCTGTTGGGACATGTAAAAAAAAAAGGTTCAGTTTGGGGAATACATATGTAATTCCGCAAAAAAAAAAAAAAAACATGGCAAGTCACATGCATAAGCCAAATCTGAAAAAGACACTTACCGTATATATCGGATCCTGGGTCTGAGGCAGCACGGAAGTTGACGCCATGGACAAACTGGCTGAGGCTTCCCCACTAGCTGAGGGAAGATGCTGGGCTGCATTGTTAAAAAAAAGCCATGAAAACACACAACTATGCATTGGTGATGTGTAATAATACATATGCTTCACTAAAACACGTGGTCAAGCATGAATGGCAACTCCCCCAATGGTCCAAGTTGACCTTCACTATGAATGCCATTATCTGTTAGATGTATTAGTCAACAAGTACATACCCACTGGTCACCTTAAGCCAACAAAACATGCATGTACTGGCTGTTCTGAGGCTTCACACATCCCTAAAAGCCCATTATGGGACCACACTCAGCTTGCAAATAGCATTTGGCCTAAGATTATGCTGGTTGCCATTCTTTCTAGGTAAACTTTTCAATCACCCCAGATCAAGTCTTTCAGACCAAAGCACAGCTCAAACCCAAGTGGCCTACAGATAAAGATGTAAGTGTTGGATGTGATTGACTAGAAATACATGACAGGAAGTTCTTTGCTAATCTCAATACTTTAATACTGTTCCTAAAGACTCTCAAAGGTGATGTATGGGCAAGCAAATTAGCAAATGATCAGTCCACAGACATGACACACCCTGGTCAAATTGTTACCTCCACTACAAGGCACACCCTAGGGGCATGTGTTAATATATGCCTTGGAGCCTCATTTTACAAGTAGCTCACATTTCACATACACAATAACATTACTAACCTGCAGGAATAGTCGGGATGTCCGTGTCCTGTCGGGCCGAGTGTCCCTCTAAGGCCACGGGATGTAGCAGGCCCAGCACCATCTTCTCAGCCTGGGTAAATTGCAGTTTAGTGGGGAAGCCTCCGCCAGTTTGTAAGCTGAAAAAGATTGTTTGACACATTTAGCAAAATGGTGACAATACAAGAAGAAGACAAATCCACAAAGTATATATGTACCTGTAATGACGCCGTTTATTTTCTTTCTTCCGTGCTGCATACTTGAGGTCCGATATTTTCCTTTAAATCTGCTCAACATCTTTTAGCTCTTCCCCCGCTGCATTGACCTGTCTGGTGAGCTCCTCCAAAATTTCTGCTTTGCGCTGTTTGCTGGTAGCTTTTGACCTGCGCCCATATAGCTCATCATAATGCAAGGTGAGCCCACTAGCCAATGCCAGAGTTTGGGCCTCCCCAAACCTGCCACTCAAGTGGCCTCTGCGCAATGTGCGCCCTGTAGCTTGCGGTTGTGGCTCCTCATTGTTTGCAGGCAAATCGGGGGACATTCTGGCCTGGCTGGGGTGAAATTAATGACTGCTGGCTGGCTGGAGATAGAACAGGACTAGGAAAGGGACTGGGTGTTTGCGGCTGGGTGGCCACTGAAGTAGCAGGTGTAGATGTGGCATATGGTGAGTGACTTTCCACCTGTGCCTGTGGAGAATGTGGCCGAGGAGGAGAGGGTGTGCTTGAAGAAATCGGGCTTGGGGCCCTGTGCCTCTGTGGGCCCTTCGAAGTAGCATTCCCCTTGGAGGTAGTAGGTCGGTCCTGGGGTGAGCCAGAGCTTTGGCTTCTTTGCCGGTGCCTTGCCCTCTTGGCAGAGAATTTAGAGACCCGTGCGGGTGGGGATGGCGACCCTGGGCTTCTTTGGCAGTGCCTTGCCCTCTTGCCATGTGATTTGTGGCTACGTGCAGGTGGTGGTGATGGCGAGCTAGAGCTGCTGGGGCTTCTTTCCCGGTGGGTCCTCTTTTTAGCCTTGGCTTTGGAGACACGTGGGTGGGGTGATGGCGACTCAGAAAGAGATTGAGCTGTGGGTCCAGGAACCTTTAAATACTAATGGCGGGGTATGACGCTTACGCGTACGTGTGCGAACGGCCGTTTGTCCAGCCGTGCGGAACCCGGAAACCGCTGGGGCATTACTTATCTGCTGCAGACAAGAGGAAAGATGGTGCCCACAATCTTCACCCGCCAACAAGAAGAGATCATCATGCTTGTAAGTGTCTTTTAATGCCTTTGATTTGCCATCTAAATGCATGCTTAGGCCTTGAGGAAGCGTCTGAAGAAACGTTTTTTCTTTAAAGTGTCTAAAACTCCATGCCAAACCGGGCTCACATGTGCGAAGCTACAAGGATAGTATTAGGCTAGAAATGTGTCTGTTAATGTCATTTAGTCAAATGATTGATTTGCGACAGATATTTCGATGCACTTTGATCTAAATCCTATGTTTATTTTGTGTTTTGTAGACGATGCTGGAGCGCAGATACGACTACCTGCCCAACTCTTTTGAGAAGCGGACCGTCGCCCTGGAGATAGTTTCCAGAATCCACCATCAGACGGACACCACCTTCACCCACACGCAGATCATGCAGCATTGGCCCTTATTTAAAAATGCTTTTCTTTTCTAGTGTTGGAAATGGAGTTCCGAATCCGACGCACCCGAACCAGTGCTGCATGATTCTGCAGCTGGAAGTGAAAGTGGTAGATCTCCAGGGCGACGGTCCTACCCCTCATCTGTAGGGTCCTCCGACCAGCCCCTGGACCTTACCACAAAGGAGGGCCAGCACGGCGTGGGCAGGCAGTCGTACCCAGCGACACAGGCGGGAGCCTCTGGTATGTGACTCTTCATGTAACCGCACACACATATACATGCTATTTACAGCAAAGCTGATCCCCTTAATCTGTTTTCCTAGATGCTTCGGGAGCAGGTGAAGATGTGGAGGATGCAGCAGATCTCGCCCAGAAGGCACAGGGAGAAGGTGAGTGATGTGACACACACATTGAAATAGACATTTGCTTACTGTTGACTAAGACATTATAAGTGACCCTATTTGCCATGTCTCTACAGCCTCTACTTCACAGCAGTGGAAGGGCCCAGGACGTAGGGTTGCCCCCAACGAGGCATCCGTCAGCTACCAACCAAGTAAGTTCTAATCTAATGTCATTCTTTGCAGTATGTGGTAATTGACATGATCACCCAGATACATCAAGACATAGTCAACGGCATTAGCAGAATGACCTCTGCCCACTTCCTTAGATTAATGACTTAGCAGAATGACACCTTCTTCATGTCATCATGATTTAAGTTGCCAACTAACAAACATTCCATCCACAGGTGAGAAACATGTATTTGTCTCAAACTAATGTTTTTTCAAAAATTTGATACAGGGACCACACGGGCAAGAGTGGAAGAAATGAATCGAAGGGTCCTTGAGTTGGTGGCCGATATGCAGCTGCTGCGTGACTCGTTGGGGAGAACAGAAGAAGAGTAGTGTCATTTTTTGCACAAATACATTAACAACAAATGTAGGGTGAAATAAATATTTAGAGATGAAGATTCAGATGACCGGGAAGTGGTTTGGGTAAGTTTTAGGGGCCTAAAATGGAAGAAGAACCTAACCGGGAAGTGGTTTGGGTAAGTTTTAGGGGCCGAAAATGGAAGAAGAACCTAACCGAGAAGTGGTTTGGGTGAGGTTTAGGGGTGATACATGGAAGATGTAGGAAAGCGCAAAGTGGTTTGGGTAAGTTTTAGGGGTCATACATGGAAGATGTAGGAAAGCGCAAAGTGGTTTGGGTGAGGTTTAGGGGTGATACATGGAAGATGTAGGATAGCGCAAAGTGGTTTGGGTGAGCTTTAGGGGTGAAACATGTAAGATGTAGGAAAGCGCAAAGTGATTTAGCTAAGCATTGTAGCAGAAGTGAGTGAGCCAAATATGTAGGCGAGCACTTTAATGAGTTAAGTTTGTAATGCGCAGGCGCAAGATCGTAAGGGTTTTTATCAGAAAACGCAAAGGATTCGTGGAAGGAGACGATGGAAAAAGGGCAAAATCGAAAGCCGACGTTGTAACATGAAAAACTGAAACAGAAAAGTCACGCTGGAAAATGACAGCTTCATACTCGTACTCTGGCATACAAACGGACGGAAACTTTACTGAAGGTTAGCAAAGCATGCACAGAATCGCTCGTACACTCATCGAGAGCGGGAAAATTGAAAAAAAAAACAGATCGGCACAAAAACGAAAGTCTTTTTTTGTTTCTCTGAATCAACCCTATGGTCAGGGTGAGGAAAGGTCAATGGCGAGGTTGGAAACAAGGATTCAAACTTGGACGTGGTCCAGACATAATAAAGGTCGGCAACAACAGCAAATAGATCAAGTGTGTGTGTGGCTGAAAGGCGGCGGCGGTGGCTGGAACAGCACGACAGCTGGACAATAGGGCGAAGTGCCATGCTGTTCCTAGAGGACTAGAGAACCAGAACTTCAATACCCACTTCTGGGGCGCCCCAGTCTGGTCCCACTGTGTGAAACCCTCGCCAGTCGACCTGATATTCCTAACTTGCCAGCATCTCGAAGATCTTTCTAGGTCTGTTTACGGGAGAGTCAACGATAACTGAATGGCTGCTGTGTCACACACAGCCATAAAGGGATGCAGAGGGTGTCAAGCGCTTATCGCTCTAAGCTCCAATTTCATTTTTTAGCAGCACATTAATATGCATGGCTAAGGCTGAAAGGCGTCGCTCCCATACAGCGCTGTACTGGTCACATAGCGACTCCCCACAATGTATTCATCAATGCTGCACAGCGACTGAGTTGCAATGAACTAGCAACCCACGGCCAAGCACAGCGACAGCTCTGAAATGCCTGCTACAGACGCTCATCTGTCACTACCTGGCGTTAGTAATGAATCAGCCTGCCCATAGTTTATAGATGTAAAAGCGTCATATGAGTAGCTACCTAATTAGTAGTTCAGTTATTATAAATGCCATTTGCAGAAAATGTGTAGAAAAACCTATACATATCGAATCTCCCCACAGTCAGTATAATTAAGACAATTTATTTGGCGCAAAAAACTCTGAACAGTAGCAACAGTCAAAAATGCTAACAAAGCGTATTTTTTCAGATTTATGTAAAACGTAACAGGTCATAATTAAACAAAACAAAATGTTGTTTCTAAAAACAAAATATATAACAATAATGCCTTAAAGTGGCTCAACCCCCTCCCTAGAGTGTTAGAAAATCTAGGGCCGGTGGTGTCGCTTTTTATGGGGCATCTTGAATTGGGATTATTGTTCATGGGATTGGGATTATTGGGAGTATGTTTATCCCCAGGGATCACCCGGTGAACTCAAGTTGCCGGCGATCGCACATCGCAGCCCTGCTATACCTTTAGCTGGGAACGTACCCATGCCAAGCATTTCTGAATGGCACAGCTAAAAGTAAATGGGGATGTGGCCGGCAACGCTCGCTCCATTCAGCTTTTCTATAAAGGCTGAACTGGATGGACTAATGTCTGTTCAGCCTGATATACTATGGGGTTTATTCATGAAGGGATAGCGCCAGGTAGCGCCTCGTAGAGGTAGGCAGCGTCTGGTGAACGCTGAACGCTGTACACAATACCACATTTATGAAGGCGATTCTGGTGAGCGACTCTAACAGCGCCATGTAGTGTACGATTCATCATTACAGGTGGCTCAGCGTATAGCGCCGGTGCTTTAGCTTCCAGAGCGGCAGGTATTACCTGTCGCTCTCCCATACATTTTAATGAATGTTTCTTTTCTTCTGTTTAAACAGGGTTTTATTATTTTTTTTTTCTCTCAAATAATTGTGTGATCTCTCCTGGCCTAGAAAAAGTCATTTTTGAAAACTTTTTTGATTTTTTGTTTTTTTATGCAGAATTGTCATTACAGGTCTGGCACTAAAGCGTTAATGTCACAGTGTTACAACAATGTAATTTCATGTGTTTTCGCTTTGTTACTGGTGGATATGTGTTCAAACACAGACTTAAATCACACAGCGTCTGTGCTATAGCGACCAGATTTAGAGTGCCAGCGCTGTGTGTGTGCTTTTTTGATAAGTATGGTGTGAGTTACTGAGAGTCGGTCGCACTGAGCTGGTGCTACCTTTCGCTCCCTGCAGCGCTGTACTGGTGTTAGAGTGCCCAACATACATCACATTCATCAATGCCGGCCAGGTTATTACAGCGACTGAGGCGCTCTGTTACAGCGCCCAATACCTGCTTACAGCGTCTACTAGCGCTCGCTCTAAGCACCGCTATACAGATGCTCATCTGGCAATACTTGCAGGCTGATTCATCACTAACGCCAGGTAGCGACAGATGAGCGTCTGTGGCAGGCATTTTCAGAGCGCCCGCTAGTAGTCGATGTGCTCAGCCGTGGGTCGCTACTTCATAGCGACTCAGAAGCGACTCAGACGCTGTTCAGTAATGTTGAATACATTGTGAGGAGTCGCTATTTGACCAGTACAGCGCTGTATGGGAGAGCATGTTAGCGACTGCTTATAGCGACCGACTCACACCATATTCAGCAAAAAAAACAACCTCACAAATCTCTGGCGCTGAAAAATACTTGTTTGAAGCCCAGAGTGCAGGAGGCGGTGTGTTTAAAGTCTGTTTTTCAGCATCTATCAACTAGTAACAAAGCGAAAACATATGGAATTACATTGTAGCAACATTGTAACATGAACACTTTAATGCCAGACCTGTAATGTCATTTCTGAAGTAATATATCAAAAATGAAAAAATTGTGAAAAAACTGCTTTTTCAATGCCAGAAGAGGTCACAGAATTTTGTTTGTGATTTTTTGAAAAAAAAACAAAAAACAAATACCCCATTTAAAGAGAAGAAAAGTATCGTCCATTGAAATGTATGGAAGAGCGACAGGTAGCGAGAGGTCATACCTGGTGCTGTGCAAGGCTGAACGCCGGCGCTGTTCGCTGAGGCTGTGAAAATGATGAATCAGACGCTACATGGCGCTATCCCAGTCGCTAAACAGATTCTGCTTGATAAATGTGTAATTGCGTGCCGTGTCCGGCGTTCACATGTCGCTATCTCTCATTAACCAGCCACTGCCTGACGCTATCCCTTCTTAAATAAAGGCCCTGGTGTTAGTAGTGAATCAGCCTCCACATTACTATGTTACTATGATGCTCTGAGCTGAGCTTGAATAGAATGCAAACTGCTGATTGGCTGAGCACATGCACCATGGGAACAAAAAAATAATAATTTTAGGGTGATCCTGGGGGATACGCACAGCAGGGAATCCCAGGTCGCTATGCCCAAAGCAAGAAGAACAAAACTCATAATAGTGAACATTTTGTTCCTCTTTAATGCCAATATAAATGCTCACGAAAATCCCTGAAAGTTAGCCTAACCTGAAACATAACCATTAGAGATGAGCGAACTTTTGAAAAGTTCGATTCGGCCAATTCGCCGAATTTCACAAAGAAATTCGGGTTCGGCCGAATCAAACTTTTACGAAGTTCCCCATCAAAAATGGCGGCATGGTGGGAGCGGGCCGGCCGGTTCCGCTGTCAGCTTGATCAGAGGCGCCCTCTGATGACGCGCCCTCAGATGACAGCTGAGAGCGCCGCCGGCCTCCACGCTCCGGACCTGCAGGTAAGTGTTTGCTTTTTTTTTTTAAATGCCGGCATGGTGGGAGCGGGCCGGCCGGCTTTGCCGACCCGCTCCCAGCATGCCGGCATTTTTTTTTTTTAATTTCAGGAAAAATTCGATCGGCACGAACCACAAAATATTCGGGTTCGCTCATCTCTAATAACCATGACCCCTAAATACATTTATAAAATGAAATTTAAACTATAACAGTTACCACGTTCTTAGAATTTTAACTCTATCCTGAGTTTACATTTTGGCCCCAAACTTCACCCATAACCTAGGGGCAAGTGGTGACCGGGAAAAAACATTGGCCCTAGTAGTAACCAAATACTGAGGGGTTAATAGCCCACATACTGCTAAGAGGGCCCAATGGCATGATCAAATCTGCCCCCTGGAATCTGCTCTATATACCATTGAATATAGTTTTCTTTTTATATTCTTTTTTATTTTATTACATTTATGAGATGTGTTTTATAAGGATTTTGTACATTCTAAGGTTTGTATTTTTTCTTAAATTGCACAGCATAATTTAATGAATACTTATAAAGATCTTTACATGATTTTCACAATTGTTGCTTGGCGTTCAGTTTTGATACACACTTGCACATTTTGGAATCCGCTCATTTCTCTCAGGAACCAGCCAGGGAATAACTTTTTTATGGGTCTGCTTTCCAACATGCCTTCAAAGGATATGTCAGTCTCCAGTACAGACACTCTGGATATGTTTTAATGAACAGGCCTCTCTTTATTCATCTTGAAAACGTCCTATCTGGATGTTGATCCATATTCTGCACATACTTTAAAGATGTAAGTCATACTTTGTGTGCTTATTTCAAGCATCCCTCTAGCTCCGGGAGAACTACAAATATTAAATGCCTGCTGTGGTTTAGAAGCTGCGTCGTATCTCTGACTGTTCGTGCAATGAAGACGCTATGCCCTTGGAATCAGTTTCAGTTTTCGCTCATTACTAAACATAATACCTTATGTTCCTTTCAACAGGTGCATTAAAACTAATTATCTGCATTAACTCGGACCAAGCTCCAGCGCTTCTTATAAAGAAGAGAGGATTTATTTTTTTTATCGGAGGAAATGAATCATTTGAAATAAGCTGTGGAACCGAGTCATTATGGGAGTAAAGCAGACCCAAAACTACAAAACACTCTTTGAAAGTAACTGTAGTTTAGATGAATGGGTTGAACGAGGCTTACCAGAAATGTTTCTTCTTCTCAGACTGTATGACCTTGACAGCTGGCGAGGGCTTTTGCAGCTATATACAGTACTAGATGGGAGTGATGACGTGACGCAAGTGCCTCAGAACTTATTATTTGTTTGATGTGTTTTACACAATTCTTATTAGATGATTCAGTTGTGTTTGCGAAAAAATGAAGGTCTGTTATGAAGATCCAATATTTTGACTCATTTCCGAGCCTCATTGTTGAAAACCCAGGTTCCCATGTTTACATTGTTGACCTGTAAGCTAATTATTCATATGAAAAATGAATAGATGTCAGAGAACTATTAGGAATGATAATCTAAACAAGCACTTGGTCATTCAGCATGCAATGCACCAACCTATGGGCATTCCCAATGGCCAATGACTCCAAAGTGCATGCGTAATCAGACATCTGCGCGCCACTAAAAAAAGCAAGCCATGGAGCTAAGATGTTTCGAAAGGTTTCTTTAATGGTGAATTTTTGCCATGTTCCTGCTGGAAATACAACACAATAGCTTCAGATTGTCACTGTATGTGATTTGCATTTATATTTCTGGAGTGACTGCAGTTTACAGTTATGACAGCAGATGTCGCTGCAGCAGTCATTTTTTACTAAATATATGGAATAGCCTCCCACAGAAGCGTGTTGCCACATCAACAGCTGACAATTTCAAAAAAGGGCTAGAAATCAACATTGACAGTTACTATTATCTGTTATCAGTAAAAAAAAAAAGTAAAAAAAAATAAAAAATAACTTTACCCTAACCCGACTCTTGGTTGAACTTGATGGACATAAGTCTTTTTTGTGGCTGGAGATGCCCCCCAAATTTAACCTACTTACCCAACATTGCTCTGCGCACTTTTAGGGGGCCACCCTCCTCTGCGGTGCCATCCCTTCTTTGGGGTCTGTGTGACAGGTAGATACAGTGGTCAACACTACAGATAACAAGGATTAGAGTCCTGTCAGTGGGGCAGGCCCTGATAGTAGGCCCTGAGGTAGGAACTTTAATAATAGTGGCTAAATGTGTGACTTAGGTACCATTGCATCATGAATCCACATGATGGCAGTGTTGGAATAAGAGTAGATAATATTAATTAGTCTAGCGTACCTTAAAGTAAGTAAATAGAGACTCAGCCAGGTTGGCAACATTACCTGCCCTGCCATTGGTTGAGCCTAGCAACATAGCTGGTAAAGGCAACATTTCAGAGGTTATATAAGGAAGGACCCAACCCTTCTAGAGTGTTCTATGCGAGTTCCAAGCTCAAGATATGTAGTGAGGAGTCGAGTAACAGTGAGGGAAGAAGCCTGTGGATTGTAACTGGAAGCTATAAAGACTGTTTGCTGTAACTCCCATGGATATTGATTGTACTGGATTATGCTGTTGAGATGGATGGAAGCCCTCAAATAAAGACCCTGTTGTTTGCTACAAGGAGTGTCATCATTGGAGACCAGTAACGGCTGAATCAGTAAGTGCACCTCCACCCCACACATGCCACACCAACCTGAGTCTCCCTGCCCTAGGTCCAAGAACCCCCCTCGCTCCTCAGAGCATCTGCCATTAGCCTACATCTGTAATAAAAATCAACCTGCTGTAAAAAGTCTGTACATGTGTTGTTTTGCTTCAGCTTGTGTAGTGTTCTGCTTACCTGTGTTTACACTCCTGAGTTTGGCTCCGGACCCATCTCGGGGTGGCCCCATTGCAGCGTACTCCCCCTCTGAAGATTTTGTAAGCATAGAGAAGCACAACTCAAGAGCACTTAGCATATATCTCATTTGACCATCCCTTCAGACAACTGGATTGTTTTTGTACTATTGTCCCACCGGACAGACCTGGCAGTATGCATGGACAAGGGTTTGACTAGCTACAGGGACCAGGGTCATTTTAACTAGCCACATGGCAGGGATAAAACTGGGAATCCACAACAAAGTAGCAATACAACAAAAAAGGAAAGCAAATATCTTTAAACTGGATAAAACAGTGGAAATGCAATGCTAACAATTGACAAGCAGAAAAAAGAGAAGAATAGACCCCTACCCAGAAGCAAACTGCCATTCAGCTCACCACTCTCAAAATGGGTATATAAACTCGAACTCCACAAGATGAATGCGTTGTTAGACGCGCCTGGGAAGCCAGCTAAAATGCTGAAAAAATGAAGATCCGGTCCCACGACACATTTGAAGTTAAGAGAGTCGCCCATCTTGTGGTTTCTGAAATAAAGCCAAATAATCAGAGGGTAAATACAGTGGCTCCAAGTAATTAATTGCAAATAAAATTTGATTTTACAAAGGCAGAACAAGGATACAAGGAAGCTGGTTTAGGGGTGCTGAGGCAAGCGTAGTATAAAGACAGGAGAGGGGGTTAAAAGGCATAAATATAGGAGAGGGGGGGCAAGAAGGTGCAAGTGGCCCTAAACATACCAAAACATATACCCCTAAGCAGCTGGGGGAACAAGGGCCACATGTGTGCAGTTGATGGCGCCCATGACAGTGGCATATTCGCTATGTTGAAAAAACCCAACCTCACCGCCTTCCAGTCTTCCATGCTGTCAGGAAAAGTGATGTATTTCTCCTGCAGGGCAGCCATGCCATCAAGAATTTTAGTCAGGGCGCGGCTTGTCGAAAGCTGGGACATGACAACTGACAGTGCCCCTAGCCTCTGGAAGGAGCCCTTCTCTAAATATTGAAGGCAGACAACCAATTTGATTATACCTCCAATTGCATGCCCTTTCCTTGTGGCAGGGGCCAACCATGGCGGTGGTTCTGAGTAAAGCTTCTCAAGAGAAAGGAGGTTCCATCCAGACGATTCGAACAACTGCTGAACGAACATCTGATCGGTATAAAGATGACTGCACCCCCGCTGCTGCAGACGCTCGTACTCTTCACAGAACTCGTCAAGGGGCTCTATCATTAGCACATATGGTGGTTCCCGCTTGCAAAAAGAGGGCGTTGTTTTGAACCAGGAAACGTACGGTTTTCATAGGGCTGAAAAGGGGCAAATCAGGGTTGAGAATCATGCACAAGTGCAGGGTACCCATAACATTACATGCGCACAAAAGAAAAATCCAAGCATCAACCAGAATATTACGGTGAATACTCGGATGGACAGAGCAAAAAGTCCCGCAAAACAGCTAACTTAGAAGAAAAGACACGGCCCAGAATGTCTAATTGGAATTGCCTCCCCTGTACCCAGCACTCACACTCTGCAACTGGCACATCCTTTTGTATATAAGCCCTATGTTCCACAAACCTGTATAGATAGTTTGTTCTTACCACCAAACCTGCAGCTCACTATAGACTTGTGGGGGCAGTACCAGTAATACTTAGCTGTGTTATATGGGGGGGTTGAAAACTACCTAGGTTTTGGTTTGGGGAGCAGACTCGACTCTTTAAACATGGGATATAGAAAAAGTATGTGTTGGGCTCTCCTATCCAACAGCCTAAAAATGTATATATGTCTACACCAGCGTCCCCAGTTTAACTGAAGGGCTTGGAGCAGAAACGTGCTCACAGCCCAAAGATGCGGAACGAGGGAGCATGACAGCGTATGAGTGTTGCAGCACCTCGGGGGGGTTGACACAGTCAATCTTTAAGATTACAGGGCCGTGCCGCGAGGGTTTTGTTTCTGCTTTAATCTTAACTTAAATCTTAACTAATCCACAATAAACATGCAGGTTGAATATAGAATAAGGACCAAATAAACACTTATTTTTTTGCTTTCCTCTGATGGAACTTAAAGGAAAAGTCCACTTTCTTTGGCATTTTTAAAAGTTTTCAATATTATGTACCAAAATGATGTCTCCTAATGTGCTGAGCTTATGTTTCTTTTTTATTTGCTTGCAACTCTGTGTTCTCTAGGGATAATTTGTTAATTTTAGCAAAGCACACAAATTGGTGCGTTTGGTGTACAGAGCAGAGACTTCCTTACCCTGGTTTGCTAAACATCTGATTGTCTGTGGCAGAGATAAGCGCACACTTCTGAGCTTCAAGAGGCAGAGTAGCCATAGGGAGCACGGGGAGAGTTCCCAGTGGGCCGGATTGATTTCTGGCAAAATGGGCTGGCACTGCCATACCCACCCACAGTCTCTACCCCTACAACACTAAAGCTTTAGTACTATCACTTTAAGAGTGGCCATATCAACCCCCACCTATGATCTTCTGGCATCGGCACTTTCTGAGGAGGCACTTTCTGAGCACCCAGGAGGCTTGGCTCATCAGCTTGTGGGCTTCCCAGGGTCAGTAAAGTTCTGTTATGATTTTTGCCCCCCCCCCCCCCCCCCGCACACCTGCCTTCTGCTCCAATTCAGCCTCTTCAAAGAAGAGGATCACGATCTTGTGTTTCAGTAGCTAAAGGGTTCCTGGCAGCATTTTCATCTGGGGAGATCATTACTGTTGCTTGATTTTGCCAAAAGCTGCTGGTGAGCTCACCTGCTGCAGTGGAATGATTCAGGGTTTATTAGGTAAAAGCTATACTAACGGCTTTACACAAGGCCACGAAAACAGCTCCCACTTAAGAGCCACAGGAATGTAAGAAACTTGGAAACAATATGGGAGAACATCCCTAACACAAATGTGTTTGTCTTTAAAGCCACTGGGGTGGTGAAAAGCAAAAGTGGACATGACTTGCTAAAGTCAAGCTTACATAGATGAGCCAGTGGAAGTACATATGTTCTCACGCTTCTAAGGAAATCGGTACTTGAGATCATTGGAAAATGGTGGGTGGAGATGGGAGACCCTGTTTTAGAGCAAGTTTAGACAGTCTTATTCTTGGGCTAATGTAGGCTGTAATGTAGCTGTGGCCTAGAGGGCCATTAGGCAAAAAAGGACTGCCATCAGGCCTTTTTAGGATGCATACAATCATACAACCAATATTTGATTGCTGGACAACTAGTTTTGATGGTTATAGGGGGACCCAGACCCTATACAGCTGGTTTGGCTCCTTGTCTTAAAACAGAACACCACCCATTTTTTGAGAAAAGGGTGCAGGGGCATCCAAATTGCTGGTGCCTCCCTGCAAACTACCCCTGTTAAACTCAAGAAAACATACCCTTCTCCTCGGCCCCCCTGTGAAATTGAGCACCATGATTGGCCTCCGCGTTCATGTGGACCGCAGGCTCCTTTTGGGTTTCTACCCGCTGGCAACCACTCGTTCACGGAGGTAATGCACAGGGAAGCATCGCCAATTGGGATGATCCGTGTGCTAGTAAACATTTTCAGAAAAATGGGTGTTGTTCTGGTTTTGCTCAAAAACAAAGAAGTTCCAGACAGACCTCCTCCCCCACTGGGTCCTCCCACCCCCCCTTCATGGTGCCTGGGTCATTTACCCTGGGCCTTCTGTTCTTTTATTATCAGAATACAATTTATAATGATATTCAGATTTGAGTGCAGAACCAGAACCAGATATATATATACAGCTAAGCCATATCAGAAAAGGGAAAGAATCTAGCAAAAAGCAAAGGGGTATCCACACTTCTGCTCTCTCTACTCTTAGCTCAATGTTCCTCAGATGTTTGGTGTCCACTATATGGATTATGGTGCCATTGGCTGCTTTTCACATGAAAAGAATACCTTTTATAATGATATTCAGATGTGAGTGCAGAACCAATATATATATATATATATATATATATATATATAAAACAGATATACCCAAAACCAAAAATGGTGGCCACACTTCTGCTTTGGGAGAAAACGTCTTTTCAGCCTTGGTTTGGTTCAGAGACTACCTCTCACTGCTTTTCTGTTTTCTGCTTACATAGAACAAAAAATATCAAAACCTGCAGGAAGCTGATGGATAGTAAAACTGTCACGCAAGGCCTTTTTATCAAGAAGCGTGCCCGTGTCTGAGCTCTCGGCTGAATTGTAATGCCCAGCCATTGTTTTGGTTAAGCAGTTTTTGACTGCGGTTGTAAACATGAAACAATTGCTTTTTGCTGAACTATGTTTTATACTACCTCGATGCCCACAAAATAAAATAGAGGCGCTAAGCAGCTAATGGTAGTAGTTAGAGGGTAAGTATACTTTAAAATATAAGTGTCATGTGTTGTGATAAGAATAGGTCCTGGCAGCCCACATGTTAAAGTCTGCATTAATGGGCAGACATGTGCGTTCAAGCAGACAGAAAGCTGCAAGTTTGGCACCCATACAGGCAGCAGCACCAAAAGCAATAAAACGTATGCTGGGAATTTTTAAACTTGTGCCGCTGCCACTTTATGATGTCAGAAGAATAACAGGGGTCCTGCTGTTACCTTGCAAAAAGCCAACCAACTCCCTGCTGTGCTACATTGTAAACACCCGGACATGTTAGCTGTTATAATGTAACAGTGAGTGTATCCTGCTGTGATACATTGTGTATCAGTCAGACGACCTCCAAAGCTGAAGCAGACATCTGATTTGGCTCGGCAAGACCCAAATAGTGCGAATATTCCAATCAGCCTCTTTTCTCCTAGAAAAAAAACACATTGTCACCATTCCCCTTGGAGCTACCAGCCTAGTGTACCAGACATAGAGGCTGGTATGCCCAAGGCTGAGGTATGTTACAATGTCTACACTAAGAATCAATGACTGGGAGCTCAAAAACTTGTTGCTGCTGTGCTGCACAATGTAGCAGAAATGTAGCAGAACATGAGTCTCAGCATTACATTGCAAAAAGCCGACCAGCTCCCTGCTGTGTTACACTGTAAACAGCCATATGTGTTGATGTTACAATGTAACAGTGGATGGGCCCTGCTGTGTTATGCTGTAAAGCAGACTCCAGCCTGGTGCACTAGACTTAGAGACGGTAAGCTTAGGGAGGACAGAAACCTCCCGTGGAGCAGAAAGGCAAAGGCTTGCTTGATCTTGATTTTCAATATGAATACAGACCCTGAAAGCAGGGCCTCATGATCCTTCTGACTTTTTGGATTTTAAGCAGGAGGTGTCAAAAAAGTTATTACAGGAATAACTGGCTTATAGTGACGCTACTTTTTGATCCTTTGATGTCGGCTCTTTCTACCATTGTGAAGCAATATTCACCACCAGTGTAGCCAGGCAGAAGGAAAATAAAGCAGGATGCTCAGCTGCATAGCTTGAGGCATCAACAGTGGAAAGAGGGAGATTATGATGCCGCTTTATAGAGCTCCAGTGAGGCCACAGCAAGAATACTGTTCTGGAAACTTTACCTGCAAAAATACATTATTCAAATATACCAGGTCCAAAGACGGGCAACTTATCATTAGAGGTTTAAAGAACTTAATTTGTACAGTCTAAAGGAAAGAAGAGAGAGAGGGGACATGTAAGTGAATTTAAACATGCCTGGGAAAAGCATACATCTATCTATCCTAAGATAAAGAGAACATACACACATTAGGGCAGACTAGATGGACCATATGGTCTCCTTCTGCAGTCAGCCTTCTATGCTTCTATGAGACTGGTATCCCCAAGGCTCAATAATCACATGCTTGGAGTGTTAAAACTGGTGCTGTTGCTATGCCGTACATTGTAAAAAGCAGAACAGCTGCTATTATTTTGGAAAAAGCCAGTCAGTTTTCTGCAGTGTTACATTGCAGACATATGACTGCTGTAACAAAGTAACAATTGCTGCACTTGCTGTGTTACATTGCAACCCGATGCACCAGGTATAGAGACTGCTATAGCAAAAACTAAGACTCGCCAAGCCTAGATTGTAATAGTGGGGTTTAAATAGACAATTATTAGAAGGGCTTGCAGAGCTTGTATGATTTACAGGCAACTATCCCTTCTTTCTTTTTGGCAAGAAATAAAATGTTATATGAACATCTACCGTGTGAATAAAAGACATACTATTAGTCAAGGTCTTTTTCTATATGAAAAGACAAGATTCATTGTTTACACAGTACATTAGAAATGTCTCTGTATCCTAACAGATGATAGATGGAGCAGCTCTGCCCGTTGCTAGCCCCCCAGGACAACATCTCTCTTTGTAGTCAGGACTTTTAGAAGGTACTCGAGTGGTGTAGGAGCCTCACTAAAATCAATGTGTACAGTTTAAATGATGAACGGAAAAATTCAGTCATAACTTTTAACTATGGCTCAGCAGTAGTTGAGATTTATCTATTTTGAGAAGAATATCTAGAACTAGGGGTCAAGACTGGAAGGATGAATGGGAAAAGCTCTGGAGAGCTGTTTGAAGATTTTTAAACAAGTATGCCATGAGCTTGGTAATGGGAAGAAGAAAAACGTTATGAAATGCAGTTTACGTTTCTTATTGTGGGGTTAATTTATTGCGTTATGAGTGATCAGTAATTTTGGGCTTCAGATTTGAGTCAAATTTGTAAAAGACATCAAATATTTTGTCTACCAATAATAACAAAGATCGCAATTAGCCATACTAATGTATTTGAAAGTATAAGGATAATATAAGGATGGAAGGAAAAATCCACTTAGTGGACTTCTCCTCAAACTCCAGAGCTGCTACATCTGTATACAGAGGCCCTCATTGTTTTCAATGGGAGCCAGACATACCCATGCCACGCTCACCTGCTAGTCGGAACCTGGAAACGCAGCCCCTGGCTTCACAAACTCTAGACTGAAGTGTAACTTCTAGTTTCTGGTGCTGCATGACACTGGAGCATGAGGGAAAATCCATAGAAGTGGACATTTCCTTTAATTATAGTAAACTTCTAAAGTAATATTAGTAATGTTATGTATTTTTACAGTAAAAAATAATTCCTCTTTAACTCCTTTAAAACATATATAACGGTCCATTAACTGACGATGAGCTTGGGGTCCTCCAGCTGATGAAGGGGCTTATATGTAGAATTCACAGCTGTATTCTATTGCCAAAACTGGTGATGCATGATGCGAAGGGGGTACTTTTTACCTGGCTTTTGTCTCCCCAACCAAGAAGGCCCCCAGGTAGTAGGATAAGAATGTTGCTTTTTTGCTATTTTGGGGTGTTTTGGGTGATGAATTAAATATATATATATATATATATATATATATATATATATATATATATATATATGTGTTTATTTCAAATGGTTAGATTTGAATAGGTCAATTGCGTTGTTTCATGATTTCACCAATACATTTAAAAGGACAGGAAGCCCAACAGCAATAACAAGGCAGCAGGCGGCTCACCTGGTGCCTGTCCTATGTTCCTCTCCCCTAATTTATGTAGCACCTGCAGAAGCCATAGCAGGGTTGAAAAGTTTGCCCCTTCTTTCAATTTCATTCCTCCAAACCCACCTATAAACGGTCTAACAGACAGTCTCTTTGTTCTCTCAGTGTGAGCGAGCATGGCAAGCAGCAATAATTCCACAGCAGTCTTTACTACTTACCTACTACTACATGCTTATGACTCATGAAGCTGTGCCATGTTATGCCCTTCCCAGCTCAACCATGGCCCATAAATTGAAGCAAAGAAAGCGGCTTTGCTTAGATTAAATAATGCATTTTCATATAATCTGTGATTTGAGATGCTTTGAAATGACTCGTTTTACACTGTTGCCAGAGGGGAAGGAAGTTACTGTGTGCCTGAACTGGGACTAACTCATACAGAGGCTTATTCATTACCAACGCCAGGTATCGGCAGATGAGCTTAGAGCGACCGCTAGTAGACACTCATGTGCTGGTATCAGGCGCTGTAACAGAGAGCCTCGGTCGCTCTAGTAACCTGGCCCACATTGATGAATGTGATGTATGTTGGGTGTAGTACAGCGCTGCAGGGAGCGAAAGGTAGTGTCAGCTCAGTGCGACCGACTCTCAGCGACTTACACCATACTTATCAAAAAACTACACACACATATGGGTTGATTCAAAGAAACATGTAACAGCTTGGATTTGGCTCACGATCATCCTATTTTTCACGTCCGCTCGTGCGTTCGTATGAACTTGCGAGTGATTCAATAAGCAAATACGTTTCTATCCTAAAATATACGTCCGTTCGTATGATATCTCCCGAACTTGCCTCAGTCAGTTGGCAATCGTAAAAATCACGTTCATGTGCCCACCTGTTGCGGCGGCAGCCTGTTTTTTCTGCTGCTTCCATCGTCCACCTCTTCCAATTACTTGCGTTTGCCTCTGGTTTTCATTGGTTTTTGGCCTCTTAGATTCGTGCGTTCGTATGTTTATAAGATCTTGCGCATGCGCACCCTCAACCAGAAACTTACCTAAACCCCTTAGCGCTTGCATCCTTCTTCATTTCTCGGTCCCTAAAACTTACCTAAACCCCTTAGCGCTTGCATCCAACTTCATTTCTCGGTCCCTAAAACTTACCTAAACCCCTTAGCGCCTGCATCCAACTTCATTTCTCGGTCCCTAAAACTTACCTAAACCCCTTAGCGCCTGCATCCAACTTCATTTCTCGGTCCCTAAAACTTACCTAAACCCCTTAGCGCCTGCATCCAACTTCATTTCTCGGTCCCTAAAACTTACCTAAACCCCTTAGCGCTTGCATCCAACTTCATTTCTCGGTCCCTCAAACTTACCTAAACCCCTTAGCGCTTGCATCCAACTTCATTTCTCGGTCCCTCAAACTTACCTAAACCCCTTAGCGCTTGCATCCAACTTCATTTCTCGGTCCCTAAAACTTACCTAAACCCCTTAGCGCTTGCATCCTTCTTCATTTCTCGGTCCCTAAAACTTACCTAAACCCCTTAGCGCCTGCATCCAACTTCATTTCTCGGTCCCTAAAACTTACCTAAACCCCTTAGCGCTTGCATACTTCTTCATTTCTCGGTCCCTAAAACTTACCTAAACCCCTTAGCGCTTGCATCCAACTTCATTTCTCGGTCCCTCAAACTTACCTAAACCCCTTAGCGCTTGCATCCAACTTCATTTCTCGGTCCCTAAAACTTACCTAAACCCCTTAGCGCTTGCATCCTTCTTCATTTCTCGGTCCCTAAAACTTACCTAAACCCCTTAGCGCCTGCATCCAACTTCATTTCTCGGTCCCTAAAACTTACCTAAACCCCTTAGCGCTTGCATACTTCTTCATTTCTCGGTCCCTAAAACTTACCTAAACCCCTTAGCGCTTGCA
Source organism: Gastrophryne carolinensis (assembly GCA_027917425.1). NCBI lineage: Eukaryota > Metazoa > Chordata > Amphibia > Anura > Microhylidae > Gastrophryne > Gastrophryne carolinensis. The sequence continues at coordinate 59,055,679 of CM051240.1, forward strand.
TCCAACTTCATTTCTCGGTCCTCGGTTCCTTGGTTGGTGGGAAGAATCTATAGTATTTAACACCGATTGTGACCGTTTCCACCCCCATATTGGGGGGTGGTTCAGATTTATTGACGATATACTCATTCTTTGGCAGGGATCTGAAGAGCTTGGTCTTGAATTTGTGGAACATCTGAACAACAACCCATGGAACATTCACCTGACATCTGAAATCTCTGCCGAGTCAGTTACATTTTTGGATTTGAAACTCACACTAGAGACGGACGGATCAATCAGCACGGATTTGCACAGGAAACCCACGGCGGTAAATAGTCTGTTAGATTTTCGGAGTGCACATATTCCACATCTCAAAAAAGCCATCCCTTATGGCCAATTCCTTAGGACCCGTCGGAATTGCAGCTGTGATTCAAATTTTGAAACACAGGCTGAAAGACTAAAACAGAGGTTCAGGGATCGGGGTTATCCCACTCAGGTGATAGATGCCGCTTATTGGAGGGCAAAACAGACCCCAAGAACAGGTTTATTGAGGTCAGGGACCTATGATAGAAATAGAATGAGACAGAACAACACTACTAGATTCATCACAAATTATAATAAGCAGTGGCATGCTATCAGACAATTGATGACAAATCACTGGCATGTTCTTACATCGGACCCCTTGATTGCCCCTCACGTGGGGAGCAAAATACAGATGATTGCCCGTCGGGCACCCAATTTGAGAGATAAGCTCTCTAAGAGCCATTTATCACCACAGGGTATGTGGTTGACAGACGGGAAAACTCGGGGCAGTTTTCCATGTGGAAAGTGTTCCATCTGTCAATACATGGAGAAGACAACGGTAGTGGGTAGTAGTGGCACCTCTTGTGATTTTAAAATTGCATCTTTCATCAATTGCAGGACCAGGGCTGTCATCTATCAATTACGCTGTGGCTGTCCCAAAAGTTATGTTGGTGAAACACAGAACGCCTTAAGGACCAGAATACAGGGCCATGTATCGAACATCAGGCTTGCCAGGAGGGACACTGCTTTAGGTAAGACTATCTCCCCAGTGGCCCGCCACTTCTTAGAGGTGCATGAGGGAGACTATTCTTCTCTGCGGGTCTCAGGTATTGAGAGGGTCCGATTAGGACCACGGGGGGGCGACCTGAAGCAGCGTTTGCTGCAACGTGAGTTACGTTGGATTTTCCAACTGAACACCAGATCCCCCACGGGGCTTAATGAGGACTGGTCCTTTAGTCCGTTTTTATGAGATATCAGACCTGATCCTGTGACACTATCGGACCAGGAGGTACTGTATATATTGGTGATATTCGTAACCTGTTGGTAATTGGGTCCACAGGGGACCAACTCGTGTATTTCAGGTAGAATTTTGGTCCAAGGTACCATCATTCAGTCCATCTCTCAGGGGCATAGATACAGAATTAGCACATATTAAATAAGATATTTCAGCTTCACATGTTGGTGGTAGGGTGGCATGTGCAGCTGTTTGGTGTACACAGTTGTTATGTATTTGGGGCTGTGCACAACCCTTGACTGGTAGCATTGGGGTCACTCACGGGGCCACACTACAGTCGAGAGATGTAGCACATTCACAACACAGTGTGCTTATTTAGGTATATAGACTGGTTTGGTGACACTGGTTTGGTCTCACTTATTAAGGGGTCAATTTTTGATCCATGTACTTTCTTCATGCACGCGGCATATGTTTACTTGTTTCAAAGTTAGGTGTACAAGTGTGGTTTCACACTTGCACACATTTTGTTCACTTTTTGATGCAACAGAGTTTGATTAAAAAATGTTTTTGCACATGTTGTATGCACGTAGGTCTGTGTGCATATGTGAATCCATATGTACACGTTTACATACAGGCCTACATTAATATTCAATATTATTATTAATTTCACATTTATTATTATTTTTTCAGTTTTTTGTGTATATTTTTCTCACACATATTTTTTATTTGTGTATGTATGTATATATGTATATATATATGTGTGTGTGTGTATGTATGCATGTGTATATATATATGTATATATATATATATATGTATACTTTTTTTTTTTTTTTTTTTTTCTCTTTATATTTTTCACATGAACAAGTTGATTTGTTCACACATGTACACACACATATTATAAGTATATTTATAATAATATATATACTTTTGCACACAGGTATTTGGGTGCACTGTGCACTGTGGCTATATAAGGCTAGCACGTTGATTGTATAATGTCCCGGTTGATGGTAAGAATATCAGCAGAGCAACCCATGGACCCACTGGAAACAACTCCTGCGATATAACAAACCGTGATGATGTATGTGGATTTGTGCAGCGCAAGCTCGGCAATGACAACAACTTTGCTTACAGCTATATACTCAGTGATTCGTTGTCTCTATGACAGTAGAGACAAACAAAGTACCATAGATGTCAAGAGCGGTGGCTGCTGACAGTATACAATGTTTGTGTTTTCTTAAGTGCATATACTGAGATCATTAATAATTATATTTATACATGCACTTAGCATGGTAAAATATGTATTGACACTGTAGATTATAATTGGGACAGTAATAGTGGATAGTCAGTTGTTAATTCCCCTGATCCACTCTGTTAGTGCAACCACTGTATGGCCATGTTTATGCAGTAGATACTTTCATGGATTTATAGATTGATTACATAAATATGCTTAGTAGTAAGAGTACAATTTTATATATTTTTTATGTTTTGAAACACTAAGCCTCTTTAGGTGGGGAGTGATCCACTGTAGCTGATCTGCGTTCCGCTTCCCTCTCTCTTCCCCCCCCCCCCCTGCGGGGAGATGTGGCTTTGTTTCTCTCCCCTTGTAGTGTGTGCAGCTGCGTGCTTTTCATTGTGGGGATTGGGATGGGGATGACAGCCATCCTCAGTGTGTGCTGTGTATTCTCCAGCATGATGGGGAGGATAGTGCTCACACCTGCGGTGTCAGGTGTCATGTATTGACATCAATTAAGGCATGGGGCGTGCGGGGGCGGGGTGGCTATTTCAGAGTAGAGATTGAGGGCATGATTTGGCCAATTACTGTGCTTGGATGTATTTGGAGGGCGGGACAAATTAGTGGGTGTTCTCTATTTAAGGGAGAGCTGTCTCCACACACATTACCCTTGTCCTTGAAGCAGCATGGGGGCTGCGTGCGCAGACATTTTTCATTGAGGTTGGCCTGACTGTTGCCCTGGGTGTTATCTTATGACGTGAGTTTTAACCATTTATTTTCTCTCTGCTGGCACTTGCATTTATATCATATATTGTTATTGTCTGCACTTTTAAGTCTTATTGGTATGGGTTTCCCTGTGCAATATTAGATAGTGTTTTAGGTTTATGTGTTTTTCATGTATTTGCACTTTATATATTGATATTTTTTTATTGTATATTCACTGTTTTTGCACATATTTTTGCCATATATATTATTAATATTTTTGTAGTATTGGTTTCATGAATTTGCACATATATTTACATGTGGTTAGGATTTTTTGTGCCGGCACAAAAAGGATGGGTTATGACTATTCTAGGATAATCAATATTATTCACCCATAGGGCAGTTATTTAAGCGGCCCTTAGGGGCCATATACATTGATATAGATACATTTGGCCATACTGGTTTGTTTTTAAATTTGTCTTGTGGTGTATGTATTTTAATTCTTTGTTTTTTTGTACTAATAAAATCATTAATATATACTGTTGATTGTAGTGGTGCTTCCTTTGGGAGATTGGTGTGTTCTTTGCACGCCCACTCCAAATTATTGTGGATTTCATTTCTCGGTCCCTCAAACTTACCTAAACCCCTTAGCGCCTGCATCCAACTTCATTTCTCGGTCCCTAAAACTTACCTAAACCCCTTGGCACTTGCATCCAACTTCATGTTGACGACCCTAAAACTTACCCAAACCACATAATGTACATATGTCTATATGTTTCTAAGCGTGTTTTTTCTTGTTTGTGTAATTGTTTTTTGTGGCGCATATTAGAAAAGACACATTTATGAAGTCTTAAAATATAATTTATTTAAATTATTTTTTTTCTTTTTTATATTTTTTGTTTAAACATATTTTTTTTTGGGGGGTGTTTTGTTTAAAACCCCTTTTTTTTTTGTTTTTTTTTTTAACAAACACATTAAAATTTTTTTTTGGGGGGATTAAAAACAGATATAAAAGTTGTTTTTTGTTTTTAAAAACACAAACTCTAAAAATTTGTAAACAATGAAAACATTTTAAAAACATTTCACAAAAGTAGCCAGGACCAAGGGCACTAATCCTCCTCCTCTTCTTCATCTGTTGGCCCCAACGTCGCCTGTATGGCCAGCAGCTCGGCCACCAACTCCTTTATTCTTTTTTTTTTTTTTTTGCCAGCCAATGTTTTTGGGATCATCCCTGTAACCAATAGAGAATTAAACATAAATAGGAGTCCCAGACCGGTTTGTATGCTGGAAATAGATTTGGGGTTAATCAAATACATGTAAATGCATGACATATGTCATTCTTCCAAGGGATAAAGTTAATGCATTTCCCACAGGTAAGTCTTTAAACTCCTTAAAGCGGACCTTCCACATTATTTAATGAAAACCAATAACTATTCCCAAATGATTCTGCACCAGATCAAAGTAAATTTGGGATGTTTTTTGATTACAGCGCCGCCATCTGGACTCTGAAGCATAACACATAAGTACAGGGGAGTAGGTTACAGTGGTGCGTTGGTATTCCAGAGCATAGCTGGGTTGAGGGAAAGGTCATCACTCCCACAATGCATGGCAGCACCTTACTTTTTTCAATCTGTATCCCATGCTGCCTGTAAATATTGCGCATTCCATATTCCGCAATATTGGTTTTGTTCAGTCTAATAACATGCATTAGATGGCTGAAGGGTGTTTTTCCATGTTTCTAATCTGTAGGTACAGTGTGTTGGCTAATTCTTATGTTCTTAATACAAGTTAGGGTCCTCTTTAAGCTAACGAAGTGCCCACATGAAAGTGTGAACTACACATTGGCTACGCCTTTAGTTATGTGTGTGTTATTAGCTAACCAAACATTAATATGAATAATGGCATGGAGACTTACGGAGTTGGTGGCCGACAGATGGCTGGTTGGGGCCAACAGGCTGCCCTTGGTCCTGGCTCTGCTGTGAAGAAGTCCCTGGAGAAACATGTGACATTTGGTTAGTACTTGTATAGAGTCACTATTCCCAACATATCTGGCTCCCAGTCTGGCTGACATCACTCACCTTCGCCAGGATCGACTTCCAGCATCTCTGCTGCCTCCTCCTCCACTATCTCACCCGCACCAGAAGCTTCTACAAATACATAATAAAGGATAACTTAGTTTTTGGCCTGCCATGTATATCTTTGTGCCTATACATGAAGAGTGACATACCAGAGCCTTCCCCATGCCTGGCCAGGTATGACTCCACGCCCACGCGGTTGGGCCCCTCCTCTGTGGTAAGGTCCAGGGGCTGGTCTGAGGAGGCCACAGAGGAGGGGTAGGTCCGTCGCCCGGGAGATCCACCACCTTCACTCACAGATGCAGACTCATGCAGCACTGGTCGGCCTGTACGCCTCCGGGTGCGGCGAATTCTGAAATCCATTTCCAACACTACCAAAGAAAAGTCATTATAAATAAAGGCATAACTTATACATTTGGAACATATACCATGCAATTGCTTTGTACTTACTTGGGAAATGGATTCCAAAAAACCTCCGCACCCGGGGCATGTGCAGACGTTTCAGGTCCGACCAATGCTGCATTATCTGGGTGTGAGTGAAGGTGGTGCTGGTGACACGGTGTATCTCCGCGATGATCTCCCGGGCGATGTCCCTTTTCTCGCACACATTGGGCGCGAAGTCATACCGGCGCTGAAGCATGATCTGAAAAACATAATGGACACAGAGCTTTTACTTTTACACACAGACCCATATGTGTTGCATCACAAGTTGAGAATTTCATGTCATTAACACACACATTTAGAGTGGCAGCCATTTTTGGGGAGTGCCTTAAAGAGGACGTTGACTGTGAATGAGAGTCTGGTCTTATGTTATATGTATCACACACCATGTACATACAGATAATAGCCAACATCAAGAATCAGGCCACCTGCATCTATGGCATGTTAGGATGGTTTAAACATCCAAGATGTAGGCTTATGCTTAGGCTTTTGGACCACGTGTGTGGCTTCCCGTTGTGTTTTTATGGCTTAGGAAAACAGTGTTCCTCAAACATCCGCATCAAGGTCCGAGACAGGCCAGGTTTGCCAGCTAGCCCCGCTACTCCACAGGTTAATTAACTGTTGCTAAGCCTGAGCAATTGCCCTAATTAGGACATCAGCATAGACAGGTGAAAACGTGGCCAGGCTCGGCCCTTGAGGATGAAGTGTGAGGAGCCAGTTATTAAACATTAAGAGACCCCAAACTAGTTCCAAACGCATCATTTACATTTAGGCCATCATTGACTATTAGATTAAAATGCACAGGCAGCCACTTACCAGCATGAGGATCTCTTCCTGTTGACGGGTGAAGATAGTGGGCGCCATCTTTATGCTTCTTCAAGGCAGCAGATAAGTGAAACCCCAGCGGTTTCCTGGTTCCGCTCGAACGTACGTTCGTACGAGCGCGTAGTCGTGCGCATAGGCGTCACACGCTGGGCTCATTATTTAAAGGTCCCTGCACCCAAAGCTCATTCTCTTTGAGCATTTGTGGAAGATGGCACCTAAAAAGGCAATCTCCAAGCGACCCCAGCAAAGCCAGACCGCGGAGGGCCCAACAACCAGGTCCCAGCAAGGTAGGATAAAGCTGCGAGCCAAGACTACTACCTCTGCCCCACCAAGGGTCACTGGACCCTCTGGAACCCAAAAAAGGGGCCCCAAGCCACGTGCCCCTGCAGCCAAAAAGCAGGCAACAGCAGCACCCACCACCTCTGCCCCCAGAAGAGGCCGCCCAAGGGAGCCCACACCGGCCATGGGTTCAAGTAGGGCAGTTCGGCAACCCAGCCAGGGCCCGAAGAACCCCATCCAGGGCCAGAAGCCCAGCCAGGGCCCGCAGAACCCCATCCAGGGCCAGAAGCCCAGCCAGGGCCCGCAGAACCCCATCCAGGGCCAGAAGCCCAGCCAGGGCCCGCAGAACCCCATCCAGGGCCAGAAGCCCAGCCAGGGCCCGAAGAACCCCATCCAGGGCCAGAAGCCCAGCCAGGGCCCGCCGAACCCCATCCAGGGCCAGAAGCCCAGCCAGGGCCCGCCGAACCCCATCCAGGGCCAGAAGCCCAGCCAGGGCCCGCCGAACCCCATCCAGGGCCAGAAGCCCAGCCAGGGCCCGAAGAACCCCATCCAGGGCCAGAAGCCCAGCCAGGGCCCGCAGAACCCCATCCAGGGCCAGAAGCCCAGCCAGGGCCCGCAGAACCCCATCCAGGGCCAGAAGCCCCTACAGGGCCCGCAGCAGGGCCAGAAGCCCACGACCTGCCACCAGCCGGGAACAGAGCCCCCGACCTGGCACCAGCCGGGAACATAGCCCCCCAAGAGGGCCCAGAATGTCCACCATGACCACATCTACACCTGGAAGTTCGGTGGCCAGCCACGCCAGAACACCCAGTCCCTTGGCCAGTCCAGTCCAGTCATTGGGAAGCCAACAATCCGGCCATTCCCCTACCCAGCCCCAGGCCATAATGTCACCACATGTGTCTGCACACATGGAGGAGCAGCCAAGCCAACCATCTGGCCGCACATTGCGCCGCGGCCAGTTGAGTGGGAGATTCTCCCATGACCAAAATATGGCATTGGCTAGTGGCCTTACATTATACTATGAGGAGCTCTATGGGAGCAAATCAAAACACACCACAAAGCAGCGCAAGATGGAATTGTTTGAAACCATCCTACGACAAGTAAATGCAGCGGGGGAAGAGAGGAAAGATGTGTCCCAAATTCAGAAGAAAATCTCGGATCTGAAGTATGCTGTACGGCAAAAAGAAATTAAAAGGCATAATTACAGGTAAATAAATGATGTCTCCAAATATAAGGATTAGGATGTACTGTATGCACATTTTCTGATTCAAAAACGATTTTCTCTTTTCAGCCTGAAAACTGGAGGTGGCTTTCCTACAAAATTGGAGTTTACCCCTGCTGAGGAGATTGTGCTGGGACTTCTCCATCCGGTCGCGGTCGGTGGACATGCTGGTCTAAGGGACACAGACTCACCGACCCGTACCCACGGTGAGTACTCTTAAATCTGCATGTTTGCCTGTTTGCTAAATAATCTAAAGTTCACTAGTAACAAGATGACGGGATGGCCCTATGGTTTGCCTTGCTTGGCCTCGCACTACTGTGCCTGTTTGTGTCCTCTTTTGGTCCCTGTGAATCACACATTTCGGACCACATCCATTATGGCAAAGATCAAATTTCCAATTGTATTGGTCAAGTCATGAAGTTTCTCATGAAAAGTGTTATATTTTGAATCAATCACAAAACACACATCATTATGGATGGGTTGGCTATTTGTTGTGTGATTTGTGTTTGAGTTAACAATTTAATTACCCACCCCCAAACATATCTGACCTAGAGCAGCGAGACTCAACTGGCGGGCCGGGGTCCCAATGCGGACCTTGGCACCAGATTCCAGGACCCCTGCCCAGACAGCCCTGCACTCAGTTACTTCTGTGTTGACGTGCTCAGAGCTGCCCCCTTGATCGGCGATGTAGTGGTTGTTCTCCTGCCCAATGTCATGGCTCCCTGAAACATAGCATTGCAATATGAAGTACTGCACAGGAAGTGGCATTGCAAGGTACACAGTAACTTGGTACAATCGTGTCCCGCTGCCCCTGCTCTGCCCCATCTGCCACAGTCCCCCCATGCCCCCCCCCCCCACATAAGCCCCATACATTTGTAACAGATTTGCTCCATCCATCCCATCACCATCAATTCGTGAACTCCCCCCTTTAGCCATCCAATCCCTGTCCCCTCAGCTCTGCCCCGTCCAGCCCAGCAAGGGCAAGCAGCCTTTATTAGTTTGCACTTTGAAATCTCAAGCCCCTCCACCAGTGTGTTTATTTCTAACTAGACACCCCCTGCGTCAGCCCCATGGCCAGACATTCACCTCTCACCACATACCTTTAAATGGACCTTTACAAGAAGTGTTTGAGTACCCCGGACCTAGCGAATGGTAGTCTTAATCCAAAAATTTGCGTTGCAAGTTGTATGCTGACTGGGTACACTTCCTGACTTAGAACTGAGGTCAGTTAGCAGTTTTCTCGAGGCATTGCACCTATCTAAAATTGCGTGTCTTTTTACAAATGTCCCCATTGCTGTAGAGTTGCTTAATATTACAAATAGTGGTTTATTTGATTACCTAAAAAAAAAAAAAAGGTTATGTGTGTGTTTACCTTGTTTTTTTTCTCTTCTTCAGCCCAGCATGATCCCTCAGCAAGGGTAAACTCACCCCCCAGTTTGGTTATGCCTACCAGGTCCGTACAGCATAGGAGCCCAGATCCGAGATTTCCGGTAAGTTAATTTAGTACCATAAATACTACCAAGTGCTTAAGCATGTGTTAAACTGTGGGAATCCCAAATTTGGACGCCAACTTACACTTTTTTTTTTATATGTCCCTACAGACCCGCACACTCATGGAAGAGATCCAGGAATTGGAGGAAGCTGATGTCTCCATGCAGGGCACGTCGGATGACCTCCCCCTGGGTCCCAATTTGGAACTGCTCCATAATGTTTCTCTGGCCAATCCTCAGCAGCAGAGTGAATCTCCATCCATTGTGCATGCACATGGGGAGACTGACACAACAGTCCCCAGTGTTCACTCTGCTGCTGAGGATTTGCAAAGCAGGCCTGTTGCTGTTGAGGGGACGACACCACGCGGCAGGGCACGCCCAAGAGCCAGGGTAATTGTGCGGCGGACTCCATTACGCCGCCCCACAATTTCCCAGGGGAGGCAGAGTGCCCTGCTTCAATTATGGACCCAAGAAAGGGACTCTTATGAGGCACAGCTCGTTACAGAGCGTGAGGAAAGGCATGCCGACATGGTCACCATCAATACCAGTTTACAGGGCATCCTCGCGGAGTTGCGTACCCTCAACAGCAACGTGGTAACTGCAAGTAATGGCATCCAGTCAGCCATGGCTGAGATGACCAATATGCAGAGAAACATTGTGGAGCAGTTTCAAATTCACAATGCTGCCCTGGCCCAGGCTAGGTCCCATTCACATGGACCTCCACCTGGACCTCCACCTGGGTATTATGGGCAGCCACCCTATTAAGCCATGGTTGTGTGGGACATCTTTTCTCTTAACCCCCACTGTATTTACTTGTCCTTTGAGGTTTCAAACAATCCATTTTGTGTTGCTCATGCAGGTTGTGTTTTGTATTTGCTCCCATATAGCTCCTTAGAGTAATGCTTAAGGCCACTAGCCAATGCCATAGGTCTATGTGGAGTGTATCTGGCCACTTATGGCTTTAAATATGTATTTGGTTGGTGCTCCTCCTGTTTGCAGACATGTTTGTGTGACATTATGGCCATGCCCAAATATCCCTGGGCACAGGCAATATTAATGACTGGACTAGGCTGGCCTTTGGACTGGGTGTCCTTGTTTGGTTGTGCCACTCACTTCCAGGTGTAGATGTGCTCGATCTTTTTTTTGTTATGTCATCCATTTGTAACCACAGATGTATGTGGAATGTTTTCTGTTAAGCACTATAATTTAAACTTTTCTAAGTAAAAAAATATTCTCACTTACAATACTTGTGGCGTTTTTAGTGGGAACACATTTTAAACAGCTTGGGCTAAACCAGATAATTTTGGTTTTAAGAGGTGTAACAATGCAAATATCAAGCTAAGGAAACTACATGAAATACATTAGGCAACAATTAAGGTAAAAATGTTTTACTTTGAGGTAATGCCACATTACGGCAAAACAACATATTTAACAAAAAGGCTAACACAGACACACAGAATGTTGATACACGAAATAAAATTAACTAAAATGCTGCAATATCAAGTTTGATCGAACTGATTGGGCAGACTCACTGGGTGGCCCAACAAAATTCTCTGCATCATCCTCTAGGGCTGTAGAGGGCAGGCTATCCACATAACGTGGGACACGTTCCAGTATCGCAAAATTGTGCAAAACAGCACATGCCATGATTATGTCGATCACTTTTTTTGGATCATATTGCAGGGCGCCCCCAGTATGGTCCAAGCAACGAAAACGGGTCTTCAACAGCCCAAAGGCCCTCTCCACAACAGCCCTGGTCTTGCGGTGCGCACGGTTGTACGCTTCCTGAGAGGCATCCTGGGGCCGCAGCACAGGCGTCATGAGCCAGGGTAGAAGTGGGTACCCGGAATCACCTTAAACAGACAATTAAATGTAATCAAAATTAAAAAGGCAACACAACAAACACAAAGAATTTTACATATATCATAATGATGTAAGGTAAAGGGCCAAAAAAAACACCCAGGGCACATTAGCAAAATAACTATTGCCACTAATGTAGTACATAATTAAAAATGGCACTTCAATATACCAATTAATTCACAAACATCTGCACGGCCAAGGGTAGTTGGAATTTAAATATATTTTGAGGTTTCTGACATGTTACAATTAGGATGCTGCTGAGGGGCTATCAACATTTATATGAAAACTACAATGTATGCAGTTTAAGTCCACTTTGACATTTAAAGACCAATACTACAAAAGGAGCAAAAGCTCACAGATCCTTGGGTATAAACTCCCAACCAATATATTTAGGGACATGGAACTTACAGACATCCTAACTAAAGGGAAAACATTCTGAAGGACAAAGCGAGGCAAGCATTTTGGTTTGGAGTTCATAATATATGACCCAACAAAAAGGCAGTTTCTGGCTTATGTAAAGAATTCAAATACAAAAATATAAACAAATACAAGATTAATCCCACATTTAATAGCACAGAAATAGGACACACTTACCAAGCAGCCATGCACCCGAAAATTCACCTGCCTCAAATCTCCTAAACAACCCAGATCGCCTGAGTATATAGGAGTCGTGGGACGATCCTGGGTAGCCGGCAAGGACACTCATAAAACGCATGTCCGGACCAACCACGGCCTGGACATTAAGGGAGTGTCCCATTTTTCGATTCCTTAAGGCAAAAACATACAAAAAGGGTAATTGATATTTGAAAAAATAAAATTAAAAAAAATAATACATGTCTGCACTCTATTGGGAAAGACTAATGAAAAGCCTAGATAAAGCAGCTACACAAATGAGGGATAAACAAATATGCTGCCGCAAAGGAAAACAGGTTACATTACACGTTGGCCAACATAATAACCAATCTCAATACCTATATATATACTCGTCGGCAGCCCTAGGTACGAGTGCCACATGTGTGCAGTCAATAGCACCAATAACGTTGGGCATGTCGGCCACATTATAAAACCCAAGCTTAATGGCGTTTCTATCATCCGGAAAATAAATATATTTTGGAGTTATGGCAGCCATGCCTTCCAAAAATTTAGAGAGTGCGCGGCTCAGCGTAGGCTGTGACATCCCCACGGAGAGGGCACCCAGCCTCTGGAACGAGCCGTTCGCCAAAAATTGCAGGCAGCCAAGCATCTTGGTCATACCTGAAATTGCATGCCCCTTCCTTGTGGTGCGGGCTAACCATGGCCGCAGCTCACTATATAATTTATGGAGGGAAGCGCGATTAAGCCTGGTCAGCTCGAACAGCTCAACATCATTCATGCTATCGATGTTCATGCGACGACGCAGGGGCAATCTGCTCTCAGACATCTCGATCAACTCAATGCCAAAAAGCATAAGCCCTTGATGTGCCACAAACTCGCTCCTCTCCATCCTACTCCCGAGGCCAAATAGCTGCCGGCAAACATTTCGTAAAGCAGCTCTTTAATGGGCTTCAAAACAATTAGCAATCACCTCTCTGAATTGGTCGCAAGCCCATGTGAAGGACGTAAAAAATAGGATCGGACGCAAATAATACGATTTGGACGGGAAAAACACACGAACTAACGCAAAATATACGATTCTCGTACGAAATGCGTATGTTCATATACGTCTATGCGCGAACGATCGTGCGAATACAAAATGGGCAAAAAAACAAGAAAAAATGACAAACACCCACCCAAACTTACGATTCTCGATACGAAATCAATTAACTTTTGCTCTTTGAATCGAGGGGATAGTGTGGGCGCTCTAAATCTGGTCGCTGTAGCATAGAGCAGCAGATGCTGTGTGCTTAAAGTCTGTTTTTGAACAAATATCCACCAGTAACAAAGCGAAAACACATGGAATGACATTGTTGTAACACTGTGACATTAACACTTTAGTGCCAGACCTGTAATGACAATTCTGCATAAAAAAACAAAAAAGTTTTCAAAATGACTCTTTCTAGGCCAGAAGAGGTGACACAATTATTTTAGAGAAAAAAAAAATAAAAAATAAAAAACCCTATTTAAACAGAAGAAAAGGAATAGCCATTGAAATGTATGGGAGAGTGACAGGTAGCGACAGGTAATACCTGGCGCTCTGGAAACTAGAGCGCCGGCGCTATATGCTGAGCCACCTGTAATGATGAATCGGATGCTACATCACGCTGTTAGAGTCTCTCACCAGAATCGCCTTCATAAATGTGGTATTGCGTACAGCGCCCAGTGTTCACCAGACGTTGCCTGCCTCTACGAGGCACTACCTGCCGCTATCCCTTGATGAATAACCCCCCTATACATATATATCTATTGAAATTGGCAGTGGTTTATATTTTATTTGAATCGGTCAGCAATACAACCATAAGTGCACTTGGACAATAATATCTCTTGGAAGCATGCAGTTACTAGTCAAATTTGTGTTCTTTTTGGTCTGTAACGAATGTGGCAATCCGAAAAACTCCTCTGCGATAAGTTTTTTCATTTCTATGAAACATTTCTCGGGATCAGTAAAGATTTTCATATCTTTGGCTTCCCTCCATTGGACTCACAAGGGAATTTCATTTTTAGTGGAATCTTATCTGAAGCCAAGGCTCCTGTAGATGTCGTGTCAGCTTTGTCTTAACAGGTCACTCTCTTTTCCAGATTTCCTGTTTCTAAATGAAATAAACCCTTCAAATATCAGCTACGAAAATAGGTCTGTGAAGCAATTGGCAAAGATAAATAGATATGGATTTCTGGTAACCTTTCTTGAAAGAAGTGGCAGCCATTTCTGACTGTGCCGGCCTTGTCAGAACAGCTTCCAATCAGCATTAATGACATCCTCTTCACAAGAATCGTGAGAGGAGAGGCTGTCAGTCATGCGGCAAGTGGCAGATCCCATCGTTTCAAGTCCGGCTTTAATCACAATTTGCCAGTGAGCTGCCGCATTACCAGTCATAATGATATGCTTCTTTTGTTATATCATTTTACAGCCGCACTCTGTTATTTTTCTTTTTGCTGCCTCCTACTTTGCCAGTGTTGACTAATTCCCAACAGTAACTGCAGATAAAGCCATAAAAGCTTGATGCATATGTACTGCGCTTTTATGACATAAATGGCTTTTCAAATCGAATCAAAAGGAATGTGATTGTACTTTGATGTGATGAGATGCGCGGAGCAGACACCGAACAGCAAATTAGGAGGATGCACACTAAATACAGGCATCACTTCTCATCTTTTTAACACCGCACATTTTTCATTGTGCTAGAACAATCGGAAGAAATAATTACAGTCTAACATTTAGATTAACGTCTTATCTTATATTTATGTGAACGTGACAAGATGGAAGTCAATCAGTTACTAAAGGAGATATAGCAGTCAACAGATACGGGCTTCACTACAGTATTATGATGTCCTTAAAGATACCTACCATAGGTGTAAATGCCTCTATAGAAGCCCAAGGGAGGGCAATACCATTGTGGCTTCCTTTAAGATATTGTACTTATCATAGGCATAACTACCGCTATAGCAGCACATACAATATTACTGTAAATTCCTGTAAATAGAGATTAATTTCTTAAAGCGAACCATAGACTCCACTTAGACTCTAGGGCCAACTGATTCCCTCGGATGCCCCGCTGTGTGAGCTCCCCAGTTTTTTGGAAATCTTACTTGTCTCTTACTAGTCTTACAAGCTCACAGCGCATGCACGGTCAACACTGGCATCACTCGCATCTCTTGGCAGTGGGTGACCATGTCCACCATAACTGAATGGCTTGACTGAAAGGATAAGAGTGATGTCATGCACCATTAATGTGTGCAGCTGCGATTTTTATATAGTTTCTCTAGCCGCACATTATTATGCGCAGCCAGAGAAGCAGAAAGCATATGCCGTTAGACCCAGGAGAGGTTAGTTGAACATTGGGGTTTCACACAGTGGGGCATCCCAAAGTGGGGTGCCCTAGGGGACTAACCAAAAAGTGAAAATCCCAGGTTTTGGTCCACTTCAAAAAAAATCACCCCTGACCATCAAGGGGGTGGAAATCAAGAGAGAAAGGGAGACGAAATACCTGGGTGTGACAATCTCCAACAACCTCAGCTGGGAAAGGAACACCATGGCTCTACTGAGGAAAGCACATCAGAGACATTTCGTCCTGAGGCAACTGAAGAAGGCTGGCCTGTCGAAAAGGTTGCTTGTACTCTTCTTCAATGCCGTCATTAGTTCTGTTCTGTGTTTTTCTTTCTCTGTCTGGTTCGAAGGAGCTACAAAAAGAGACAAGTGCAGACTCCAAAGAACAATAAAGACAGCAGAAAGAATAATCGGAGCCCCCTTACCCTCCCTGCAGGAACTGGACACGCCCTATTCCATTACTTACCATCTGGGCGACGTCTTGCAATCCCAGCCTGCAGGACTTCTAGGTCTAGGAAGGGTTTCTTTCCTTTGGCTGTCCGCATCCTCAACAATATCCAGGCACCATAGGACCAGGATCACGCCGGAACTGATTGGTCTTCATACTCTGACTTTATAAGAGATTATCTGTTTTTATAAGAGATTATACCTTGACTTTATAAGAGATTATCTGCTTCTGTATCTCTGTCTTCAGTGTTCCCCTTCCTTTGTAATGGTAGCTGTAGTTATCTGTCTACTGTTTTCTTTTTGCACTGTGTATATGCCGAAAAGAATTCCTTGTTCATCTCACTATGTACTTGGCGAACAATAAATTGAATTGAATTGAATTGGTATTAGTGGGCACTAACACAGAGGTGCCTTCAACTATTGGTATTAGTGGGCACTAACACAGAGGTGCCTTCAACTATTGGTATTAGTGGGCACTAACACACAGGTGCCTTCAACTATTAGTATGAGGGGGCACTCAAACATAGGTGCCTTCAACTATTGGTATTAGTGGGCACTAACACACAGGTGCCTTCAACTATAGGTATAAGTGGGCACTAACACACAGGTGCCTTCAACTATTGGTATAAGTGGGCACTAACACACAGGTGCCTTCAACTATTGGTATTAGTGGGCACTAACCCACAGATGCCTTCAACCATAGGTATAAGTGGGCACTAACACACAGGTGCCTTCAACTATTGGTATTAGTGGGCACTAACCCACAGATGCCTTCAACTATTAGTATAAGTGGGCACTAACACACAGGTGCCTTCAACTATTGGTATTAGTGGGCACTAACACACAGATGCCTTCAACTATTAGTATAAGTGGGCACTAACACACAGGTGCCTTCAACTATTGGTATAAGTGGGCACTAACACACAGGTGCCTTCAACTATTGGTATAAGTGGGCACTAACACACAGGTGCCTTCAACTATTGGTATAAGTGGGCACTAACACACAGGTGCCTTCAACTATTGGTATAAGTGGGTACTAACACACAGGTGCCTTCAACTATTGGTATAAGTGGGTACTAACACACAGATGCCTTCAACTATTAGTATAAGTGGGCACTAACACACAGGTGCCTTCAACTATTGGTATACGTTGGCACTAACACAGAGGTGCCTTCAAGTATTGGTATAAGTGGGCACTAACACACAGGTGCCTTCAACTATTGGTATACGTTGGCACTAACACAGAGGTGCCTTCAAGTATTGGTTAAAGTGGGCACTAACACACAGGTACCTTCAGCTTTTGGTATACATGGGCACTAACACAGAGGTGTCTCCAACTATTGGTATTAATTAGCACTAATACAGAGGTGCCTTCAACTATTAGTATAAGTGGGCACTAACACACAGGTGCCTTCAAGTATTGTTATAAGTGGGCACTTACACACAGGTGCCTTCAACTATTGGTATAAGTGGGTACTAACACACAGGTGCCTTCAACTATTGGTATTAGTGGGCACTAACACACAGATGCCTTCAACTATTGGTATAAGTGGGTACTAACACACAGATGCCTTCAACTATTAGTATAAGTGGGCACTAACACACAGGTACCTTCAAGTATTGGTATAAGTGGGCACTAACACCCAGGTGCCTTCAACTATTGGTATACGTTGGCACTAACAAAGAGGTGCCTTCAAGTATTGGTATAAGTGGGCACTAACACACAGGTGCCTTCAGCTTTTGGTATACATGGGCACTAACACAGAGGTGTCTCCAACTATTGGTATGAATTAGCACTAACACACAGATGCCTTCAACTATTAGTATAAGTGGGCACTAACACACAGGTGCCTTCAAGTATTGGTATTAGTGGGCACTTACACAGAGGTGCCTTCAACTATTAGTATAAGTGGACACTAACACACAGGTGCCTTCAAGTAGTGTTATATGTGGGCACTAACACACAGGTGCCTTCAAGTATTGGTATAAGTGGGCACTAACACAGAGGTGCCTTCAACTATTAGTATAAGTGGGCACTAACACACAGGTGCTTTCAAGTATTGGTATAAGTGGGCACTTACACAGAGGTGCCTTCAACTATTAGTATAAGTGGGCACTAACACACA
The DNA here is from genome assembly GCA_027917425.1 of Gastrophryne carolinensis. Classification (NCBI taxonomy): domain Eukaryota; kingdom Metazoa; phylum Chordata; class Amphibia; order Anura; family Microhylidae; genus Gastrophryne; species Gastrophryne carolinensis. The sequence continues at coordinate 59,073,572 of CM051240.1, forward strand.
GGTGCCTTCAAGTATTGGTATAAGTGGGCGCTTACACAGAGGTGCCTTTAACTATTAGTATAAGTGGGCACTAACACACAGGTGCCTTCAAGTATTGGTATAAGTGGGCACTTACACAGAGGTGCCTTCAACTATTAGTATAAGTGGGCACTAACACAGAGGTGCCTTCAACTATTAGTATAAGTGGGCACTAACACACAGGTGCCTTCAGCTTTTGGTATACATGGGCACTTACACAGAGGTGCCTTCAACTACTGATATACTTGGGCACTAACACAGAGGTGCCTTCAACTATTGGTATGAATTAGCACTAACACAGAGGTGCCTTCAACTATTAGTATAAGTGGGCACTAACACACAGGTGCCTTCAAGTATTGGTATAAGTGGGCGCTTACACAGAGGTGCCTTTAACTATTAGTATAAGTGGGCACTAACACACAGGTGCCTTCAAGTATTGGTATAAGTGGGCACTTACACAGAGGTGCCTTCAACTATTAGTATAAGTGGGCACTAACACAGAGGTGCCTTCAACTATTAGTATAAGTGGGCACTAACACACAGGTGCCTTCAGCTTTTGGTATACATGGGCACTTACACAGAGGTGCCTTCAACTACTGATATACTTGGGCACTAACACAGAGGTGCCTTCAACTATTGGTATGAATTAGCACTAACACACAGGTGCCTTCAACTATTAGTATAAGTGGGCACTAACACACAGGTGCCTTCAAGTATTGGTATAAGTGGGCACTAACACAGAGGTGCCTTCAAGTATTGGTATAAGTGGGCACTAACACACAGGTGCCTTCAGCTTTTGGTATACATGGGAACTAACACAGAGATGTCTCCAACTATTGGTATGAATTAGCACTAACACAAAGGGGCCTTCAACTATTAGTATAAGTGGGCACTAACACAGAGGTGCCTTCAACTATTAGTATAAGTGGGCACTAACACAGAGGTGCCTTCAGCTTTTGGTATACATGGGCACTTACACAGAGGTGCCTTCAACTACTGATATACTTGGGCACTAACACAGAGGTGCCTTCAACTATTGGCACTGACACTGCAGTGGTATCAGAGTACTGACACTGAGATGCTATTATAGAGTACTGACACTGGCTGCAGTATTATTAGAGTACTGACACTGAGATGCTGTTACCGAGTACTGACACTGCTGCAGTACTATCAGAGTATTGACACTGAGATGTTATTACAGAGTACTGATATTGCTGCAGTACTATCAGAGTACTGACACTGCTGCAGTGCTATCAGAGTACTGACATTGAGAGGCTATTGCAGAGTACTGACACTGCCACTTTTCTATCAGAGTACTGACACTGAGATGCTATTACAGAGTACTGGCATTGAGAGGCTGAGTACTGACACCCTACCTACAGATGTAGCTTTCCTTAAAACTCCACTTGGTGCTCTAGTGCATTGTGCTATCTTAAAATCTTAAATGCTTTTCAATGGCTTATTTATGAGATATCACAATAGGCTGAGCTAGGATGTGTCAATTAACGATTGCTACATCTGTATCTCGCCCTCACTCCAGCAGCTTTCCCTGACTAAATATCCTGAAAATGACAATAGCATGCTTTAGCACCTATCTAGCCCTGGCTTAAAACGTTTGTTGTTTTAAAATAAAAAAGCCCTGTCTGTCCCACAGCAGCAGCACATCTCTCTATCTACCTCAGAGTGCACAGGGGCGATGTGTGGTGTGATGCGGACTCTGCTTTTTATACGACGGGGTCACGTGTCCTGTCTGCCAGTGGTCGGAGGGGAAGATAGAAAACTAATTGCCTGCTGTGCAGCCAATCAGTCTTCTTCCTGGTTCGGGCTGAGCGCTATACGAGTGTACGGAATTCTGTTTGAAATCCATGCTGGGGTTCGGGGACCCGAACACTCAAAGTTGGGTACGAACCCGAACTTTGCGGTTAGGGTTCGCCCAACCCTACTCCCTGGCCAATCCCTGGGACAGAGGCATGCCAGAATGCCCGAGGAGGACCCTATTATTACCCCCAAAGCATTCTGGCATACCCCTATCCCTGTGATTGGCCAGGGAGTAATGCCAGCCAAATGTCATGGCCAGTTCTCCTGTGATAGAATGGCGTCATGAAGAAGAGGACCCCGGAGCCACCACCACCGCCAAAGCCGGAGCTACCACCATCACCTATCGGGTGATGAGATAATCACCTGGTACTGAAAAAAGAAAGTAGGTATTTTTTTTTTTACTTTTGAGGAAATTCAATTTGGTACCATGAATTGATATTCTGATTCGGACAAATCAAAATTTTCCCTGAAATTCAGAACATATTTTGATTTGTTTTATCACTTATCCCTACCTGTAAGAAACCAACCATGAACATATTTATCGGTCATAACTGGGGATGAGAGAATCGAATCTGACGAATCCCAATTCAATGCGAATTTCAGAAATAAAATCGATTAGCAACGAATCCGAATATCCGAGATTCAATTGTGCGAATCGCTTCCTTAAACTCCATTTAGTGCGGTCCAGGCCATCGAAAATGTTTCAATAGTTCCAAACATTTACATTATTGCAATGGGCTGGCGATTAATTCAGAGAGCTGATTGCCAAGTGTGCCGAAGCCTATATAGCCGTTTCCTTTGCGATCGCCTTACGGCACCTTTTTGACCTCAAGACTAGACAGCCAAGCGTGATGGAGAGTGATTTTGAAGAGCATCAGGATCTGCTTCTCCTTGGCATTGATGTCATCCGGAGGTCAGAGGCCAGATTGCACGGGTGGCGACGCATGGACATCAATCGCATGCATGATGTTGAGCTGTTTGAGCTCACCAGACATAATCGCGCTTCCCTCCATAAATTGTATAGTGAGCTGCGGCCATGGTTAGCCCGCACTACAAGGAAGAGGCAAGCAATTTCAGGTATGACCAAGATGCTTGGCTGCCTGCCATTTTTGGCGAACGGCTCGTTCCAGAGGCTGGGTGCCCTCTCCGTGGGGATCTCACAGCCTACGCTGATCCGCACTCTATCCAAGTTTTTGGAAGGCATGGCTACCATAACCAACAAATATATTTCTTTTTCTGAATATATTGTAGCCATAAACGCCATTAAGCTTGGGTTTTATAATATCGCCGACCTGCCCAACGTCATGGGTGCAATTGACTGTACACACGTTGCCCTTGTGCCACCGGCTGCCGACGAGTACATATACAGGTAAGTTTTTTTTGGTTTTTTGTTTCCTAAATTATCCCTTTTTTGTAAAAAAAAATCCCTCCTTGTAAATATCCCTCATTGGAATTATCCCTCCTTGTAAATATCCCTCATTGGAAATATCCCTCCTTGTAAAAACACATCATTGGAATTATCCCTCCTTGTAAATATCCCTCATTGGAATTATCCCTCCTTGTAAATAGCCCTCCTTGTCAAAAGTCCCTTCTTGTTAGTTATCCCTCCTTGCAAATAAAATATCTTTGAAAAGTATACCTCCTTGAAAGAGTGCCTGTGAAAGAATGGTCCGTTATTTAGTTGTTCCGCAATGTGCTCCCAAGCCAAACACTTAAAAGTGATCTTTAAATACACACTTAAAGTGTATTTTGATCTTCTGCAAACACACATATCCTTCGTGTGTGATCTAAATCCTTATGTACTTGGTTATTGTTATTTTTAGGTTCACCCACGTTTGCCTTATATGCTGTTAGAAATGAGGGTTTAACTTTTAGCCAAAGCCTTACTGATGTAATATTTTTTTTTCCCCCAGGTGGCCCCGGACATGCGGTTCCTTAGCGTCCTCGGCGGCTAACCAGGCTCATCCCATGATGCGTACATCCTTGTCTGGGGAATTTTCCGGGGCATGGCTCCTTGGTAAGTTAACGGCAATAACATCATTTTATGTTGGATGTTTGGGTAGGTGTCACGGACCGGGTGGAGCGGACTCGGGTGTGGATCCGCTTTAAATGTGGAACCGATGGCGGGTACCGTGTCAGGGGAGCGGAGTCTAAGGAGCCACCGGTATTCACCAGAGCCCACCGCAAGGCAGGTTGGTCTTGTGCGGCGAGTGACTCCCAGGTCGCTACCCCCTAACAGCGGCCCAGTCCAGTTGCACTGGAACCGTAAGGCGTGAAGAGGTAGCACACCCAACCAGGGATGCCTCTCCCACCCTTACTAGGTGCGCCCGTGGCGGGCGAACAGGACAGTCTTTCAAGAAGTGCTCAGAGCTGGCACAGTACAAACAAAGGTTCTCGTTTCTTCGACGAGTTCTCTCCAACGGAGTTAGGCGAGATCGGTCCACCTGCATAGCCTCCTCAGTGGAAGGCGCATGTGCGGGCAAAGGTGGATGTTGGAAAACAGGGGCCAGACGTGAAGCCCTCCTATGGCACTCGAAGTTCTTTCCCAGGCGGAGTTCCTCTTGCCTTTCAGAAAAACGCACATCGATGCGTGTGGCCAAGCGAATAAGATCAGTCAAAGACGAAGGCAAATCACGTGCCGCTAGGGCATCTTTAATATGGCTAGAAAGTCCTTTCTTAAAGGAGGCACATAAGGCCTCATTATTCCAGGATAATTCTGACGCCAGGGTGAGGAACTGTACGGCATATTCGCCAACAGACCGGTCGCCCTGGTCCAAGTTAAGCAGGGCTGCTTCTGCCGATGAGGCCTGGGCTGGTTCCACAAAGACATGGCGAAACTCAGAAACGAAGGCATGTAAGTTGGAAGTCACTGGTTCGTTGCGATCCCATAATGGAGTGGCCCAGGCCAGGGCCTTTCCTGTAAGCAGACTAATAATAAAGGCCACTTTGGCTCGTTCAGTGGGAAACTGGTCCACCAACATCTCCAGATGCAGAGAACACTGGGCAAGGAAACCTCGGCACGACTTGGCATCCCCATCAAATTTAGCCGGCAAGGAGAGACAAAGTCTAGCTGGAGGTGCTACAGGTGGCGGCGACACCGGAGCGGAAGGTGGCAATTGCTGCTGCAGGATTATTAGTAATTGCTGAACCATGGCGGCGAGCTGGTTGATTTGGCGAGTCTGCATAGCCACTACAGTGAGCAATTCTGAGGCGTTAGGCAGTGGCACCTCAGCGGGATCCATGGCCAGATCTTACTGTCACGGACCGGGTGGAGCGGACTCGGGTGTGGATCCGCTTTAACTGTGGAACCGATGGCGGGTACCGTGTCAGGGGAGCGGAGTCTAAGGAGCCACCGGTATTCACCAGAGCCCACCGCAAGGCAGGTTGGTCTTGTGCGGCGAGTGACTCCCAGGTCGCTACCCCCTAACAGCGGCCCAGTCCCACAGTCAGCCGAGGTTCAGTGAGGTACACAAGTGGGAAGTGGAATAAGAAAGTTGGGATTCACAGGACCATCCCCCAACTCAAAAGGTCATACCGGGGTTCCATGGCGGACCTCGCCAGTATGTTTAACAATATTCGTACGATATTATGCACTTGGAAGCATTTTATTCACAAGAAGTAAACACATAATGCGACAGACATATAAAAAAGGTGACTTTAGTGAATTTAAAAAGAGAACAAACGAATTTTGTTTCACAGCATGTAATATGTAATTGGTCTTGAGATCACAATGTCTCCAATCCCATGAACATCATAATAGGATCCCGCAGTACAGACTAGTTTCGCTTCTCATTGAGCTTCATCAGTGTCTGCTGGGACTGCTGATTGTTTCACCATCTGACAGAATATATAATCATGCTGTCAATAGACATTTAAACTAGTTGAATATAGCTCCTTAAAGTACCATCAATAAAAACATTCTATTACTCTCTGTAGGAAACTAATCCTACATACCTGAGTCTGGGAGACAATTGCTGTACATAAGGTGCTGTCACAAATGCCCATCAAAAAGATAAGGGAAGCTCAGCAGAGCTGTGTGGAAAAAAGATTAGAGGTAAATTAATAAAGAAAAAGAGGCCAGCATGTTTTTGTAATGACCATAATGAAAAATACATGGAGATAAGAACTTATGGTTACGGACAAAAAAGCAGGGATAGTGCCAGCAGTCCCATGTGTCTATATGCCTGTAAGGGGGCCTAAACCTGCGTGTCTCAAGGGGATGTAGAGAAAATCATGTGTACCGACAAAGTGACAGGGAAAGGGTAGCAGCGACTGCAAGATGCCCTGGGGCTGGGGAATGAAAACCGGCCTCCAGCTAGTTACACCCGATTTTAATTACAATCAAAGTGAAAGGTATGTTTGACCTAAGTCCTAATAGTCATGGGCAAAAATGGCAGTCATTGATATATAAAAAATACCCGGTCACATTGGAAAAAATTGCCTATCTTACCTTGAGACTGCTTGAACGGGTGCCTGTGGTGAGCGCTGTGCCAGGGACATCCGCGGACAGGCCAAGGTGTAAAAGCTCCGCGAAAAAGCTCACCTGGACACTGCGCGCTCCGGCGAGCTCAGTCTCCATCGCCGCTGTGTCCAGCTAGATGGGAGACCGAGGTTAAAATATGCGCCGGTGTCTGCGTCACTTCCGGGCGTGGACGCGCACCCTGCGCTCCAGTTGCAATCGGTGGAACGCAGGTGCGCTCCACAAACCGGAAGTGACTCGGCACCCGGCTGGTGAAGGTCTGGCATTGTACTCCGCTTGCAAGGGAGTTAGAGTTAGAGCATGACAGCACATCCTGACAACGATGGCATACACAGGATCCTGGTTGATCCCGTTGGTAATATACCATAACATAAAAACGGGTCCCTTGTTTGACTTTGATGAGCTAGTAACAGTAATGTATTATATACTTAAATTATATTATATAAAAGGTGCGATCAACACCCTTTTCATCAATATGGGAAAGATGATAATATATCAAATGTCACTAACCTATGCGGGGTGTTTAAAACTTAGATGGTGGATATGTCAAAGAAATGTTGGTTTTTAAATAAAGCCTTCAAAACTGCTCATCTCTACCACTCCAGTCCTATAACCAGCTAGGCCCCCAAAGAGGAACAGACAAAAACACAAAGGGAAGCACAGCACATAACATCCCTTATCATGGCCAAATGTAACCGTAATCAAATTCAGTTAAAATGTATGTTACCTACCATCAATATATGTAGGAAAAAAGCGATTACAATAATCGTATCCCTGGCCAAAGTTTACAAAACCTTTTTTATAAAATTGTTATCCATGCAAAAAAGGAAATTCTTAGATCTATTCTTTTGGGGCTCCCTATGTAGAGCAAAAGTCCCCCAGCAACGGAAACACCACACATGTTAACAGATGTACATGGTCACAGATTTTATCAGTCACTTAAAAAAGAGAAGGAAAGAATTCATTGGCCTTCTACCCCCCCATAGGGAAGAAAACATTTTTATTTTGCTGTATTTATAAGAACGGGAGAAAGCTAATAGACTCGTTAAGGCCTGGTGGGGAATCAGCTCTAAAATGGCTTATCCATTTAGTTTCCCTCTGGAGGGTGATTCTTTCAATGTCACCTCCCCTGGACTCGGGTGGATACGGTCAAGTCCCACTACTCTCATACCATTAGGTTCCCGTTGGTGATGTTTCAAAAAGTGTCTACCGATCGGGGTCTTAATATTCCCTGTGCGGATGTCATACGTATGCTCATAAATCCGTTTCCTCAATTGTCTGTTGGTCTTACCAATGTAAAATTTATGACACGGACATATCAGCATATAGATAACATGGCAGGATCTGCAGTTGACAAAATGTTTCAACTGGATCTGGGGAAAAGTCCCCACGGTTAGTGTCTTGGTTGTATATATATACCTACATAGGTTACAATTTTGGCACTGGTAGGTGCCAGGGATGGTACAACATTTTTTCTCCGGATCACTCGAATAATGGCTGTGGACTAGCCTGTCTCGTAGATTTCTGGACCTCCTAAAAATAAATTTTGGTTTCTTAGGGAGCAAAGATGCTAATATACGGTCATTGGTCAAAACATGCCAATGACGATTGAAAATTTCCTTAATCTGAGCTTGGTGTTCAGTAAAAGTGAGGATTAAAGCTAAGCTCTGTTCCTCATTTTTAATTTTTGGCTTATATAGGAGGTCCTGACGGGATCTATTGCTTGCCTTCTTGTATGCCTTCCTGAGTGTATGTGCCTTATATCCCCTCTCTTTTAACCGTACCCGTATGTTTTCTGCTTCCCTGTTGAAATCATCATCGTGGGAGCAGTTCCTGCGAGCCCGAACGTATTCCCCGTAGGGGATACTCTTCATGAGATGTTTGGGATGGGCGCTCGACGCCCTAAGGATGGTATTAGCTGCCGTGTCTTTACGGTAAAAATTAGTGGAAATTTGACCCTGTGTGTCGATCATAATAATAAGGTCCAAAAAAGTAACTTTGGTGGGGCTACAGTCATGGGTAAATCGCAAATTCAAGGTATTATTGTTTAGTTCAGTTACAAAGGAAGATAGATCATCAGAAGCCCCCGTCCAGACAATAAAGATATCGTCTATGTACCTGTGCCAGGTCGCCACGTGGCACAGGTACTTGGACGTTTCATCCTCACTCCACAACCTCCTCTCCCACCCACCCAGATACAGGTTTGCGTAGGAGGGCGCACACGTGGTGCCCATAGCAGTACCCTGTATCTGGTGGTAAAGTTGTTTATCGAAAAGGAAGAGGTTGTGGGTGAGGATGAAATGTAGTAACTCCAGTAGGAAAATATTGTGGTCATGTTGGTTTATATCCAATTCGTTAAGAAACCCTCGGACCATTTGTAGGCCCTGATTGTGAGGGATACTGGAGTACAGGGCCTCCGCGTCCAGGGTAACCAGGAGAGAACCCGGGGCCACACACATTCCATCAAGAATGCGAAGGAGGTGTCCCGTATCTTTAAGATATGATGGCAATTGGTGGACCAACGGTTGTAGGTAGTGGTCGACGTAGCGGCTGGCCCCATCCGTTAGAGACCCCATACCCGACACTATGGGTCTCCCTGGTGGTGCAGTGATGGATTTATGCACCTTAGGTAACGCATAGAAAGTAGGGATAGTCGGGCATAGGACCTCAAGGAAAGAGCCAGCCGCCCCATCGACCACCCCCCTCTCCCTCGCCTTCCTGACGAGTCCGTGGTAGGCCACCGAGTCCTCCTGCACCCTGGACATGGGGGCCCTCACATACCACTGGTCATTCTTGAGAATATCGAGACACATGCTTACATAGAAGGTCTTATCCATAACGACAATGTTGCCCCCCTTATCTGAGGGTTTGATGACCAACGACTGATTGTTGGTTAATTCCTCTAAGGCTGTTTGTAAATGTGGGGGGAAGTTATTGCCCCTACCTTGTTTGAGCATACCTAAGTCGGTAGAAACCAAATCAACGAAAGTCGCCACATGGGCATTGGTAGAAAGAGGTGGATAATACGTCGATCGCTTCTTAAATTTCGTTTGTTTGGAGGTGATCATGGGAGCAGTGCCAGTGGCTTCAGAGGCCAAATCCAGGAGGATTTGAGTCAAGTCCTCATCGGATATAGGCCTCTGCGCCAGTGACACATCATCTGGATCAGGAGGTTTGTAAAATTGGTGACGGCACAGAATTTTACGTGCAAATAAATGCAGATCTTTTGTTATCTCAAATAGATCTGTTCTGCTATTAGGGCAAAAATTTAACCCCAGGTGGAGAAGTTCCTCCTGTGCAGCTGTCAGAATGTAGCCTGATAAATTGACTATGTCCAGATCCAATCTTGGATTGGACGCCGTTACAGTCTGCTTAACATTCTGTATGAGATTATGTGCCTTTTCTATGGTGGGAATTTTTTTGTTATGGGTGCGCCTTCTTCTGAGGTTCCTTTTGCGATTACGGGCAATTCTAAAAAATCCCTCGCTTGCTTTGATTTATCACCTGTGGTGTCTTTATTGAAAACTCCAACCTCGGGGCGTGGCTATGTAATTGGACGGAGTGGACGTGCGGCACGAGGGCTCCTGAGGAATATCCTGTAATATCCCCTATACTTGGTTCTGGGCTCACTATCTTGGAAGTCGGGACCCCCCCTGGACCTACCTCGTTCTTCTGCTGACCCTGATTGAGGTGTGGCGGTTCTCTGAAGTTGCTAGGAGGCTGTGTGGATCGGGGGTCGGAGTACGGCGCCATCTTGCCTGGGCAGAGGTGCGAGGAGAGGTGGAGGCTGGAGGACGGCGGCGAGTTCAACTAGTGCAGCCCGGGTCGTGACTGCTTCAGCCTGCCTTTTGGTGGGTAGTGTGACAGGTGACTGCCTCCCCTTCGACTCCTGATCCTGTTCACCCGACGCCGGCCTGGGTGTAAATCTCCTTCCCCGCGCGGTGCGGAGTGCGGACGTCGGCCCCCCTCCCTCTCAGGCTCTCTCATCGGAAGCCCCGGCTCCTCTCCATGGGGCTGTGAAGCGCTGTCTCTCCCCTCTGCGGCTCCTGTCGCTGGCCCCCCCTCTCCCTTGATTGAAGTTGAGGCTGTGTCTGCCGGCCAGCTCGCTGGAACTCTGATGCGAGCTGGGAGTTTAGTGTGCTGGTATTTTTTCATCAGCTGCCAGTCACACTCTCGCTGTCCCCCGCTGCTAGAGCCTCTCGTGCAGATCCTGCTGCTCGTCATTGCCTGACTGCCTGACTGCCCTGTGATTCACCTCTCAGCTGTCAGCTAATTAACACCTTGCTTACCCAACACCAGCTTCCCCTATAATAAAGTTGGATAGCACATCACTGACTCCCACCTTGTTTGTAAACCCCTCTGTGTACTAAAGCCATTCAACAGAAGTGTGCTTGAATCATTCAGACACGAAGCGCTAAAATCACTCAACAATAGTGTGCTCCATCATCCGACCAGTGTGTTTAAATCATTCAATCGTGGTGTGCCACAATTATTTAACTGCAGTGTGCTTAATATCATTCATCCGCAGTGTGCTTAATATCACCCACCCGCAGTGTGCTAAAATCATTCAACAGCGAAGTGCTAAAATCATTCAACGGCAAAGTACAAAAGTCATTCAACGGCAGAGTGCTGAAGTCATTCAGCCGCAGAGTGTCATCATCTAGCTGCAGTGTACCCAACTTATTTAACCACAGTGTTCTTACGCCATCTAACTGCAGTGTGCTGAAATCATTCAACAGCAGTTTGTCAAATATCATCCAACCACTGAGTGTTAAAGACAGCTAACGGACCTAGGGGGCGGAGTAAGAGGCGAATCAGGAGATACCCTCTATATGACAGGCAATAAGAAGCGGCGTACGGGGCGACTACATTGCAGCACACAAACGATGGCCGAGTCGGCGGAGGAGCGGCCGGTCTCTCCCACTTCTAATCCTGACAATGCTGCAATAATGGCTGCCATAACTAACTGTCAAGGTGCTCTTACAGCAAAGTTTGATACCCTGCAGGAGCAGCTAAACTACTTCAAACATGACTTAGACAAAGTGAGAGATAGAGCGGCTGAATCAGAAAGAAGAATTGGGGAGGCGGAAGATGGCTTATCGTCAGTGACTATGGAGGTTGAGTCCCTGAAGCGCCAAGTTAAAACCCTTACGGAGCGCGCGGAGGACGCAGAAAACCGCAACCGTCGCAATAACATCAGAATACTAGGGATACCGGAGAGGGCGGAGGGGGAAGCCCCTGAGAATTTCGTTGAAAACCTCATCAAAACGGCTTTGTCGCCGGTGGGTCTCTCGTCCTTCTTTGTGGTTGAACGGGCACACCGGATCCTGTTTAAGCCTCTCCCACCCGGGGCCCCCCCTCGCCCCTTCATTCTGAAGTTGATGAACTTTAGAGACCGCGATACCATACTGGCGGCTGCTAGGAAGCAGCGGGATATCCTGTATAATGGTGCAAGATTGTCTTTCTTCCCTGACTTCACATCCGATGTGCAGAAGCAGCGTCGCTCTTTCAATGAAGTGAGGGCGCGTCTCCGGAGGAAAAACATCAAATACTCCATGCTTTTTCCTGCTAAACTGCGAGTGCAAGATGGAACTTCCACCAGATTTTTTTTCACGGCGGAGGAGGCGAGAGACTGGGTAGATTCACTGCCTGAAGCTTGAGATTCTCCCCCATTATTTCCTTGTTCCCCCCTTTTCCTTTTTCAGGCTAATTGGGTGCCGCAGTACAATATGGGACACCCAGTGTCTGAGATCCAGTGACTCCCCTCGACTTCCACAGCCCCCCCCTTTCCCTCACCCCCTGGTCCTGAATCCCGGGGATATGCATCCTTCAATGTCCCTCGGTGTGCCGCCGTGGCATATATGACGCCAGGGCACTAGTGTTAACCGGTGTTCATTGTTGTTAACAGTTAAGGGATTAAGCTCGCCACAGTTGGGTTTGGTAGAGCCGGGTGGGTTAGGGTGTTGGTATTAAAGTTTGAGCAAGTGGGAGTGTTACATTGATATGGTTTGCTGCTCGGACTCGAAGTCTGGTTCAATGGGTTTCTTCCACTTGCACTTGTGGTTTTGTTATGTATGTCTATGTCCCTGGTATGTGTGTGATGGTGTGAATGGTGAAATCTGCTGCCTAAAAGCCTTGAGAGGGAATGTGAGTCACTGGAGCCCTGGTCGCTTACCTGGCATATATGAGTTACAAATTGAATTGAAATTGAGATGGAATGTAAGGTGATCTCGTGGAATGTCCGCGGGCTCAATGATAAGATAAAGAGATCTTCCGTATTCCAATTTTTGAAAAACTGTAAGCCTAACATCATCATTTTGCAGGAGACCCACTTGTTGGGACAGAAATCAATGTCCATTAAAAGGCCATGGGTTGCGCACTTATTTCATTCCCACTACTCTAATTATGCCAGGGGTGTCTCGGTGCTGGTGGCTAAACATTTGCCTTTCGTTCTTCTTTCAGTGCACTGTGACCCCAAGGGTCGATTTGTTATAATGCATGCAAAGATTTACGATGTTAAGATTCTGATAGTAGGGTTGTATATTCCACCTCCATTTGATATTGGGGTCCTCCGAGAGATTATGGATAGAGTAGCTGCCCTCCCACCAGACCCCCTGCTGCTGACCGGCGACTTTAATATGGTCCTCGATAGAGCTCTGGATCGATTGACACCTGGGACTGGCCCGCCCACTCCGCTAGCGGGTTGGGCCGAGGCTCTAGGTTTAACTGAGATATGGAGATGGAAACACCCAGTGGAGAGGGCCTTTTCTTGTCACTCGGTCCCTCACAAGTCACTCTCACGCATAGACATGGCCTTCGGATCGGGGGGTCTTTTGTCCAGAATAGTAGCCTGTGAATACTTGGCAAGGGGCATCTCAGATCACTCACCGCTGATGGTGACAATATGCATGTCAGGGAACTGGGGCCTAAGATCCTGGGCATTGAACCCCCTTTGGTTGGAGGATGAGGAAGTATTTGGCACTATGGTTAGTGAGCAGGAGAGGTACTGGCAGTGTAACGGAGAAGAGACCTCAATTAACACGCGTTGGGACGCATTCAAAGCGGTGGTCAGGGGTAGTGCCATTAGCGCCATAAAAGGGGTTAGGGTAAAAAGGGGCATATCCATGAGAGAGCTAGAGGAAAAAATAGCGAAAGCGGAGGAGAGATTTGTGGAGACGGCAAACCCCGCGGACCACAACTTACTTAACGCCCTGCAAAGGGAGTATAGCCTGGCACTAACAGACTCCGTAAGAAAGAGCTTACTATTTAAACAGCAGACAGTTTTTGAGAAAGGGGATAAGAACGGGAGAACCTTGGCATACCTCTCCAGGGCAGAGACTCCACAAACGCTAATCGCAGGTATCACAGATCAAACCCAGTTCATCACGGACTCAGAGGGCATTGCTAGGCAATTTTATGATTATTATAGTTACCTCTACTCCTCCAGAATATGTTACGATCCAGAAGAGTTAGAGTCTTATCTCACTCCCATAGCCCTTCCATCTCTGTCAGAACCAGAGAGGGCAATGCTGGATAGTCCAATAACTTGTGACGAAATTGTAAGAGCAATAGCCCTTATGTCTAATCGGAAGGCCCCAGGGACAGATGGATTACCCTCCGAATGGTACAAAAGAAACAGTGAAACTATAGCACCAAGGTTGTTGGAGGTTTTTTCAGAGGCCCTGAGATCTGAGTCCCTCCCTGAGTCCTTTGCTCAGGCGACTATTACCCTGATCTATAAGCCTGGGAAACCCCCGGACTCCTGCAGTTCTTATAGGCCGATCTCGCTCCTGAATCAGGATGCCAAGGTTCTTGCTAAGATTCTAGCACTCCGTTAAAATACAGTGATACTCTCTCTCATTGGGAATGATCAATCGGGTTTCATGCCAGGCCGAGCGACAAGTATCAATTTGAGAAGGCTGTTTAGTAACTTGCAAATCAAGCATGACAATGTGGGGAGTAGAGTGGTTGTATCGCTGGACAATGAAAAGGCCTTTGACTCTGTTGAGTGGAATTATTTATGGGCAGTCCTAACCAAATTTGGTCTCCCTCCAACTTTTATTAAATATGTCCAGCTGCTCTATAAATATCCCAAGGCGAGGGTTAGAGTCAATGGAGTCATGACGGCCGCCTTGGCTCTGGGCCGGGGCACACGGCAGGGGTGCCCACTTTCTCCCTTGCTGTTTGCGCTGGCGATTGAGCCTTTGGTGTCACTAATCCGGGACTCCCCTGAAATTCAAGGGTGGATTCTTGGTCAGACGGTTGAGAAAGTTTCCATGTATGCAGATGACACCCTGGTTTACCTGGCTGATGCTGAAGGCTCCCTAGAGGCTCTGCTGGAGCTAATAACTAAATTTGGCTCGTTCTCAGGCCTAAGGGTCAACTGGGAAAAATCCAGCTTATATATAGTGGACAAGCCAGGGGGCACTCGGATCTCTCCAGCCTCGTCGCTCAGTATAGTAGATAAGTTTAAATACTTAGGAATAATCATGCATGTGGACCCCTCTAAATTTATAGAACTCAATATCAGCCCAGTGATCGATACCCTCAGGAGGAAAGTGACCCAGTGGACAGCCCTCCCCCTCTCAGTCATTGGGCGTATTAATATATTCAAAATGATTTTTCTCCCCAAGTTCCTATATCTTTACCAAGCCTCGCCTGTGGTGTTGCCAGCCTCACATTTTCGGCTTTTGGACTCCATTCTATTCGGTTTCATTTGGGGGGTTTCTCCCCCTAAAATGAACAGGACCATCCTTAGAGCTCCACCGGGACTGGGTGGCCTGGCCGCACCGCACATGATGCTATATTTTTATGCCGCGCAGCTGGTGTATGCTACTTGGTGGATGAATCCTCCCACTGGTAACCCTGTGGTGGTCCTCTCTACTGGGTCCAATGATTCCTTTGCAGAGTCTTGTGTATCGGGGCGCGAAGGGTCTCCCATGTGCCACTGCTTGTATAAGAACGACCCTGCATGTGTGGAAGAAGATACAGGGTATGGAGAACCCCCCGAGATCCCCCTCTGAATGGTCCCCTAACACACCTATCTGGGATAACCCCAATCTGCCAGAGCTGAGGGCCCTCCCTGACACATCCTTCTGGAAAAAACGAGGAATAACCTCATTAATGCAGATATTCTCTGGGGGGATTCTGATGACGTATGAGCAGTTATGTCAGGCGTTTGAATGCCGCCTATAGAATTCTTTCGATATTTGCAACTCCAACATGCTCTAATGTCCCAGATCCCTATAGTGGGATTACAGCTGGTGGAATCGCCAATCGAATCCCTGATAAGGTCTGCTAACCTAAGCAAACCCACCTCCACACTATATAATGCCCTCCTCCAGAGCCAACCGTCCCCTTTAGAGAAAACACAGAGGAAATGGGAGGAATTTATTCTGGGCATAGACCAGGATGATTGGGAAGAGGTGGTAGGAAATCTGTATTCCTCAGTCATAGATGCCAGGGATAGGCTGGTCCAGGCTAAGTGGCTGCACCAGGTGTACCTGACCCCGGTTAGACTGAAGAGGATGGGTCTAGTGGAGACGGATCTTTGCCCTAGATGTAACACAGGCACTGGTTCTTTAATACATATGATCTGGGAATGCCCGACAATTTCAACCTTCTGGGACGGGATATCCGACTTTATGTCCACCTCCTTGGGCCTCCCAGTGCGGAAGTCAGCATCCCTCTGCCTATTAAGTGTGGTAGAACCTATCTTGGATGATGGCCCACAAAAAATCCTGGTGCGTTTATTGATGTTTTATGCAAGGAAGTGCCTTCTTTTAAACTGGAAGCACCCGAATAAGCCGAGTCTGTCAGCCTGGAAGAGTTTAGTAAATGGCAAGTTAATATTGTATAAGATGACTTACAAGGCCAGAGGCTGCCCGAACAAGTTTGAACGAGTATGGGAGCGGTGGCTTGATGCCCCTAGCTCCACTAGTGACTAGGAACTACTTGTGGCTCAACCTCCAGGGCTATAGTGTGGCTCTCAAAAAGGCAAGCTCAACCTATAGCAGGCTTGAGTTTGAATGAGTATGAATGGGTATGAGTGTATATGTGTGTTACATGGTTTTGTTTGGTTTTGTTTTGTTGGTTAATAGGAATAGATATGGGGTTGCGCGCTCATGTTAGTGGAGGCGAAATTTTTTGGGACATGCAATTGCATTGCATTGTAATTGTAACTATGACCGTGATGGTAATGTAATGTAATTGTAATGTAATTGTAAATGTTCTATGTTCTCTGGAAAAACATAAATAAAAATTGATAAAAAAAAAAAAAACTCCAACCTCCTTTTGTCTCGATTTGGATCTAGTTTGCCGATCTTCCATACCGGTATGAGTTTCCCGTATCTGGGGGCCTCGGGGTTTATTTCCCAAAAATGATTTTGATCTAACTTGTCTATTGGAAGTGAAATCCCGTTGTTGGCTTTTCTCCCTCTCCCGGGATGATGAAGATTCCGTTGAGGAATACATCCGTGGTCCCTGGTCTCTCCTTGTGGGTCTAGGATTATTTACAGGCCAGATATAGGCCGATTTGTTTTTATAAGCCAATTTATCCCTTTGTAGCTTGTGTTCTTTATTTTGTATGAGGTCTTTATTGATTCTCTCAATCGATTCTTTTATATTCTTATCTCTTTCTGTAAAATATTCATCCCTTTTAAGTTTCTGGAGGTCACTTGTGACTTCCTGAATTGATGTCTCAATCACTTTCATCTGTGTTTTATGATGGTCTATTAATAATCTCATTAAGGATATCGAGCAAGACTGTAGAGTATCCTCCCACTTTGATCGGAACTCCTCTGACGTTTGGCCTAATTGGGGGAATAATCGTATTCTAAGACCTTTGGGTATAATACCCATTTCTAAATATTCGTCCAAGTAGTGGACGTCCCACCATAGTTTAGATTTTTTAAAAAGCAAGTTGTGTAAAGTATTGAACATGGATTGAGTACATTCTTCATGTTCAATGGTGGATTTGCTTTCTAACCTGCATTGGGTAAGATCCTGTATCATACTGTCCCATTTTGTGCTCATTAGCTCCGTCATGGTTCCCCTAAATAATAGCCCGTCAGCTCAATGAGAATTAAATAGAGTCAGACTCTGTGTGTGCCACTAATGTATAATGTAAAAACTGTTGCATGGGGGTACATGGGTAGTCCTGTGGGACCTGAGGTCCCTTTATATTAGCTTTTTCTCAAAGATACAAGTTTTTTCCAGAGTCCATTCCTGAAAAGGGATGACTCTGGAAAGTCTCCCTGACCCTCCAAGAAGATAAGTGTCGACAGAATTATGATGGAAAAATGTGAAATTGAGAGTATTTTCTCTTTTAACTCCCACGGTTTAAAGTGGGAGGTGGCTGGTACCGTCCAATGGCCCCTAAAGTAGGAAGTGGAATAAGAAAGTTGGGATTCACAGGACCATCCCCCAACTCAAAAGGTCATACGGGGCTCCATGGCGGACCTCGCCAGTATGTTTAACAATATTCGTACGATATTATGCACTTGGAAGCATTTTATTCACAAGAAGTAAACACATAATGCGACAGACATATAAAAAAGGTGACTTTAGTGAATTTAAAAAGAGAACAAACGAATTTTGTTTCACAGCATGTAATATGTAATTGGTCTTGAGATCACAATGTCTCCAGGTACACAAGTGGCAGGCAAAAAGGCGTAGTAAGTACAGGCAGAGATCGGGGCTGGCAGCACAGGTTCGCGGTAAAGGTGAGTAGCCGAGGTCGGGGCAGGCAGCAAAGGTTCAGAGTCGGGGACAGGCAGAGGTCGGTACACGGGTGAGCAATCCAAGAATGTCTGACTTTCAACAGGCATGGAGAGACCAAGATCTGGCACTGAAGGAAAGGAAGTGCCTCTTTAAATAGGGGAAGTGGATGCAGGATTGGATGAGCAGGCACCAATCAGTGCTGTACAGGCTCTTTAAATCTCAGGAATCCAGTGCGCTCGCCCTCTAGTGGACAGAGACGTGCGTGCACCTGAGCATGTGAGCAGGAAGCATGGGGGGGAAGGGCGGCAGCTGGATGCAGCCATGAGGAAGTGCTGCAAGATGGATGACGGCTGCATGCAGCCATGGAGGTAAGTGACTTGCTGTGAGACGGGCGTGCAGCGCTCGCCCTAACAGTAGGCTTTGCATTTTGTTGGTATGTCTGAAAATATTTTAAGTTCAACAACCTTCTTGCCATGTGAAACCCCACATAAATTTTAGACTGGAAACAACCAAGCGTTGCCAAATGTTTGCCCTGCATTAGCCAAATTCTAACTTGTAATATTGTACTAATTATGAATCATTCTTCCCCACCCTCATCTGGAATAGTGCACTTAACTATCATAGTGTCTGCCCCATCTTTGCTTAGATGCATTTCACTTCCAGAGGAGAGGAAAGCGGGATAAAGTGCATGTTGCGGGTTTCTGCTGTTTTGGCCTCAGACAAAGCAGATAAGGGGTCATCCAAACCTAAAACATCAAAGCTTCTTGGCCAGCACACTTCGAAAACAATAGCTGGGATCAGTATGTCTGATTGGCCATCATCCTCAATATTGGCTGGGGAACTTGTTCCCACATCTATGACATATGTTTATTCAACGACTTGGACTGTGCCAAATGTCTGCTCTTCTTGATCAGACAATTGTCACATAGGCTCTTATTGATGTTGCTGGTGCGTTTATTGCCTTACACTTATGTAGTTATGTTTATGTTTATTTATTTTTGTTTTCTAAGTTGATTCCGGATATCCTCTACTCCCGTGGCTCTTGACGCCCGTACTCCGGCCCCAGGATGCCTCATAGGATGCATATAACCGTGTGCACCGCAAGACCAGGGCAGTGGTGGAGAGGGCCTTTGGACTTTTGAAAACAAGGTTTCGCTGTTTGGACCATACCGGGAGCTCCCTTCAATATGACCCAAAAATGGTCATAGATATTATCATGGCATGTGCTGTTTTGCATAATTTCGCTATTTTGCAATGGGTCCCCCGGTATGTTGATTTGGCTCCCTCTCCACCCACCGAAGACCAAGAAGAGTCATTTCGGGGGAACACATAGTGTGTCGGGCCAAGCTGGGCGGGCCAATTTGATTTCCTCGTTTTGGTGTTGTTGGTTGTGTTTGTTTTTCCCCTTTGTGTTTGTATATTTTTTGGGCACTTGATACATAGTAATGAAGTAATTTCTCACCACATCCATAATGCTTACCGCCTCATTTTTTGGTATGTTTGAAATGTGTGAATGTAATAGTTAATTAATCTTTCTGACACAAAAAATGAAAGAAACGAAATTAGTGAGCCACAGGTATGTTTAACTGTTTAATTTTCTAATGTAACATATAATCCTTGTAGTTGATGGTGACTACAATTTTTGGGCCAAAGACATGGACAATCACAAAACAAAAATGTTGAGCAACCATGCCACATAACAATTGCACACAAGCAGGAGTTTTGAAGTAACTTCCTCCTGGCCGACATTAATGTAAATTAAACATATAAAGATATAATAGTCAAACACTTTGCAACAAATTTTTACAAGTTAAGAAATCACACCACACCTTCTCCTGCTAGGCCACATTTGCCACAGGCACAGATGGAAAGCAGACATACCTAGGCCACATCTACACCTGTTACTCAGTGGCACACCCAAACCAGAACACCCAGTCCCAAGCCAAGTCCAGTGAAATCTTAGCCAGGATTCAAGCTAGTAGTTTTGCAGGCCAGAATGTCACCCAATCATGTCTCGAAACAGGAGGAGCCACAACCAATGTCATTAAGCACAGGGCGGAAGGCCAACACCTTGAGTGGCAGGTTCAGTGAGCATTGAGCTATGGCATTGGCTAGTGGCCTACCTCAGCACTCTAATGAGTTATATGGGCGCAAATCAAAACCAGACAAGCAAAGGCATACACAAAGGGTATCTTGGTTTGCCTCACCAGACAAGTCAATACAGTGGGGATTTGGAGCAAAGATGTCGAACAGATTCAGGATGAATCAACCTTAATATGGGGGATGCCCATAGAACCCAGGTTGTGGCCTTTGGTGGTCGGTCCTAACCTGGTCCTGTGTGGCATTGTGAATCTGCAACTGTTCCAAAATGTGTCTCTGTATATTTATAATTTCCGCCATGTTGGCACGGTTCTCGTGGTTAGCGTTGGCCAGGTGGCTGTTGAGGGTCCTAAATTCAGTCACCACGGCCTGTAATGTATTATTGACGTTGTCTATCAGCCCATGAAGAGCCTCTCTGTTTGTTTGATTTAGTTGTTAAAAGGCACGCCTCTCCTGGTGCCATGATGCCTCCAAAATCGGCATGCCCCTCCCCTGGGAAACTGGGCGACGTAGGTGAGTACACCTCCAAATTCCCCCGGGTTCGGGGGCGTGCCGATGATGTTTGTCTAGGGCCCTCAACAGCCACAGCGAGGCTTCCAAAATTCGCAGCAGCAGAGAGAACACTGGGGACTTGAGGGTCATTCTCTGCATGCTGCCCACGATGTGCAGGCAGCATGCAGCCAGCTTCACTCTGCTGCTGAGGAGTTTGGGGAGAAACATTTTGGGACAGTTGCAGATTCTGTCCCAGGGGGAGATCTTCAGAAGTGCCCATCAAGGATCCATCCTCCTCCAGCTCCTGGTTTTCCTCCATGAGTGTGTGGGTCTGTAGGGACATGTGCAAAATTATGTTTCGCTTTTGCACTACATATGTCAATATGTTAATAGTAACATGCAAAGTCACATGGCTAAAATACATTTGGTCAATAAACGTACTGAAAATATCGGAACCTGGGTCCTAGGCTGCACGGAAGTTTGCGGCATGGACAAACTGGCTGAGGATTCCCCAGTAGCTGAGGGATGAGGCTGGGCTGCATGAGAAGAAAACAAACTAGGTAAACACACAACTATGCATTGCTGATGGGTAACAAGACATATGCTTAATTAATTCACGTGGCCAAGCTGTAATGGGCACTACACCAACGGTGACACTTGACCTTCACTTCGCATTCCATTATATGTTAAATTGATAATTACACAAGTACTTAAACATTGGTCCCCTGAACTATCTCAAACATTCAAGTACTGGCTGTTCTGTGGCTGCCAACATCCCTTATAGGGCATTAAGTCACTCAGCGTGCAACTAGCAGTTACAAGAAGTTGAGGCTGAATAGCATTGTATATTGTCAAATTAGTTAAGAAGCATGTTTGGTGCTTTGGACCCAACCACAGATCAAGACTGGATGTGATGGAGTGTAAAGACCTAACCGGCAGTTTAAGCCTAATGTCACTACTTTATTACTCTGGTTAACTGCTCTGTAATGTCATGTACGGTCAAACAAAATATGAATGTAACTGTCAACACACATGACACACCCTGTTCAAAGACTGAAAACCACTACAAGGCACATCCTAGGGGCATGGGTTAACATATGTGTTACTGGCTAATTGAGCATGTTCCCAAATTTAGAATGTCACATCAAGCTTTCTCACCTGCAGGAATGGGCGGGTTGTCTGTGTCCCTTAAGGCCACGTGTCCCTTGACCGCCACAGGATGGAGCAGGCCCAGCACCATCTCCTCAGCCGGTGTAAATTGTAATTTAGATGGAAATCCTCCTCCAGTTTGAAAGCTGAAAAACATAGTTAGGCTAATTAAGACCAATGTGGGCAATACAAGAAGAAGGAAAATCCAAAATAAAACAGCTTTACCTGTAATGCCGCCTTTTATTCTCTTTCTTCTGTGCAGCATATTTGAGGTCCGATATCTTCCGCTGAATCTGTTCGACATCTTTTAACTCTTCCCCCGCTGCATTGACTTGTCTGCTTAGGTCAGCCAATATCTCCGCTCTGCGCTGCTTGCTGGTGTTTTTAGATTTGCGCCCATATAGCTCATCATAAACTAAGGTAAGGCCACTAGCCAAGGCCATAGTTTGGGCATCACCAAAACGGCCACTCAACTGCCCTCTGCGCAATGTGCGCCCTGTTGGTTGTGGTTGTGGCTCCTCCGTGGTTCCAGACAAATGTGGTGACATTCTGGCCTGGGTCTGTGGGGGGGACTGCATGGACTGGTGGCTGGATGCTGATTGTACTGGACTGGGCAAGGGACTGGGTGTTCATGGCTGGCTGGCCACAGAAGTTACAGGTGTGGATGTGGCATAGGGCGATTTCCTGCCCACCTGTGCCGGTGGCGAATGTGGCCGAGGAGGAGAGGTTCTGGCAGAGAATGAACTTGTGCTTGGTGCACGGTGCCTGTGTGGGCCCTTGGAAAGTGGCTGCCCCTTGGAGCTACTTGGGCGGACCAAGGGTGAGGAGGACCTTGGTGTACTGGCCCTCTTCTGCGTGGGTTGGTAGCCCCGTGCGGGTGAGGATGGGGAGCTGGCAAATTTGGCCCTTTTCGGGCTTCGGGCCCTGCTGCGACTTCTGGCCCTTTTCGGGTTTCTGGCCCTGGTGCGGTTTCTGCCCTGCTGGGCTTTGGGCCCTGCTGCGGCTTCTGGCCCTGCTGCGGCTTCTGGCCCTGCTGCGGCTTCGGGCCCTGCTGCGGCTTCTGGCCCTGTTGCGGCTTCAGGCCCTGCTGCGGCTTCTGGCCCTGCTGTGGCTTCGGGCCCTGCTGCGGCTTCTTGGCTGTGTTTTTGGCCGATGCCAAGTGCCTTGGTGCCACGTGGGGGGGGGGTGTGGGGCAGGGGGGGGCTTCGTACCCTCTTACCCGTTTTTTTGCCAGTAAAGGTTGTAGGCTTTGGGGCCTGTGTCTTTCCTTTGCCTGCTGCCCCCTCCTTTTTTTTCCCATAGCTGGTAGTTGGCTTTGGCGGAGCCTTGGTAGTAGCCCGCAACTTAGGTTTGGGCTGTTGAGACCTGGTTTGGGGCCCTTCTGCATGCTCCTGCAGCTTGGCTGCCTTCTTCCCCATTGTCTCCTTGCCAGTTTTTCCTGCTGGTTTTTTTGCTGCCATTTTGTTGGGACTCTCAAAGAGACTGAGCTGTGTGTCCAGGGACCTTTAAACAAGCTAGCCGGCGTGTGACGCCTGCGCGTTCTCTTACGTGTACGTCCGTACGGCCGTGTGGAACCCGGAAACCGCTGGGGCATTACTTATCTGCTGGCGAGAAGAAGAAGAAAGATGGCGCCCACTATCTTCACCCGCCAACAAGAAGAGATCATTATGCTCGTAAGTGTCTTTTTAGCCCTTTGAATTGACATCTAAATGCTGCTCTACATGTTAAGGAAGCGCAGGAAGTAAGGGATTTATTTCAAAATGTGTTAAACTACATGCACAACCAGAGGCACGGCACACATGTGCCAAACAACAGTTCGGCCAGATTCAAAAATTGCCATAGCCTAGAAATGTGTGTGTGTTAATGGAATTTCCTAAAATAATGTATTGTTGCCACATATTGATAGGTATTTAGAAGTAAATGCTATGTTTTCTTTCTGTTTTGTAGACCATGCTGGAGCGCAGGTACTACTACCTGCCCAACTCATTTGCAAAAAAACGCAACGTCGCCCTGGAGATCATCTCGGAAATACAACATCAGACCAACACCACCTTCACCCACACGCAGATCATGCAGCATTGGTCGGACCTGAAATGACTGCACATGCCCCGGGTGCGGAGGTTTTTCGGAATCCATTTCCCAAGTACATAGCGATTGCATGCAAGATGTAACTAAGACAGAAGGTAGGCCTTTAGTTATAATGCCTTTTCTTTGGTAGTGTTGGAAATGGATTACCGCATTCGCCGCACCCGAAGGTGCACAGGCCGACCAGTGCTGCATGATTCTGCAGCTGAAAGTGAAGGTGGTGGATCTCCAGGGCGACGGTCCTAACCCTCCTCCAACCAGCCCCTGGACCTTACCACAGAGGAGGGGCGGCATGGCGTGGGCAGGCAGTCGTATCCTGCCACGCATGCGGGAGCTTTTGGTATGTGACTCTTCATGTATACGCACACACATAAACATGCTATCTCCTACCAAACTGATTCCTTTCATCTGTTTTTCTAGATGCTTCGGGAGCGGGTGAGGTAGTGGAAGAGGCAGCAGATCTGCTACAAGCAGAACCTGGAGAAGGTGAGTGATGTGACCCAGACTTTGCAAGAGACATTTGATTACTGTGGAAGAAGACATTAAAACTGACCGTATTTCCCATGTTTCTACAGGCACTTCTTCACAGCAGAGCCAGGACCCAGGACATCGTGTTGTCCCCAACGAGCCATCTCTCGGCCACCAACCAAGTAAGTAGTCATGCCATTATTTGCATTTATGTGGTACTTGACATGAACACACAGATACATCAAGCCCTAGTCAATGGCAATATAAGACTGACCTGTGGCCACTTCCTTAGCTTAATGACTTGACAGAATTACATATGACGCCTTTATTTAATTTGTTAACTTAAAAACATTCAATCCATGGGTGGCAAACATGTATTGGTCTAAAACTAATTATTTTTTCTCTATTTGTTACAGGGACCACACGCCAAAAAATTTTGCAAATGAATCGGAGGGTCCTTGCGTTGGTGGCCGATATGAAGGTGATGGTTGACTCGTTGGGGACAACAGAAGAAGACGAAGAGGATTAGAGTCCTGGTTCCTGGCCCTGTTTTGCGAAGCAAGTTTTTAAAATTTTTAAAAAATAAAAAGTTGTTTTATTACCAAAGTTTAAAAAAAAAAAAAAAAAAAAAAGGTTTTAATATTCTCCAAATAATTTAGATATAAAAAAAAAACAACGTTTCAGTGTCATTTCTTTAAACACATACATTTACACCAAACAAAGGGTCAAATACATATTTTTAACTCAAGATTCAGATGACCAGGAAGTGGTTTGGGTAAGTTTTAGGGTGCGGTAAATGAAGAAGAAAATAACCGGGAAGTGGTTTGGGTAAGTTTTAGGGTGCGGTAAATGAAGAAGAAACTAACCTGGAAGTGGTTTGGGTAAGTTTTAGGGTGCGGTAAATGAAGAAGAAACTAACCGGGAAGTGGTTTGGGTAAGTTTTAGGGTTCCTAAATGTAAGTTGTTAGACTAGCGCCAAGTGGTTGGGATGAGCTTTAGGGGTCCTAAATGTAAGTGTTAGACTAGCGCCAAGTGGTTGGGGTGAGCTTTAGGGGTCCTAAATGTAAGTGTTAGACTAGCGCCAAGTGGTTGGGGTGAGCTTGGTAGTGTAATATATGGGGACACATTTGTGGGCGAGTTAAGTTTGTAGTGCGCAGGCGCAAGATCGTAAATATTTTCGATCGGACGATTATTTTTGGTAAAATACAATTAGAATTGATCTCGAAACGTAATGGATTTGTTGAGGTAGACGATGGGAAATGGGAAAAAACGAATGCTGCCGTTGCAACCAGAGAAAAGGAAACAGAAAAGTCACGCGGGGAAATGACATACTCAAACTCATACTCTAGCATACGAAAAGTGTAAATGCATATAACTGACTGTCTGCCCTACAGGAACCTATCTCAGATATTTTTGTGCCGGCACAAAAAATAAATAAATTCCAAAAAATCTTTTTACAAATTCCTACATGTGTATCTCCAAAAATCACAAAAATAAAGTGCATAGAGAGTATCCAGAATGAATTGAGCTAAATAGTGCTCACATACCTACTGGAGTGCAGTGCACAATAATGAAGTGACTAGTGCATATTAAATCCATATTCATAATTAATATTGAGATATACAAAATGTACATACATGTGCTGCACAAAACCTCCACTATAAAGCAACACGTGCCCTCAAAAAATATATGAACAATAATAATGACGAAAAAACATTTTCTTATATAAACAGCAATATATGTGCCAATGAGCACTTAAAGGGTTACCAGTCAGACATCAGACAGTCCATCAGTGCAACATGTCAGGGGGGAGAAACCACATCAAACACCCGCGCCCGCGGCTCCCATGCCGCTTCAAAAAGGGTGAGGGTAGGTCAAAAATGCATGCTGTGGCTTTTAAATACTTACCCTTCCGCCTGCGTGCTCATGTCCCCGCCTCGGAAGTCCCGACGCCGGAAATCCCGCTCACGAGATATGGTGACGTGCATTCCGACCCCCGTTCACGTGACTTTGTCACGAGATAGTTCCATCCACCGCGTCACACAGAGAATATCTGTGTGTAACCGCGACAACAAGGGACGCAATGCTGAGTATCATACCCGGAAATTGCTATCTAACAGCGTGCGGTCAACTCCGCTCCAATTAACTCTTAATGCACTAGTTAAGAAGCGCTGGTGAGGCGTCCTCTGAGCACCCAGGCTAGGGGAACTAAACACCATACTCAAAAATATACTCAAAAGTAATTAATTAATTAAATACACAAATGCCTAAATATTAAACATAACTTATTTCCTTATATTAAGTTCACATGGCAATAATTATCCAATGGGACAGTGCCTATTTACAGAATAAACTCAACATAACAAGGGAGAGCATTTGCATAACAAACCATCTTATACACAACAGATGAAAGTAATCAACTAGACATCTTGGTTTTAAATGTCTTGTGTTGTGTTGTATTTGTACTTTTAAATTAGCTGTTTTGATTTGAATAAAGTTTTTGACTATAGGATATTTTGTTGTTGGATATTGTTTTTGGTGCTCCTTATAGGGGGAGAGGTGTGGTGGTTCCACGTCCACTCCCATTTGTATTTATTGCTTGGTTGCTAGGAGTGAGCACATGTACTATTGGAGTTAAATGAGTGGTGCACCCCAGTGAGTTCATTGTGGTCTTGGGGTGTGTATGGGAGTGGTATATATCCATCCCCATACATTTTTCTCTTTGGTGTGGGTGTTGCACACACACATGGATTTCAATTTTGAGGACAGAGGAGCCCAATGGGCCAATAAATTGCAGAATTTACTAGGGAGTAGTAATGGGATAGAGAATGAAAGGACAGATGATTTTTTGTTGTTGACTAGACAAATTAGACAGGCACACAAAAATTATACACGTTTGTGGTGGAATGTACACTCTCTGGAGACATATGTTGCACAAAACATCTGCCCTAGGGGTTTGAGAATCCAATTATTTCCGGCCTGGGAGGCAGACCCTTCCTTTAGAGAAACTTGGGAGAGGAGCCTCTTACAGGCATCCCACATTATTTTAAAGATGTTGATCCAACATGATGGTGAATTGCTCAAGTCTACTAAAGTGGAATTGGTGGATTTGAGGGCCAAACTTGAGCGATTTGACCAACAGACCCAAGTCAAGCCTTTTTTGGATTCCTTAACCATTGACCTCAATAGATATGAACAAGAGGTCATGGAGACAAAAAAACATAAGCTCCAAAGGGATACCTCTGATGCCACCTCTCAGGGCCTACAGGTGGCATCATGTGGGCAACGCCCGCAGGGGGAAGCAGCAGAAGAATACGATCCAGCCAACCCCGGGCCCTTCCTCCAGCTCTCAGAACAGCTTAAGGAGTGATGCTTACCATTTTTTATCCTCAGGCAGCGAGCTGGACGAAGAACCCGGAGGGGGGCAGGCGACGCCCAAAGGTCATTAAGGAGCAGGGACCATTGGGGTTACAAGCGGTTAGCACCACGGACGAACCAGATAACAGCAGTTCACTCCAAGTAGTGAACATCTCTGAACACACCCTCACGCCGATAGAACAGTCAGTATTATCACGAGGACTTTCTTTTTCACCGGCCCATAGGGTTGAAAAATTTGGCTTAATCAAGGATGTGTATCTGTTTTGCAGGAGAATTTTGTTAAAAAACAGTTTGGGACATCAAACACCAGAGAGCCGGTGGTCACACTGGGCCCTGATGATCGTTATGCGCTCTTGAATTTACACACCTTGTTGCAGGAACAAGATTTGGATGTACCTCTGGATCCATGTTTGGTAAGAGAACAAAGTGGACTGAAACACCCTTCTTCTTATTGCCCACCTTTGTCTGGCTCGCCATCTGTTCAGGTGTTCTTTGACCTAATGGTCAAGGACATAATGGACATGCCAGTATTTTGTGGCCGAGACAATCTCACGAGAGAGGAACGACAGGAAGTAATGGATTTACAAAGAAATAAGGCAATAGTTATCAGAGAAGCCGACAAGGGGGGCAATGTGGTGATATGGTCCAAATATGTTGTAGAAGCCAATCGCCAATTAAACAACAAACACCATTATGTCAAACTGTCCAGCAACCCGACTGGTATGTTTAGGCGGAATTGGTTATTTTGGTGCTGGAAGCACAAGAGGAGGGTATAATTAATAAGAAGGAATCTGACTACCTCCAAGTACAATATCCTATCATTCCAACCTTTTACATGCTACCTAAAACACATAAAAGTCTGGTCTCCCCACCGGGCCAACCGATTGTCTCCGGGATCGGGAGTCTTTTGGAACCAGTATGTACATTTGTTGATTCGTTCCTACAGCCGCATGTACTTAGCCTCAGCTCTTATATTCGTGATTCAGCTGACTTAATGCTGAAATTAGAACATATCCAGCTACCACCAGGGACATTGCTCATGACTTGTGATGTCGAATCTCTATATACGACAATACCCCATAATCTGGCTTTACGATCTGTCCAGTTTTTTTGGGCAAAAGAATCCCAAGACAGGACAAGACTACACTCGTTTATCCTGTCTTTGGTGGACTTTATTCTGACACACAATGTTTTTACCTTTAATGGGAGTTTTTTCAAACAAATCTCTGTAGCGATGGGCGCTAAGTGCGCTCCATCAATTGCTAAGCTTTTTTTAGGCTGGTGGGAGGAGTCCTATGTGTTCAATTATGATTGTAAATGGTACCACCCCCATATTGTGGGGTGGTACAGTTTAATTGATAACATTTTGGTCTTATGGCAAGGTTCGGAGGGGATGTGTCGCGAATTTTTGGAACACCTTAACTCCAATGAGATCAACATGGTACTAACTGCTGCCATTTCTTCTAGAGAGGCTACATTCTTGGATTTGAGACTCACTTTGGAAACCGATGGATTGATCAGTATAGACCTGTACAGAAAACCGACTGCGATCAACAGCTTGCTTATGACAGTTCTGATATCACACATCTCAAGAATGCCATACCCTACAGTCAGTTTCTCAGGGCTTGACGCCATTGTACCCATGTTGAAAATTTTGAACATCAAGCATCGGAATTGGAGAACAGGTTTCTGGAACGTGGATACCTGTTCAAAGTGGTATATAATGCGTATGTACGAGCGAGAAATAGTGATATTACGCCCAGGAAATCGTACCAAGAGGGACAAGGGGGAAGGAAATCCAGTGAGATTTGTGACAGATTTTAATTTACAGTGGTCATCTATTCGACAATTAATGTCCAATCACTGGCATATTTTGACCTCGGACTCACTGATCGCCCCAATGGTGGGGGAACAGATACAAATGACAGCTCGGAGGGCCCCTAACCTCAGAGACAAGCTATGTAAGAGCCACTTATCAGTGGAAGGCACATGGCTGTCAGAGACTGGGGTTAAGGGGTGCTTTCCTTGTGGCAATTTCACAATCTGCCAATATGTGGTAAAAACAACAGAGATAAGGGATGATCGGACCAAGAGAGGTCATAAGATTTTGTCTTTTATCAACTGCAGGACCCGCTTGCTTATTTATCAGATCTGCTGTGATTGCCCCAAGGGGTACGTAGGCGAAACACAGAACGCGTTGAGGACCCGTATCCAAGGACATCTGTCGAATATCAGATTGGCTAGGCGAGACGTGCATTTTGGTAAGGTTATCTCTCCAGTAGCCCGTCATTTTTAGAAGAACATGGGGGTGATTTCTCCTTGTTTAGGGTCACTGGGATAGAGAGGGTCCGTTTGGGTCCTCGTGGAGGGGATTTGAAACGTCGGTCATTGCAACGCGAATTACGATGGATTATTGAATTAAACACCAGATCCCCCGCAGGGCTGAATGAGGACTGGTCCTTTGCCCCTTACTTGGGGTGAATGTTATGTTTCTCATCCTTGTCTGAGGTTGTCCTTTTTCTGGGGTACTGTGTCTGTTGTGGTCTGGGATCTCGTTGGGTGGTGTTTCAGAGGGATGGCGCCTTGGTTGTGGGTCCCCCACCCTTATTTCCCTCTGGTGTGAGCAGGGGGATTGCTCCCGGTCTTTGGGCACATGTTTGAGGGTTATCCAGTGGTTGCACTGGTCTTATGGGGTTTTTTGCACTGGTGGACATCCCAGATCTGGGTATGCATGAGTGTAGTGTTTCACGATTGCGACTGCGGATGTGAGGATGTACACCGGTCCGCTTTATACATTATTATGCTATTAGGGGCACATGTTACACATGAATTTGGCACATGGGGTTTGTTTGGGTGATATTTGTGGGGTTTTCCACATTTATGGTTTTTCACTTTTTATTTCACTTTTTATTTTATTTTATTTCACTTTATTTTATTTTATTTTAGGTTGTTTTGTACATATATATTGACATGGGGCAATATAATCAGAAGATCCATCGAGAGTGCGCCACGGCTGGAAACCCATTATTAATGTATGTTGCGGTATGGATTATTACCTGCGGCTATGGACCCTCGGTGTGTTAAGCGGAAGGGTCTGAATATAATAAAAAGACTCTACAAGAGTGGGCCACGGTTGTAATGTCATCAATTCTACCATCTGCAGTACTGATCACCACATGCAGACATAGACACTCGGTGTAATAGAAGGATTGTCTAGTTGGTTACTTTCATCTGTTGTGTAGAAGATGGTTTGTTATGCAACTGCTCTCCCTTGTTATGTTGAGTTTATTCTGTAAATAGGCACTGTCCCATTGGATAATTATTGCCATGTGAACTTAATATAAGGAATTAAGTGATGTTTAATATTTAGGCATTTGTGTATTTAATTAATTAATTTATTACTTTTGAGTATATTTTTGAGTATGGTGTTTAGTTCCCCTAGCCTGGGTGCTCAGAGGACTCCTCGCCAGCGCTTCTTAACTAGTGCATTAAGAGTTAATTGGAGCGGAGTTGACCCCACGCTGCTAGATAGCAATTTCCGGGTATAATACTCAGCATTGCATCCCGCGTTGCCGCGGTTACACACAGATATTCTCTGTGTGACGCGGTGGATGGAACTATCACGTGACTTTGTCATGTGAACGGGGGTCGGAATGCACGTCACCATATCTCGTGAGCGGGATTTCCAGCGTCTGGACTTCCGGCGTCGGCGGAAAGGGCCGTGCCGGCGGCGAGGCGGGGACATGAGCACGCAGGCGGAGGGGTAAGTATTTAAAAGCCACAGCATGCATTTTTGACCTACCCTCACCCTTTTCGAAGCGGCATGGGAGCCGCGGGCACGGGTGTTTGATGTGGTTTCTCCCCCCTGACATGTTGCACTGATGGACTGTCTGATGTCTGACTGGTAACCCTTTAAGTGCTCTTTAGCACATATATTGCTGTTTATATAAGAAAATGTTTTTTTTGTCCTTATTATTATTGTTCATATATTTTTTGAGGGCACGTGTTGCTTTATAGTGGAGGTTTTGTGCAGCACATGTATGTACATTTCGTATATCTCGATATAAATTATGGATATGGATTTAGTATGCACTAGTCACTTTATTATTATGCACTGCACTCCAGAAGGTATGTGAGCACTATTTAGCTCAATTCATTCTGGATACTCTCTATGCACTTTATTTTTGTGATTTTTGGAGATACACACGTAGGAATTTGTAAAAAGATTTTTGGAATTTATTTATTTTTTGTGCCGGCACAAAAATATCTGGGATAGGTTCCTGTAGGGCAGACAGTCAGTTATATGCATTTACACTTTTACTATTATGGTGTTGTGATTATTGTGTATACTCTTTGATAATACATGGAGGGGCATCTTGGTTTTAAATGTCTTGTGTTGTGTTGTATTTGTACTTTTAAATTAGCTGTTTTGATTTGATTTGAATAAAGTTATTGACTATAGGATACTTTGTTGTTGCATATTGTTTTTGGTGCTCCTTATAGGGGGAGAGGTGTGGTGGTTCCATGTCCACTCCCATTTGTATTTATAGCTTGGTTGCTAGGAGTGAGCACATGTACTATTGGAGTTAAATGAGTGGTGAACCCCAGTGAGTTCCTTGTTTTAAAGCTTGCTGTAGTGCATTTAACTGACCTAATCAGGGCATCCTATTGAAGTGCATCTGAGACTTTTTGCATTTGGTTTTATGCCCAGGAGTTGAAAGCATAGTTAGTGTTAAAGGCCACACAAAACTACACACCAGGCCAAAAATATAGACCTGAACTTTAGCAGCAAATTTGCCTGAAATTGTCGAACCCAAACTTTAGCTGCTTCGCTAATCCTTACAGGCCGCCTGCAAGGTTTCATGAAGGGGGGTCCCAAGCCAGAATGCCCCAGTTACAGGAAATCTGCTGGCAATGGTGTATCAGGACTGGTACTAGTTGAATGATAACAAGACTGTGTGAGGTTGAGAGCGTGGCCTCTAACAGACTTCACTGCATAAACACATTTAGATTAACAAATGTATAAATTAAAATGATAAAATGTATACATTGAAAATCAATAAAACAGAAATAAAGAGTAGCAACCACAAGCCTTCAGTTTCTGTGTTTAAAGTGGACCCCATTGTGTGAAACCACTGAGCTCATTCACCTCTTCTTAAGCCCATGGCACAGACTCAGCCGCTCGTCCAATCAGCTTCTCCCACCATGCAGATTAATGTGCAGCTAGAGAAGCTGAATGGAATCCTAGCCACACTTACGAGTGGCGCGCGACCCCGCACAGCCATTAATTTGCAGCGAGCGGGGCCACACAGCTGAGACGACAAGTGAGTGATGCCGGAAAAGGTAAAAATATTGTGTGACTCTGGGGGGTTCGAAAGAGCCATTCAGCTGCACAGCCATTCAGTTGTGGTAGGGGGGGCCACGCACAGCCAAGAAGGGAAGTGAGTGATGGCGGAATAGGTAAGAATATTGAGTGACTCGGGGGGGTTCAAAGAGCAGGGCATCCCATCCTTCTGCGGGAGGGAGTAGGCCTGCCCTGGCGTCTCATAAACTCCAGGGTGGGTTTTGGTACACTTTACACACCTTGAATTGAATGCATGACATATGGCACGGACTGGCTGCACACCCACACATGCGCCATTTGATTCGTGGTCAGGTAGTAGTTTCACACAGCAGGGCATCCTCAGGGCAAGAATTAAAACCCTTGATAGTGAAAAATCTAGGTTTTGCTCCACTTTTTTTCCCGGATGGCCTCTCAGGTGCATGAACTGTGGGGATACACACAAAGGGGCATCCCAAACTCGGATGTCTTGCTGTGTGTATCCTCATGGTTTGTGTAGGAAACTCAGCTTCCTGGCATTCCCACGGCACAGGCGTGGTCGAAATTGACCACTCGGCTCCATTCTGCTCTGCTAGCAGCACAGCGGTTTTGGAACTGAATGAAGGGTGAAAGTGTGCTCGCACTGGCCATTCAGAAACACCTGGAACAGTTACGCTTTACAGAAGTGAGCGGGAATGCGGCTGCGGCACAAAGTTGCGGCAAGGGCTCTGGGAACAGGTGAGTGGAACTGGTGATCCAGGAGGTTTGGGGTGCCCTAGAGAATGGGACCCGGATGGCCCTGGAGTCTAGACTCTTTCCTTTTTAAAGCAGACCTCCAGTAAAAAAATTAGTGGAGGTTCGCTTAGCCCAGGTGGGGGGGGGGGCTACTGATTTGGGATACTCAAGACTGTGCTCCTCCTGCTGTGAGGGTAAGTGGACCTCCAGATGTTTTTGACTAGAGGTCCACTTTATGTTTTTTTGTGGGTAAGTAGTGGAGGACAGAATGAGAGAGGTTGGAGACAGATACAGAAATAGGGTCAAGGAGATGCCACAAGAAAGTGGGTTGAGAAGAGGTGGAACAACGGGAGACAGAGAGTTGTCACTTACTTCTCTACAAAAAAGCGTCTCTGTAAGAAGCTTCCATGTGTTCTCCATGCTGGGGAAAGGGAGGGGGGCTGCAATCTCTGTTCTGAGGGCACACACAACTCAGCAGAGTGGGCTGCTGACACACACCTGCCAGGAATACACGGCCTGACTCACATGAGGGCTGCTGGCTCCTGCTCTCCTCCACAGCTCTTTGACCTTTTCCCCAGCACACTGCCTGCATCATAGAAGCCTGTCAGTGGGGAGAGGAAGCAGCTGCACTGGTTAGATTTCGAAAGGAGGGTGTTCAGACTGTAGAGGTGGATAGGGCACAGACAGCAACAGGAACCTCTTCAGCTGCATCAAGATTTCCGGGGTGCTGAAACAGTTTCCATGCAGCCTGATTTACCATTGTGCCCCCTGGAGGCAGGCTGTGGCATGCACCCTGTGTATTCTATCTACTCCAATAATACACTGCAGGGCTGGAAGGTGGGGCCCCACACATTTGCATGTGCTTTGTAGTGGCTAAGCACGCAACATTAATGTGGACATAACTGACGAGGAGTGGGGGTTGAATATCATTTCTCTTGGAAGCTCCTACATTCCTGATCCCTGCTAGAGGATGAATGATGTTGGGTGGTGGGTGAATGGAATTGCACTGGATCAAGAAAACAGGAATGCAGTAGCAGCCAAGTATACCATACCCTCCCCACCCCAACCCTCTCACCCTCCAACAGGAATCAAGGAAGCAGTAGCAGCAGAGATGACAACCTGACCCATTCCTGAAGGGTGATTTTTCTTCAGTCCTGCAATTAGCATTGTCCATGTTCCTAAACACAGGGGCTCAGTCAATTAACTGTGTTCAATAGAAGTTCTAATGATCTAAGTCCAGGTGTGTTGAGGTAAATGGTCCTTGTAAAGTGCAGGAATGGAGAAAAATCACCCTGCAGAAGTGGATCAGGTTGACATCCCTGTAGCAACAATGCTATTTAACCCCATACCCATTGGCCCCTTCAGATCTATTGACCCGTGTTGGCTTACTGTAGTTACCACCTGCCATTAACCTTGAGATTCCCCTTTGTAATCACCGTCAGCGGGGACACCAATTGGCCAATATATATGGTGATATTCTTTCATGTTGAATCTACCTGAGCACTTTAAAGAGTTTCTCTTTCTGTATTGAATCAGCATTTGCACTTTATGTAAGCACTTTAGGTACGCATTGGCACTTTTTGCACATATGAGTTTGACTTTTGTGAATTTTGTATTTTTGGAATTATACTATTGGATGTAACATGACACTTTTTGGCTCTGATGTCCCTTCTGTGTAAAAAAAAATATTTTAGATATTAGTTGTGAGTCGTTTTTTAATAATAAATTCATGTTTATCACTTAAATGGCTAGTTTGTGATTTATTAGGCTGGTGGTGCCAATTTGGGCTCTTCCCTGTGGTTTCAGGGGCCACAATCTTTGGTTTCTCAAATTGGTTATTTGTTTAGGGCATCCCATATTAGCACACCATTCCTATATTGTAAATTTCTTTTTTGGGGTGGTGCAGGGGTTGTTGTTTTCTTCTTCTCTTTTTTTCTATATAGTAATTAATGTAATAACATTTTAACTTGGTAACATAACATGTGGCTGCACCATCAGCCTGACTAGAATGTGCACGATGGCTGTTGCATAGCCGCCATGTGCCCCTTGGGCCAGTCAAGTCCATTGACATGTGTTCACCTAGTCCTGAAGGCACTACATTTTCTACATTTAATACGTTTTATATAACAAATATGCAGGCAGTCTTGAATGCACTCCATTTCCATCTCTTTACCACATGCCATCAACTTTGAGCTTTTCCACTGTAATCACTTTTCTACCTTTCTAACATAACATGGTGGAATCGTCGGCTTGGTTGGGATGTGCACGACGGTGAAGGTCCATTGGCCTTTGTTGGCCTATTCCCCAAGGTACTTCATTTTTAGTATAATACATTTTATATTTAAAACATGGGGCTCAGGCCTCTATGCTGGCTATGAATATTACTTTGGAACATGCAAGTCCCACCCCGCCGGTAATGCGGCTGCATATCAGAGCAGAAGCCAAACCCCTGCCCTGCCATTCCTTCCTGTTGATGAGACAAAGAAAACTAAAAACAAAGAAAAATACCATTTTGTGAATACTCACCTTGTAAAATGGGTATTATAAGTATGTCACACACCCCGCTTCAAGAATCCATAACATGTGGGTAATATCGTCCTGAAGAGGCGTTCCTGCAGAGATGATAGTAAAAGAAAGCCCCTCCCTGATCCATAAATACCTGGGACCTCCCACTCATCACCCAGTATACAGAAGCAGTAAGGTAAGGGATCAGGAAGAGGCAAATATAAAACACAACCACGCAAAGTTCACAAAATAGAGGATCCCGAATACAGAAAGGGCGGGTGAAGCGGGGTGTGTGACATACTTATAATACCCATTTTACAAGGTGAGTATTCACAAAATGGTATTATTCTAAGTATGTCACACACCCCGCTTCAAGAATCCATAACATGTGGGACATCCAAAAGCAGTGTCCAAAAACAAGGGCGGGGATCCAAAACTAGGCAACAATGCACAACTTCAAACCACTACAGCTTGCAAAACTTTGCGTCCAAAGACAGCATCCGCGGACGCCCAAACATCAACCTTGTAAAACTTGGAAAAAGTGTGAACAGAAGACCAAGTAGCGGACTTACAAACTTGCTCAACAGAAGCCTGGTGCTGAAAAGCCCAGGACGCTCCAACTGCACGAGTAGAATGAGCAGTAACACGAAAAGGGGGACTCCTCCCTTTGGCAGAATAGGCCTCAATGATGGCCTGACGAATCCATTTACTAATGGAAGATTTGGCAGGAGCCAAACCTTTCCTAGGCCCGGAGGGCACCACAAAAAAGGCGTCCGTCTTGCGAAAGGAAGACATAACCTCCAGATAATATTCCACAACACGAACTACATCCAAAGAATGCAACGCCCTTTCCTTGTCGTTGCTAGGATTAGGACATAGAGAAGGCAGAACAATGTCCTGATTCAGATGAAAAGCCGAGACCACCTTAGGAAGAAAATCCGGCTTGAAACGAAAGACAACCTTGCCCTGATGCTTCTCAAAGTATGGAGCTTTAATGGATAAAGCTGCCAACTCAGAAACACGCCTAGCCGAAGTGATAGCCACCAAAAAGGCCACCTTTTGAGTAAGTGAAGACAAGGCAACCTCATTCAAGGGCTCAAACGGAGGACCCTGAAGAGCAGAAAGAACCAGGTTCAAATCCCAAACTGGAACCAAGGGCTTCCTAGGCGGACGCACATGCGTAACTCCTTGGAAAAAGGTCCTGACCAAAGGATGAAGTGCAAAGGACCTTTGGAAGAACACCGCCAGGGCAGAGACCGCGTCAGAAAGACCTTCTTCCCTCAAGATGGCGGATTCAGCAGCCACGCCGTCAAAGCCAGCGATGGTAAATTGGGATAGCGTAGCCGACCCTGGGTGAGCAGATCCGGCAGCAGAGGCAGGGCGAACTGATCTTCTGCCAGCCGTACAAGATCTGCGAACCAAACACGCCTTGGCCACCTTGGGGCCACCAGAATCGCCGACGCGCCTTCCAAGGCCAGTTTGCGCACCACTCTGGCTAGCATTGGGAACGGAGGGAACAGGTAAAGGAACCCCAGATCCCTCCAGTTCAGAGACATGGCATCCACTGCCAGAGCCAGAGGATCCTGCGAGAGAGACACAAAGACTGGAAGCTTGTGATTGTGACGAGAGGCAAAGAGGTCCACCGCTGGGACCCCCCACCTGAGACATATCGAACAAAACACCTTGGGACTGAGAGACCACTCCCCCTGACGAGAGGAGGCCCTGCTCAGCAAGTCCGCCTCCGTGTTTTCCACCCCCGGAATGTAGACTGCTGAGATACACGGGACGTGGGTCTCGGCCCAGTCCAGAATCAAAGACACTTCCCTGAGGGCACCCCTGCTGCGAGTCCCTCCTTGGTGATTGATGTAAGCAACCGCCGTCCTGTTGTCCGACCGGACCTGAACTGGCAGGCCTCTCAACTGAAGAGTCAAGCGAAACAGAACCAACCTGATGGCTCTCAACTCCAGAATATTGATGGGCTCGTGAGCCTCCTGAGGACTCCACAGACCCTGAAAATGGAGGTCCTTTCAAACACCCCCCCAACCTGACAGACTGGCATCCGTGGTCACCGTTTCCCAACGTGGAGCCAGGAAGGATCTGCCTTTCGACAGATTGACAGACCCCAGCCACCATTGTAGGGAACGACGAACTCGGGGAGTCAACCGGAAGGACCGGTCCAAAGACGACTGCGACCTGTCCCAAACCGTCAGCAGATGCAGCTGAAAAGCCCTCGTATGGA
This sequence comes from Gastrophryne carolinensis, assembly GCA_027917425.1. Taxonomy (NCBI): domain Eukaryota; kingdom Metazoa; phylum Chordata; class Amphibia; order Anura; family Microhylidae; genus Gastrophryne; species Gastrophryne carolinensis. Next base: position 59,112,080 of record CM051240.1, read on the forward strand.
ACTGCGCAAAGGGAACTGCCTCGAATGAGGCCACCATTAGCCCCACCAGCCTCATCCCTAGCCGGATGGTCGGATGAGGAGCCAACAAGAGAAGCTGAACTAACTCCTGAATCAAAAGAATCTTGGCCTGGGGCAGAAACACCCTGGCCTGCGAGGTGTCCAGAGACATCCCCAGAAAGGTCACAACTCTGGACGGACAAAGAGAAGACTTGGGGTGGTTGATCACCCAACCGAACCTCTCCAGAGTGGACACCACCACTCCGATGTCCAACTCCGCTTGGTTGAAAGAAGAGGCCATGATCAGTAGATCGTCCAGATAGGGCACAATGCGGATACCCTGAACTCTGAGCAGTGCCATCACCCCCGCTAGCACCTTGGTGAAAACCCGAGGGGCTGAGGTGAGACCGAAAGGAAGTGCCACAAACTGAAAATGCCGATCCTCCACCACAAACCTGAGAAACCGCTGATGTGCTGGAAAAACCGGAACGTGTAGATAAGCATCCTTGATGTCTATGGACGTCTCCCTGACGAAGAGAGTGAATGGCCGAGCGCAGCGTTTCCATGCGGAATTTGCGCGGCCGAATAAACCTGTTGAGAAACTTCAGATCCAAGATAGGACGGACCGACCCGTCCTTCTTGGGAACCGTGAACAAATTGGAATAGAAGCCCCTGCCCTGCTCCGAGGGGGGCACTGGGCAAATGACAGCCATGTCCAGAAGATTCTTTACTGCCACCAGGAGCCCCTGCGCCACCAGAGGCTCCGAAGGCATCCGAGACCTGAAGAACCTGGAGGGGGGGCGGAGCTCGAACTCTAGCTTGTAACCGGAAGACACCACTTCCCGGATCCATCTGTCCGAGACTTCTTGATCCCAGATCTGGGAGAAGTGTCTCAGCCGTCCCCCCACCCGCAAGGGTGAGGGCGCCCCCTCATTGCTGAGCTGGCTTAACAGCCGGTTTGGGCTTAGAGCCCCAACTGTATCCAGAACGGGCACGTCCTCTGCCCCTGTTTCCGGAATCTCCTCTGGAAGAGGGAAATGCAGATCCTCTGCCAGATCTGGCTCCACGAAAGGAAGTTGTAAAGGCAGGCGCCCCCCGAAAGGGACGGCGCTGCTTCTTACGTTGAGGCAACCTACCACCCTTGGTGACGGAGTCCAAAGTTTCACCAAAGAGCCTCAATCCAACAAAGGGTAAAGCCGTCAGAGACTTTTTAGACATAAAATCGGCCGCCCACTGGCGCAGCCACACCGACCGCCGAATAGTCACCAACAAAGCCGACGTCCTACCACACATCATCAAAGCGTCATCCAAGGCTGTTAATACAAAGGATAAAAACAACTCACACCGTTTGAGACTAAGGAACTCGGCACTACCAGGTCGAAGCCCGGAAGAGGTCAACAAGTCCCTGACCACAGACCTGGCAGCCAACACCATAAGCTCTGAGGCGCACACAGGCCGTATGGCTGACCCAATGCTAGTAAAGCCATGACAAGCCATTTGATCAATACGTTTATCCTCCCCATCCTTAAGGGTGGAACAATCCGGCCTATTTAAAACCGAGGAATTAGACAATCCCAAAACCGGAGCATCGACCTCGGGTGGGGAAGCCCAGCGCTTAACCGCCTCCGAAGGGAAAGGATATTTCTTATCCCACCCTTGAGGGATACCAGGGAGCCTAGCCGGCCTGTCCCGTTCCTTGTCAATGATTTTGTCAAAGTGCCGTTGCGTAGGAAACTCCAAGCGCGGCCTGGACTCTTCAAACAACTCACCCTCCTGTTGTGACGCCACCTCGGGGGGGGAGATATTCAGAACCTCCAACATCAGCGCCAGGGCGTGAGAAGAATCCGAGGATCTCCCAAACTCACTAAACTCCGCATCAGCGCCAGCAGACTGCTCATCGTCCGAGACCTCTGAACCCTCAGAAACTTCACCTTCCTCTAGCCCAGAATAATCAGACCAATCCAGATTATTAAACTCATCCAGAACATCAACCGGCGCAGCCGGAGACAAATGCTTCCTCTTAGCCGGAGCCTTACGGGCGACCGAACTGGAAACAATTCTCTCAAGGTTGGCCAATCTGGCGCACATCTCAGATTGCAGATCCCTGCCCATGACAACATCACACGGAGCGCGTGTCAGGATGGGAGGTTGAGATGACTCGGCCGGCGGTGCTGACCCAGACGCCTGGGGTCCGGACTGCCGCGCAATAGTTTGCTGTGCACAAGGTATACAAAGCAGTACATCGTCCCCAGAAATGGATGCACCACACAACATGCATCTTTTGGGATGCCCCGAAGGGGTCCCTGCCCCAGTATCCGGGGATGCCTCCATAAGGTGAACTTTTAATAGTCGCAATGACCCAGGGAATTAGGCCAATAAGCAACCCGGGATGCCCCTTTAATGTCCCGAGTGGGAGGATTTATAACTAAGTGAACCCAGGGATCTAGGACCGGGAGAAACCCCCTAAATACAAATGAAGATCCTCCTGTAAAAGCCTCCGCCTAAAAGACAGAAAAGAAAACCCCATAAATGCCAAAATAGGACACACAAGGGAGAAAGGAATAATAAATAAGGCCCAAGGGCCACTCACAGATCCAGAAGGAACAAGAGCAATGGAGCCCGCAGCACACGAGGAGAGACGCAGGATGACAAAGGGGCGTGGTCAGCGCGAACCGCGCAAATAGCAATCACCGCCCCCTTCTTCCTTCAGAACGGAGCCTAAAGCTCCGCATCGGCGCCTCCTGCAAGCAGCCTCACAGAAGCAAAGGGGGGCGGAGCCGCGGCGACGCGCCGAAAGCCCGGCCCCGCCCCCCCTCCGGAGATGCGAGGGGAGAAGCTCCCTCGCATAACTGTACAGAGACCGGCGCCGCCGCATGCCGCGGCGCCGGTCTAAATCAAACTGCAGGCGGGTGCGACCGCAGCAACCAGCGGAGCACCCGCCCTGCCCGGCGGGGAGACAGCCAGCGGGGGGCCGGCCGCGGCAGTGCGCCACGGCCCCGCCCCGCCCCCCCCAAAAGTGCGTGAGGGGAAAGCTCCCCTCACAAAAAGAAAGTACCGGTGCCCTGGCCGTAATGGCGGCCGCGGCGCTGAAACAGAAAAATACACAAAACATATAATGCAGTGAACACACACACATGTAATAAAGAGTACAGGATAAAATACTAGCCCTGGAAGGAGACCCCCCCAACCCCCACTGAGTTACCAAAGGAAGACTAGAGGGACCCCCCAGGGGCAAGTACCAAGGGACGGGGCATCCCAAACCGGGATCACCAACCCGGCGTCACCGCCTACCCTCTTATTTAGGGTCTCACGGGGGAGCTCTGCTCCTAGGCACCAGAGGTGCCAGTATACCTTCGCTCGGGCCCGCAGCCAAGACTGTGGAGGCATGTATCTTAAGGGCTAATCAGGGAAAAAGAAAGTCCGAGCGGGAATAATAAAAAAACAGGCCGGGAGTTACCCCGGCTACCTGAAATCCCCCTGTGCAAGGAGGAGACATCATCTTCTGACTTGCTCGCCGTCTGCAGAGATGGAAAAACTGGGTGATGAGTGGGAGGTCCCAGGTATTTATGGATCAGGGAGGGGCTTTCTTTTACTATCATCTCTGCAGGAACGCCTCTTCAGGACGATATTACCCACATGTTATGGATTCTTGAAGCGGGGTGTGTGACATACTTAGAATATAACTCCTTATCTCAGCTGCGGTCTAGCATCATTCTCCAGAAGCTTTAGGTCCTGGGCACTGCCATCTTGAAGAAAAGCACAGAGCAGCATTCCCTGGCTCCGGGTGCGTTCCTGCTGCCCATTCACTTGAAACAAAAAGGGAGGCACACCAATCTAAATCAAAAAGCCATTATTAAATTTTATTCAATAAAGATCCACATGACATATTAGACAAAAATATTAAAGACCCTAAAAAAACATATAACAGACCATACCAGACAAACAAACATAAAGGATGCGTAGATGGTGGGGAGAAAATTCAATATATCATCTATAATCAATAAATCCAATATTAGCATACTCCAAATGCTTACAAATAAAAAATACATAAGTAAATAAAAAAATGTTTTTGTGCAAAAGTGTGCAAAGGTTCACTATAAAAATATATACTGTGAATAAGCTGTCCTGTTCAATCAAAGCATCATTATATTAAATCACAACAGGTGTAAAGTATGCTGCTCCCAAAGGGAGTTCGCCCCCCCTAAACGGGCCCCCTTCAGTCACTAAACAACCATCAACAAGATATATATAAAATGCAATAACCCAAACAATCCAGTAATTCAATAACACTTCAAAATTTACAGATTAGTCACCAGGTCTCCCACCACCTGCTAGCATCTAAAGCAGCCCCGCATTCCGTGGGCAACTCCCACTTCCTCTTTATGGGTGGCTGCCACACAGACCCGCTAGAATGGCGCTGGACTGCAGTTGAGGTAGGGTTTTTTTTTCTTTGTAACCTCTATCCCGCCTCAGCACCAGGATTTGGTGGCAGGGTGGGGGGGGGGGGGGTAGCTTTTGATTGGGTTTAATTAAGAAAGTCTAAAGCTCCACGGGTCACAGTCCCATTGTTTTTCTTCTTTATGTCAACAGCATTGAAAACAGAGTTAGAGAAACATTTAGGGGTGACAATTGATACTGAAGTTTTTACTGGGCATTCTGGGGCAAGGACAAAAATTCAGCATAATCAAAATCCTTGGTTTTGTTCCACTTGTTCAACAGAACCAACAGCCTTGCACAGCTGAAAAAAAAAATCCCCAAAATTCACATGCCTGCACTGCATGATACCGAATCATTGTCCGCACTTACATTTGCTTCTGCATCCACTCAAAGATGAAATGTCGCCTCACCAATTTTCTTAAGGTCAAAAACAATTTGTAGAACCTGGGAGGCTTTTTCCTTTCCCAGAATCCCATTTGTACTTCTGCTTGGCCTTAATTGATATAACCCACAATGCAAAGCAGCAGGAAACCTTGCGACACTTCCACTTTTCAGGCCATAGGATGCTTTTAAGAGGGGGGAATTGATCATGGCAGGAATTACAAAAAGGTACATTAATATTTATGTACATTTTATCTGTAATTGCCCTGGGGACGGACGCATATGAGCACTGTTCCTCGTAAGGGTGCTGGTCTGGTTTAAGCAAATATTTGTATATGGCTGAGCCGATACACTCATATTTATACATGCATTATAAAACTGCCTCTGTTGAGTTTATTGCTTGTAAAAATCTTCAGTTGAAGATCTTAGCCTCGCATTTGCACTTCCATCACAAAAAAAGGAAAAACTCGTTGCGTTGACCTTGAAAGTTAACCGAGACGGTATTGACTTACACCAAAAAGGAAAATAACAGAAGTTTAATGGGTGCATGAGGTATTCTATATATTACCAATCTGCCACATAAAGCCATTTTTTTTATTCCCAAAGTATCAAATAATTGAACATTCTCCTCGCCAACGTGCAGCACTTAGTGACATTTTCTTGGCCTCACATTCCAAGAAACATTATAAGTCCTCCCCCCACCTTCTGCTTGCTAAGAAAGTACAAAAGTTTTATACAACGGAGCCAGCTTCATTTTCATTCAGCGGCCTTGGGAAAAATGGCAGGTGGTTAAAATCAATAGCCACTTCTCTTCTGATACACAAAGTTAATCAGGGCAAATGACACGTTGTATTAACCTCTAATTGGAGAAGAGATTTGGGATGCAAGTCGAATTTAGTGTTGAAATAAAAGGTTGGAGGAGAGCAAGTAGAGATGTGCCCTAGATTAAACTGAAAAGATAAAGGGGCTTATTAAGGAATTTGATGAAGTGCTAGCAACCAAAGCAACCAATGGGGTGTCAAACTGCAGCTTTATGTACTCGAAGCATAAGCATTCACAACCAGATTCTTTCACACCTGAAAATGGGATTTTATTCTCATTTAATAAAATCATAGTATAAAAAGCACCAACTGCGTTCCTACCTTATCTCATTTTTCTTTGCTGGGCTGTCATTTTCTCCGCTGCCACTCCTCTCTGCTGCAATCTTTCCCACTGGCACTTCTCACCACTTCTAGGCTATCAATTCTATTGCTCCTCTTTACCACCAGCTGTTAACCTCACTGCCGCCAGTCCTCTCCTTCCGCTTCTCTTTCCTACTGTTCTCCTCTAGTGGCTTTCCTTATCTCCACCTCTTCTTATCTCCCCCGAGACCTTCTCTTGCCTACCAGACATGGCACTTCTCTACCAGGCTTTTCTTCCTCATTTTTTTCTTCATTAAAATTATATATTAATTAAACATTCTTTGGGAAATGGTCCTAGGTGACCTTTGCAGTTGGGCCCCCAGACTACAGCCTCCAAGCCCCTTTGAGTGCCTCCACTGCAGCCAAGGGTTAGGTTCTGAAGTCCAACTGGTGAAACCAATTCAAATGCAGTGGTAGTGTAGCCGGCGGAAAGTGTTAAGCCATTATCTTTGTGGTTCTTCAGTGTGGTAGTTCATATCTGTCCTGCAGTTGGGCAACATCACCACACTGTGGCACTGTTGAATAGCTAATGGATTGTGACACTGCAGGTCTACCAAACTGTTGGCTAAAACCTAACCACATAGGATTACAGCTGAGCTTCCATTGGCTAAGGTGAGTAAGACTAGAGAAGGTTCTAGAAGCCAGCCAGAGGGAATCTATATAAGGAGGCCATGGGTTAGAGTTACCTCAGAGTTCAGATATATATTGTAGTAACCGGGAAAGAGGAAGGTACCAGCTGGGTCAACTGGTAGCAGTAAGCAGTCACAGGCATAAGAGAGAGAGCAGATGAGCCACATTCAAACCTAACAAGTGACCACAGGAAAGGTGAACCATTCCACCCGAGATGCTGATGGAGGAATCTTAAGGCCGCAGTATTCTGCTATGGGATCAGGATGAGTGCCCACCACCTGAAGTCCACCTGGATGTAATGCTGTGCTATGGAAACTGCTAATGGAACTGTACCTGAAGTCCTGCTAATAAAGTAAGTGCCCTTTTCATAAAGTCGGTCTCATTTGGAGTTATTGGAAGCAAAGCCACATCGGGAGGTCCCCCAAGCCCGTTAACAAAGAACCCACTCCCCATACACCAGGAAAATGAGGCAGCTAGTTGGATAACAGTTAGAAGGCAGGTTAGAGGGAAATGATACCGGGAGGTTAGCCCTGAACAGGCACCCCCCCCCCCCCACAAGTTTACCCGTTGGGCAGATGAGGATGTTAGCTCAGGGGTGACAAAGCCACGCACACCCCCTCCCTTGCAATGAATGGAAGGGGCTGTACACAGGTACAATGACTGGCGGGAGGGACCCAAAGAATTCTGGGACACATACTCGCTGCACCCCCTGTTCTCAAAAACCAGGAGGTTTCTGAACAGCTGAGAGCCTGGAAGCTGCTGAGCTGGAGAGATAGCATGTGCTGGTTTTTTTTCAATTTTAGGTTTAGTGACCCTTCAAATGAGGTTTTTGTACTATAGTTCATAGGGGCTCATATGAAATTATTCTTTTATTCATTCTATAAATGAATAATGTAAGTAAAGAGGGCCTCTGTCGACACCTAAAAATAACTTACTGACATTAAAGGGATATTTCAAACAAAAGGATAAATTGGCCAACTTTCTACTCTCCCTGTGCTGGCTGTCAGGGACTGCTTCTTTTACCCAGCCATAATTCAGCCTGCTTTATATGTTTTAATAACTCCCAGTGAACTCTCTCTTGTGCAGGGCCTCCTCATCAGCAGATGATCACCCATGCATGTTTCAATGTGAGGGTCCCTTTAGATTTCAATTCATTTTGAGGACCCTGATAAATTAGTTAGCAGAAGGGGGCAAGGTCTATAGGGATTATCAGGGAGTACAAAGTGTCTGTGAAAGAAAGATGGAGCCCCTGATTGCAACCATGGGGCAAACAGAAAGCAGGGTAATATAACCCTTTGCCAAGAAGGTTTAACTGTAATAGAGCTGGACAATGTTTACTCAAAAGTTGCAGGTTAAACCAACTCTAAACAGCAAAAAACACACTCACCTTTTGTGCCCCACAGCGTATCCGTCGAAGTCCAGTAGAACAAAACTTACCAGGTCCCAAGTCCCGCAGCATCCACACCTGATCACCGCCAGTCTTTATGTCAAACAGGCACCCCCTGCATCAATCATGGTGACTTCAGCACACTCTCTACTGCAGTGAATGGAGTTGGCTTGGTTGCTGCAGGAGGGAAGCCACTTGTTTAGAAGATTGTCAGGGAGTGTGAACACTTTGGGACCTGGTAGGTTTTATCCTACTGTACAATAAACGAGGACATAAGGCAAGTATGTTTTCTATGTCTTCTGCCTGGACAGACCCTGTAAACCGTTAAAGCAGATCAAACACCCTTGCATGTGCGGGTGTTGGCACCGCCGCTATAAGACAGTCTGGCGGTATATAACCCCCCAAAACGCCCATAAACCTTACTATCCTGACTCACCTCACTCAGATGGCAGTAATGTGAATTCTGACAGCTTTACCTTGTCTGTGTATGTCTCTGACGGATGTGTTCTTACTCTATAAGGCTTTGCAAACAGCTTACTCGGCTTGTCATGAAGATACATAGATACATTTCAGAAGCCTTATTTCAGTACAGAATTTTGCAATAAACACTTCTTACAGCTGTAGTCTTGAAATGTATGTTCAATACAGCAGGAAACGTGTGATGTTAACCCATAGCAGGAAAAAAGACTGTAGACTGCAGGAGGGAGCAGCATGTGTGCACTGCTTGGATGCAAACTAGAAAATGGCGGGAGGAAAGAGGAAGAAGTGAGAAGCTGCTTACATCACAGCTAAACTAAGGGAGCCAGGAAGGGACAAATGCAGTTAAAGGAGCACAGCTCAGTTTATGTAAATAAACACTATAGCAAATGTTTACCGTGGGTAAAATGGGACATGGCACTTACCTTAGCTTCTAACCTCCACCGGGAATCCAGCACTGTCCGTTGTTCCTGTGGGTTGGCTGCAAAGCACTCGAGTGGGTAGTGAGGGCCACAATTGTTTCCCCTGCCAGAATGCCCTGCCCACATGACCGTTAGCCACAAATCATGGCGCTGGATTCCCGGCGGAGGATCGAGGCTAAGATTAGAATTACAGGTGTTCTGGGGGTTATATGCGAGGGGGCTCCAGCATTCTGGATGCTCTCCCAGACTGTCTTATAGCGACGTAGGTCCCGGTGTTGATCTGCTTTAAATGTCAAGGTAACAATCGCTACAGATGTACAACTAACTCTTGAACAGTACCAATTCTTCATGCCATAAATAAGGGTGCGCAGGGCAGCATAGCACACACTGTTTACCTTTTGTGTGTGTTATTACACCCCATAAATGCAACATTATCAACACAAATGATTGCTAAAAAGATTCCATATTTTAAATGAAAAGTCGCATGAAGCAGACAGCACGAGATTTGCTTCTCTATAAATTACACCAAGCTAACTGCATTTTTCATAACTAACACTCGTGTGCTTCGGAGCTAGCTGTGCCTTTTACGCGGCTGCCTGTGGATATTTTATTCACTGTAATAAACGCACTAGAGGCGAATGCATATAAACGTTTTCTGTCATGAACTGGAAGATTAAATATTTAGCTGAAATCTTTGGCCACCATAGTTGTAAACAAATTACAAGCCACCTTATATTATCACTAATGCTTCTATTGCTAACAGTCTAATAAAAAAAGCTTATAAATACCCCCATAATAATGAACTTAGCACCAGCTTATGATTGATACAAAGCGATAATATGTATAGGGAGGGTCACCTATTTCTTGAATCGCCATGTGCCTTCATGTTGTGCATCTGTTCATTTTGTAGATAATAAATATAGTGATTCTGGCAAATGGATTATTTTTATTGCATTAAACTTACATTACATTACATTTTTTTTTTAAATTCAGTCTTCTATTAATAGTTTGGTATTTTAAGATTTGTTTTAGATATTTTTTATGTTTATACATAATAATATGAATAATTAGAAACAGGGTAGAATATATATATATATATATATATATATATATATATATATATATATACATATATATCTCCTTTATTATTGTAATGTATTTATTATATTTTCTTTTATTATATGTTATCATTTTAAATTACACCACTAAATTATGTGTCTTTGTACAGGTTCCCGATAACAAATAGGGTAGAACAGTACATCGAAAATTATACTATAGTAATTAATATATATATATATACACACACACGCAAACATACCAATATCCTATGTGGCCCTGTATTTTTAATTTAAGAATAATATTAATTATTAGTACAACTTTGTCCTGTGTCCTCATAAGAGGTCCTGATTACAAACCTATATCACATGGCCCTTGGCCACCATCAATGTCACTGAAATCACACGATTTGTTTTCTTTACTATGGTATGGGTCTTCAAAGCCTTGACCAACTGTGGGATCCTTTACCGCCACAAGTGAATGGATTCCTGCCACTCGTAATAACTACCTCCAGCTCTGTTACATATCTCCGGTTATTTTTTTATTCACTTTTAATCACTTTAAAAGCACACTAAAAAGTATGTACATGCAGATTCATATACATAATATAAGTCTAAAGAGCAAGTTACAAGTGAGTAGTTCCAATCAAAATGAGCAGATAAATGTCTGTTTATCTTAGTTCTTACAAATGATAAGTATTTATGCAGGCCAACCATGGGAAGGCGTGAGGAAGCCTTCAAGATTCTTGGGACTCCTTCCACATGTCAAGTGACCACCCAATAGACAGACCACAAGATAGGCTAAGTCCTGAGACCTATTCACAGGTCGGACACTCCCCCCTCCCATCTGGGAGGAGCTTTGATCTACTCCCTTTAGTCATCAGCTAACAAACTCCTAAAAATTATCATGGAGCATAACTTTTTGCTGGAAGGTCCAAGAAGGGTAGTTCTGGTGCTAAAAGACTCAGTCAGATGCTGCGCATCAAATGGGTCCAAACATTGCTGTGACATATGGTTCCGGACCCAAGTTCTCCATAACTCAGTCCCTTTATGTCTCAGAATTGTTTTGAAACAATTGGATGTGTTATGAGTTGCAGATTCCCATTGCCTTTTGTTTAGGGTCAATTGCGACCCAGAAATTCCTGTTATAGTGCTGGAATGTCTGCAAGATTGCTGTAAAGATCCCTTGCAATCTGAGTTTTCCTGAAGTCCATTGCCATCCAATGCCGTGTATTTCAGCTGCCATGGGCGCCTCTTCACGCATACACCTCTTTGTGCAGTCACGCATACAGCTTCCTGGTCCACCCAACACTTCCTCGCTCAGAGCGCCGTACAAGGATCATTACATGATGTGCGGTGGCATGTCCACAGGGTATCGATAATGTATTATTCCTGTCCAGGGAACTTCTTCAGGATGTTGTGTGGGCAGCATCATCCTAACTGGCCCCTCCCCTACTATTACACCATGCAAGGCCAAACTTTTAATGCTGCCCACTACGTATAAGGATAGGTTGGTGCACAAACAAGGTAAGGGGTCCAGCTGGCATTTGTTTATGTATCTATATACAATATATACATATGATGCCTGTAGAGTTATAATGCATTTTATGGCACAATAATTATTTTTATGGCACAATGAAATTATTTTTAGGGAGCTCAACTAGGTTTGGGCAACAACAAGCATACCCACGCATAACACTAAAGACTAAACAAAATTCTTATTCTATATTCTTTATTCTTGAATATTCAGGTTTGCTGGTGTCATTTAGGACGCACACGTGCACTTTGAGTATATCTTTATTGTTTCCATTCACTTATAACTGTTTGAACTGGGCGAGTCTGCCAATATATTTTCTGTGGAATTTAGTTTTTTATTCATTTTCACATATGAGGTATTGTTGTTAAGAGTTGATATTTATTAGAGGTTGTACACTTTGAGGGTTTACACATATAATTTTTATGCCGGCATAAAATAACTGTTATAATAGGATCTAATAAGCGCACATAGGGTCTTTTGATGCATTGTTCCCCTTAGGGGTTTTTTCATTAATATTATTGTGACCATGGGGTCATCCATGTGATTTTAATTGTCCAGTGTGTTTTTGTGTATTTTAATAGTATCTCCTTTTTCATAATAAAGAATTTTGTATCCATATTGATATTGGTGCTCCTTTTTGAAGAAAGGTGTGTAATTGGACACGTCCACTTCAGTCTTGTTTGAGACTAAACAAAATCCATTGAACCCCCTGGTCTGTAGCAACCAGAGTAATTTAATAGGAACCTATGCACAGGGCTATATTAACGATACTAGCTTGGATGGGGCCACACAATCACTCTAATATTAGACTTGGTGCATTTACAAAATGTCCTGGAGGCCACTATCCAAGTTCAGCTCCAAAAGAGGCAGGGTTTGTAGATGGAAAAATCCTTCTGGCCTTTTTTGACGCACTATTTATCAACGTTCCCATAGCATGATGACATACTATGATAAATCCCCATATTTTTATTGCCATCTCTCTTACCCACAGAACATTTTGTTATATGAGTCGCTACTAGACTTTTGTCTGTGTTTGTATATCCCTTCTAATGTATGTTCCAGGACCCTGTTTTGTAGCTCCCACTTTGTTTTTCCCACTATTGTTAATGATGCCTATCGACAGGGGACCTGAACATGTCAGAGATGTGAAAATTATATTTTTCATCATATTCCTCACATGTGGTTAAAAAATATTAGATTAAATATTACTCTTTAATTAGTTAAATGTTATACAATACCATTCATTATCTTCTGTGGCCATGTACATAGTCCTACTATTAAACATGCTATCAAAAATAATACATTCAATATTACTATGTTATTATTATTAGTAGTAGTAGCAGTAGTATTATCATTATTATTATTATTATTATTAATAATAATATTTTACAGTATGCCGTTATCTTCTTTGTGCCCATGACAAGATCCTAATTATAAACAGGATAGAACAAGTGCTATATTGAATATTATACTTTACTTGGTATTAATAATATAATGCATTTATCTTCTTTTGCCCTTTTTAAAGATTATGTAATTATTATTATTTAACATCATTATTATCTGTGGCCCTGTACAAGGTTCGAATTGCAAACAGTGTAGAACAAATAATACACTAAGCAATTCTGCGAGACAATGCCATTTCAGTGTGAATTAGAGTAGTGCAAAATATGATTTATACTTTTTTCAGCATGTTGCTGCATTGCTAATGTTTTAATAAATGTGTTTCTTGCAGTACAGCAACAAAATTATGAATTATATATTTCACTACTTTGCATGTATGTGGTAGTGTGTGGCAGAATTGCTTGAAAAATAAGACCCTAAACATTGATGTATTATTATTATTATTATTATTATTATTATTAATATTAATATTATTATTAATATTCTTTTGTGCAATGCTATTATCTTCTGGGGTCCTGTAAAAGATCATAATTACAAACAGTGTAGGTGGTTTTAATACAGCGTTGTACATTTCCTTCACAGAGGAACATCAATTTGAAAGAGGTGCAAAAAAGCCATTCACCTGGAAGGCAAGCTTGAGAGGATTTAAAATATATTGTCTAACATATACAATGATGTGTTAACACCTCTTCCAGTGCAGCTTAATGATAAACAGAATGATAAAGAGAAGAAGCTACTACTTTTTTTTCTGCTACATAACTGTACAAAACATTTTGAAAGTGGATGACTAGCAACAGTTCTTAAAGATAACAAACCAGCAAGTCCAGTGTCCCTGATTTATTCCTGCATACACAGTAGTGGGAATAATTTCGTTAAAAGTCACTGTCCAGGCAGCGGTTAAATCTTACCATGTAGGTCCCTTGCCTGTAGGCTGGCAACCTGGCGTTTATTCAGCCTAAGAATTGTCTCTCTCTCTCTGGGCCTCCTCCATAAATCGAGGTGATTATCTTGGGGGACGGATGCCCTTCCATTCATCCATTCAGTATTTATGCCTCTGTTCCTCACCCTCCTGGCTGCTAGGAGGGCTCCTGGCTGCTAAGCAATCATTCATTTCCCCTTCTTGTCAATCCTCTGAGCTCCGCACTCACGCTCTGCATGCTAAAGGAAAGCTGTACACTCAGAGAAAGGACACACCCACTCCCTGGTAAGTGTAGAAATCACTACAAAACATTGCAAACTTAGTTTAAAAAAATGTCCATACTGAGAAAGCGCCAGCCACATAGTTTGATTGGTAAAATCATCCATCCTTTATTGAGAACCGTGGTAAAAAGCCATTGTCATGATTAAGAGCCTTGCTCGAAACGCGTAGACGCGGGGTCTGCTTTCTATATGCGTACCATGTTTTATCTGCTGTGATGGCTTTTTACCACGGTTCTCAATAAAGGATGGATGATTTTATCAATCAAACTATGTGGCTGGCGCTTTCTCAGTATGGACGTTGATCGTATCAGGAGGTGAGCTCTCTTTGCCTAGTGCCCTTTGTTTGAACTTGGTTGCATATTCATTGGTCGGAGGCTGGCAACCAAGATATTCTCTATTAGTTTAAAAAAATAACAACTGGGAGCATGAGGACACATAGGGCTACTATGGGGTTTATTCATCAAGGGATAGCACCAGGTAATGCCTCGTAGCGGCAGGCAACGTCTGGTGAACGCTAGGCACTGTGCGCAATACCAAATTTATGAAGGAGATTCTGGTGAGCGACTCTAACAGCGCCATGTAGCGTACGATTCATCATTACAGGTGGCTCAGCGTATAAGGCTCGATTCAGAGAGACAAAAAAATACTTTCGTTTTAGTGGCGATCTGTTTTTTTTTTCGTATGAGTGTACGAGCGATTCTATGCATGCATTGCAATCCTTCTGTAAAGTTTCCGTCCGTTCGTACGGCAGATTAAGAATACGAGGATGTCATTTTCCAGCGTGACTTTTCTGTTTCATTTTCACATGTTACAACGTAGGCTTTCGTTTTTGCCCTTTTCCCATCGTATCCTCCCACGAATCTTTTACGTTTCCCGTTAGATTCTGTTTCCCTTTTTCGATAAATAATCGTCCAGACGGAAATCCTTGCGATCTTGCGCCTGCGCACTACAAACTTAACTCATTAAAGTGCTCGCCTACATATTTGCCACCCTCACTTCTACTACAATGTTTAGCTAAATCCCTTAGCACTATCCTCCATCTTCCCTTTTGGACCCTTAAAGCTCACCCAAACCACTTCGCGGTTAGGTTCTTCTTCCATTTTAGGTCCCTAAAACTTACCCAAATCACTTCTCGGTCATGTGAATATTCATCTTTAAATATTTCGAGGCCCATTAGTTTTGTGTTAATGTATTTTGTAAATGAAATGACACTGAAACATTTTTTTTTTATTCCATCATAAAATATAAAATCTTTAAAAATTTTGAAAATTTCAAATTTTTACAACTATAAAAAACAAAATACATAGCAATGGCAGGCCACAGAACATTATTCTTCATCTGTGGTCCGCAACGAGTCGCGCAGCTCCTGCATCTCGCCCACCAACTGAAGGACCCTGACACTCAGTTGTGCCACTCTAGCACGTGTGGTCCCTGTTAAAAAACGTAAATTAAATTATTGGTATAACCTTGTTGGGGTCATACTGCAGTGCCCCCCCCCCCCCGTATGGTCCAAACACCTAAATCTGGACTTCAAAAGCCAGAGGGCCCTCGCCACCACTGCCCGGGTTTTGCATAGTGCCCGATTAGAGAACCCCTGGCCCGCATTCTGCAGGCAAAGAACGGGCATCAGGAGCAAGGGCAGGAGTGGATATCCAGAATCCCCTGAAAGAATTTAAAAATACTAACATAAAATACACATTCTAAGCTACAATATTGTTTAACATGTCATAAAGGGCTAAAAACAGCCATAGGTTAAGACATGAGTCATCAACTATATTCATTGCCATATAGTGAAAATGGATTGATGGAATGTGAGCAAACTTACCCAGGAGCCATCCACCAATTCTCCTGACTCAAACTGACGAAATAAGCCGGAGCTCTGCAATATATAAGCATCATGGGACGACCCTGGATGCCCTGCAAGAACACTGAGGAATCACATAGCTGGACCAAACACTACTTGTATGTTGTGCGAGTGGCACATCTTGCGGTTCCTACAACCAAATATAAAATAATTACACAAAGCAAAGGTAACCGACTAAAACAAGAACTCCTACAACAAATTAAGATTCTAGTTCAACAATCCAAATATAATTCACAAAGGACATAAGTCTAAAAACATATAGCAATTATATGGATGTGGGAAAATAAATGTTTACATGCTAAGGACTAATTAAGGTCAGCATTAAATGCTTCTATAAGGCATACATGAAATGTATTGATTCAGGTATGCATTGCTATACAATTTATGGCCTCGGCCATGCTCATACATGCAATGCCTTGGTGCTAAAGGCGCACAGACTCCTCCACATAGCCGCAAAACATGTTCAACAATAGCAATCTGAGCCCTCAAAGGTCCCGTAAGTGGATCGGAAATGAAACGGATTTATAGGGTGGTGGTCCGTCGGAAATCAGATTTCTGAATCAGACGCAAGCCCATCCCAACAACGTAAGTTATCTGAACGAACGAAAAATATCAGATTTTGTTTGGAAAATGATTCGAACTAACGGAAATGATTCGATTTGCTTTTGTTCATCGAAAGCGCATATACACATTTTCCCGAACGTTTGTACGAATGAAAAATGAATGAAAAAAGCAAAAAAATGACAAACACCCACTAAAACTTTCACAGACAGCTACGGAAGTCCAGACGAATGTGTCTCTGAATCGAGCCTATAGTGCCGGCACACTAGCTTCCAGAGGGCCAGGTATTACCTGTCGCTACCTGTCCCATACATTTCAATGGATGTTCCTTTTCTTCTGTAACCCTTTCGCTGCCAGCCTACCTGGAGTTTTTGTCGTCCTTTGTTGCCAGACTATTTTGCGCTCCCTATGTTCAAATGTGATTTTTGAAGGGATTTCCTAGGAAAATGATATATTGTTTTTTTCAGCATAGTCTGGGCTTTAACATGAAATGTCTTGTTTGTAATTTTTTTGGTGTATTCTCAATATTTTTGGGTGAAATATGTGCAAAAAAAATAAAAAAAAAATCAGTTTTTTTACAATTTGTAGTGTTTTTTTGTAATAAAAAAATGTAAGTTTGTCAAAAAAATCTTATTGCGTGTGAAATTCCAATTTCTCCCGGTTACAGCAGTACCACATATGTATTGGTAGACACCCTTTCCTGTCCAGGAGACTCCCCCAAACTGAAACAGCGCTTTAGGGGATTTTCAGATAAAATAAAACTATGTTATGCGCTATGCGCACCTTGCAGTTTTTCCAGAAAAACAACCCTTTACATTTGAAATACCCCCAACAAACTACATATTCTTTGGAAGTACACACCTCAAGCTTTCTAGGTGTGCCAGGCTTGTTGATGTTTTCTGGAAGTAATCCCTTCTTTGGTTGCAAAGAGTTTCCCTAAAAAAAGGATAAAAAAGCATAATCAAAGCCACATTTTCCGAAAAAAAATATTTACAAACAAGAAAATAACAGGTTTAATCTTAAAAAGCAACATCCCCTGAACAGAACGATACCCAACATGCATAGCTACTGTCAATGGAAGAGTTGCCAAACACCCCAAAGTAAAGCATGTGCGTAACGGTAATTTTACTTGAAAATTTCAGCTCTGCAGACAAAGTGTGCACCTTGCCATTTTTCAACCAAAACAACCCTTTACATTTGGAATACCCCCCACAAACCATATATTTCCTAAAAATACACATGTTAAGCTTTCTAAGCATGCCAAGGTTGTTGTAGTGGGCTCATCTTTCTGGAATTAATCCCTCAAAGAATTCTTTGGTTGCGCAGAGTTTCCCTAAAAATGTATAAAAAAGGTGAATAAAAAGCACCTTTTCCTAAAATATAAATATGCAAACCAGAAAAAACAAGTCTAAGAGGCCACCGGTATTCACCAGAGCCCACCGCAAAGCAGGTTGGACTTGTAGCGGCGAGTGACCCCCAGGTCGCTACCCCCCAACAGCGGCTGAGACACACAGTCAGCCGAGGTAATGCGTGGTACCGAGGAGGCAGGCAAAATGCGAAGTCAAGTTCAAGCGGAGGTCAGGGCTGGCAGCAAAATCACGAGGTCGAGGACGGCCGAGAGCAGTCAGGGCGTGGCCAACCGCCGCGCCGGAAGCCGGTAAGGAGGGAGAGCGGGGAGCGCCACGAGATGGGTGCGTGGCGCTTCGCCCTAACAGTACCCCCCTTGTGTCTCCCCCTCTTCTTGGGACCAAGAAAATCCGAGATGAGACTATGGTCCAGAATGTTCTCCTCGGGTTCCCAAGATCTTTCCTCCAGGCCACAGCCTTCCCAGTTGACCAAAAAATATCTTTTGCCTCTGGAGACCTTAGAGGCCAGGATCTCTTTCACCGTGAAAATGTCCGCGATACCAGAAATTGGAGCGAGCACCAAGATCTTTGGAGAAAAACAATTGCATATCACTGGCTTCAAAAGAGAGACGTGGAAGGAGTTGGGAATTCGAAGAGATGCTGGAAGGTGAAGCTTATAGCAAACCGAATTGATCTGTTGCTTGATCTTATAAGGGCCCAGGTAGCGAGGACCCAGTTTGTAGCTGGGAATTCGGAAGCGGATGTATTTCGCCGAAAGCCACTCCTTATCTCCAGGAGAATAAATGGGAGGAACTCTTCTCTTTTTATCAGAGCTAATTTTCATACGAGCGGAAGCTTGAAAAAGAGCATGTTGAGTCTCTTGCCAGATAGTGGAAAAATCCTGTGTGAGTTCTTCCACGGCGGGAACTTCAGAAGACGTGGACAAGGGCAGTGGTGGAAGAGGATGACGACCGTACACCACAAAGAACGGGGATTTTCTCGTAGATTCAGAATCCTTAAAGTTATATGAGAATTCCGCACAGGGTAGAAGGTCGACCCAGTCATCTTGGCGCGCAGAAACAAAATGGCGAAGATAATGGCCGAGGACTTGATTAACTCTTGCCACTTGACCGTTAGACTGGGGATGATAAGCAGAGGAAAAATCCAACTTAATCTTTAGTTGTTTACAAAGAGCCCTCCAGAACTTAGAAACAAATTGTACTCCCATGTCAGACACGATGTGTGTAGGCAGCCCATGAAGACGAAAGATATGCACAAGGAAGTGTTTTGCCAGCTGAGGAGCCGAAGGAAGGCCAGGCAAACCTATCCACTACTACCCAAATAACGGTGTTGCCATGCGAAGAAGGAAGGTCAGAAATAAAGTCCATAGCAATGTGAGACCAAGGAGTATTTGGAATAGGTAGGGGAAGAAGTAAACCTGCAGGTCTTTGGCGAGGAGTCTTGTCACGTGCACAGATGGTACAAGCCTGAATGAATTCCGTCACGTCCTTCTCTAGAGAGGGCCACCAATAATATCTGGAAATGAGAGAACATTTTCTGATACCAGCATGGCCGGCTACATGAGAAGAATGTCCCCATTTTAAAATTCTGCAACGCTGGCGAGGAGGCACGTAGGTCTTTCCAGGTGGTGCCTGTATCAAAGAAGTGGGAGCAGAGTGGACAAGGCACTCAGGAGAGATAATAGGCTGTGGGGTGGATTTGGACCCAGAGACGAGCGAGAAAGAGCATCTGCCCTGATGTTTTTGGCAGCTGGACGGAAGTGAATTTGAAAGTTGAAACGGGCGAAAAATAACGACCATCGGGCTTGTCGATGGTTTAATCGCTGGGCTGTTTCTAAGTAAGACAGATTTTTGTGGTTGGTAAAGATGGAACAAGATGGACTGAACCTTCCAAAAGATATCTCCACTCCTCCAATGCTAACTTGATGGCGAGTAATTCCCGATCTCCAATGGAGTAATTGCTCTCTGCCGGAGAAAACAATTTCGAAAAAAAACCACAGGTGAGAGTCCTGCCAGTAGCGGATTTTTGAGTAAGCATGGCTCCAGCTCCAATGGAGGAGGCATCTACCTCAAAGGCAAAAGGTCTAGTTGGATCTTAAAAGTACTGGAGCAGAAGAGAAGGCATGTTTAAGAGTATTAAAGGCCTCTTCAGACTGAGGAGGCCACGACTTAGAATTTGCGTTCTTCTCAGTGAGAGCCACTATAGGCGCAACCAAAGTCGAAAAGTGGGGAATGAACTGGCGATAATAATTAGCGAAGCCCAAAAAGCGTTGGATAGCCCGTAGGCCAGAAGGGCATGGCCAATCCAACACTGCCTTTAACTTGCTGGGGTCCATCTGGAGACCTCGACCAGAAACAATGTACCTAAGAAATGGTAGAGTGGTCTGGTCAAATATGCACTTCTCCAACTTGGCGTATAAGCGATGTAGGCGGAGGCGAGACAGGACTTGCCGGACGTGGCGGTGATGTTCTTCAGGATTAGAAGAGAAGATGGGTATATCGTCCAGATACACTACCACACAAGAGTAAAGCAAGTCCCGGAATATGTCGTTCACGTATTCCTGGAATACAGCGGGTGCATTGCAAAGCCCAAAGAGCATCACTAGGTATTCGAAATGGCCATCGCGGGTGTTAAAGGCAGTCTTCCACTCATCACCCTTACATATATGTATCAGATTATAGGCCCCTCTCAGGTCGAGTTTAGTGAAGATCTTGGCACCACGAAGTCGATCAAATAATTCAGAGATCAAAGGTAAAGGGTACCGATTTTTGATGGTAATCTTGTTGAAGCCACGATAGTCAATGCAGGGGCGAAGAGAGCCATCTTTCTTGGCCACGAAAAAGAACCCTGCGCCTGCTGGAGAGAATTGTTTTTACCGTGTACAGCATGGCTTGCTTCATTTCAATTCTTTACATGTGGGTAATCCGCCACAGGTGGCGCAATCGACTGCAGGAAGACTTGTGGCTCCTCCCGGCCCATAAAAGGGCCAGAATTACCCAAAAGACCCCGGTGTTTGAAAGCAGTAATGCAAGAAGCCAGGAGGCAAGGACCATGTTAGTAAAACACAGCCCACTAAAAGGAAAACTCAACAAAAATCACCATAACCCTAAGAGGGGAAGCCGGGACTGACCTTTACCAAGTGCCCTATCGCCCAGACGCGGGGATACGCCAGCTATCCGCCGCCCCGGGGCCGGGACACAGCAGGCGATCTGCCTCTGACATGTCATCAGGCCAGAGGTGGATCGCTAGCTCTGCGGCGCCCGGGCGCCAATCGCAAGGCGTCTGGGCTCCGCGTCACCTGTTGCCGGGTAGGATTCCCGGGACGGGTGACGTCAGTCCCGGCTTCCCCTCTTAGGGGACGGTGAAGGGGGGTTGCTTAGCAACTTCCCCACCGACCGGGACGGCTGTGCGCGGCGTGACTCGTGCGCCTGGACGAGTGGGGGTCCGTTGGTGAGCGGCCCGGTTGCTACACTAGCGGGCATACTGTAAGTCACTTGTAATTTTGATTTTGATTGTGATTTTGTTTACAATACTCCTTTTGTATTATTGCATATATGACAGCGCCAGTGACGTCAGTAGTGACGTCAGGCGCGAAAATGTTTCATTCTGAGCCTGCTGATTGGCTTATTCCTTTATTTATGTAACTTTCTATGTGGCATTCTGTTCTCCTGTTTACATGTGGTGGGTCCTGATGAAGGGGGCCTCCGTGCACCTCGAAACGTCGGCTCACTTCCACCGCTGTGTTTTATATGGAATGCATTGAATACAACTGTACTTTATGAACTTTTGGAGTGCTGGTCCTTCAATGAAGAATTTGAATCATAGTACAGACAACTGAAGCCGGCAAACCCATATCCATCAGGATGGAGGTTTCAGCAGCCAAGCCGTCAAAGCCAGCATTTGTAAATTGGGGTGGCGCAGCTGTTCCTGAGTGAGGAGCTCTGAAACGTCGGGCAGGACGTACTGATCCACCGCCATCTGGACAATGTCTGCAAACCATACCCTCCGGCCAGTGGGGGGCCACTAGGATGGTCGGTACCCCCTCCTGGGCTATCTTGCGCAGCACATGATCCAACAGAGGAAAGGGAGGAAAGACATAAAGGAATCGAAACTCCTTCCAAGGAAATGCCAGCTTGTCCGTGGCGAAGGTCAGAGGATCTCTTGACAGGGAGACAATCTCCCAGCACGGAGGCAAAAAAGACCTGCCACTAGAAGATTCCTCGAGTCCAGCCACCACGAGAGGTGTCTGGCCAGAGGGGACAGAGCAAATTCCTGCTCCAAGGACTCCTAACTCTGATCCCAGACGGTCAAGAGATAGGATGGTCGGTACCCCCTCCTGGGCTATCTTGCGCAGCACACGATCCAACAGAGGAAAGGGAGGAAAGACATAAAGGAATCGAAACTCCTTCCAATGCCAGCGCGTCCGTGGCGAAGGCCAGAGGATCTCTTGACAGGGATACGAATCTCGGAAGCTTGTGATTGTGACGGGACGCAAACAGGTCCATGTCCGGCTGACCCCAGCGGCGACACAGGGCATGAAAGATCTTGTTGTCAAGAGACCATTCCCCTAGGCGAGACGTCCCCCTGCTCAGGGCATCCGCCTCCTAGTTCTCCACCCCGGGGATGTAAACCGCCGAGATGGAGGCAACCGTTTCCTCTGCCCAAGACAATATCAGGGACACTTCCTTGAGGGCTCGTTTGCTCCGAGTCCCTCCCTGATGATTGATGTAGGTGACCGCCGTCTGATTGTCCGAGCGGACCTGGACCACACGACCCCGAAGTTGGGGAGTCAACTGGTAGAGAACCAGTGCTGCGGCTCCTTTAAGTCTTTAGTAATCTAATTGCCCTGCTGACTTTCACCTCCCAGGTTAGTTATAAAATGGTCTGAGCAGCTGCCACTCCCCCTTTGTTCCCTTTGAATTTGTGCAAGCGCATGGGGTGTGGGGTCTAGGCTGTATTGCAAGGTCTTGACCCTTCCACCCCATGGCTTGCACATGAGGTTTAGGGCAACCTCAGGTAAGCTGCTCCCTTTTTATCTCTTGCATTGTATGTCCCAAATGGGGCTCTCATAGATTAGAGTTAGGACTGCACCCATAGAGGCACCTTGGCGTGGTGGTGCAGCTTAGCATACTTCTGCAGTGTGTGACCGAGCCTCTGTTTTTACCAGATTTAGAGACAGATTATAGGTTGGTCTGCAAGCTAACAGGGTTGAGTGCTGCGGCTCCTTTAAGTCTTTGGAAGAGAACCAACCTGATCGCTCTCAACTCCAAGAGGTTGATAGGCGTGTGGGCCTCTTGAGGGCCCCACTGGCCCTGGAACTTCAGCGATTGCCAAACCCCTCCCCAACCGGTCAGACTGGCGTCTGTGGTGACAATCTCCGAGCACGGAGGCAAAAAAGACCTGCCACTAGAAGATTCCTCGAGTCCAGCCACCACGAGAGGAGTCTGGCCAGAGGGGACAGAGCAAATTCCTGCTCCAAGGACTCCTAACTCCAATCCCAGACGGTCAAGAGATTCAACTGAAGGGGTCTCATGTGGAACTGAGCGAAAGGCACAGCCTCGAAGCAAGACACCATGAGACCCACCAACCGCATCTGAAAGCCCTCCACCTTCTGCTGAGGAAGAAACACCTTGACCTGAGAAGTATCCAGCGTCATTCCCAGGAAGGATCTTACCAATGAAGGAGAGAGAGAAGACTTGGGATAATTGATCACCCAACCGAAGGACTCGAGGGTGGACACTACCATCCGAGTATCCCTCTCTGCCGGATGTAAAGATGGAGCTGCAATCAAAAGGTCGTCCAAGTAAGGAAGAACGCATATGCCCTGGCTTCTCAGAAGGGCCATGACACCCGCCAGTACCTTGGTGAACACCCGGGGGGGCGAGGTGATGCTGAATGGCAAGGCCACAAACTGGTAGTGTTGATCCCCCAGAGCGAACCTCAGGAACCTCTTGTGTCCCAGGAAGACAGGAACGTGCAGATAGGCATCCTAGATGTCCACAGTGGTCATGAAATGCTTGGCCGAAGAGAGCTCACCGCCGACCGTAAGGTCTCCATGCGGAAGTGTTTAAACCTGACAAATCTGTTGAGACCCTTTAGATCCAGGATGGGTGTCAGGGAACTGTCCTTCTTGGTCACCGTGAACAGGTTGGAGTAGAACCCCCGCCTCCGTTCTTGAAGAGGCACATGGAAAACCACTCCTGATGACAGAAGATGTTGAACGGCCAGCCTGAGGCCCTGCGCCATTACAGGATTTTGGACCAGGACCTAATGAATCTTGGGGGCGGCCAAGCTGCCAGCTCTATCTTGTATCCGGAGGACACCACCTCCTAAATCCACCAGACCGAGACGTGTGGCCTCCAGTCCTCGTGAGCAAAGAGCCGAAGCCGTCCCCCCACCCGGCTGGATGAGGACATCCCCTCATGCCTGAGGGGCCTTGGAAGGGAGGTTTAGGCTTGGATCCCCAGGCAAGGCCGGGATGACCACGGGCTCTACCTCACCCCATGAGTCTCTGCGGCCACCAGAGAAGGAAGATCCTCGTCCTCCCCGAGAGGGACGAATGGAAGAAGAGCCCCGTAAAGGCAGTACCTGCTTCCGACGCTGAGAAAGTCTCCCGTCCTTAGCCAGGAGGTCCAACCGTTCCCCGAACAGCCGAAGTCCCAGGAAGGGAATACCTGTGAGAGCTTTTTTGGCGGCAGCATCCGCTGCCCACTGTCATAACCAGATAGAGCGACGCAGCGCGACCATCGCAGCCGAAGCCCTACCACCAAACGGACGGCGTTATCCATGGCTGTTATCCAAAAGCAAGGAAGTCCATACAAGCCAAAAGCTCCTTAAAAACCATCTTAGAGAAGTGGCCTTGTTCAGGAAAGACAAGGCGCTGTCTGTCCGGCCGAAAAAGGTCCCCTGTTTCTTCTTGGCCGCCTTAGGAGGAACAATGTGCAGAGTATCAAGTATCACCGACAACAGCTGCTCAGTATCAGCTGACTCGTCCTGATCAGATGAAGACCCGTGGCAACTGTCAAGGTCCCCCCGACTACTACTCCCGGAGGAGTCGGACCCCTGGAGCAACTCACCCTCCTCAGTGGAATCTCGGCCACCGAAGGCCTCATAATCCTCATCGTCATCGGCAAAAATGGCGCGAGCCGGCTCCAAATGCCGCTTCTTAATCTTGGCCTTGCCAGTGGCCGAACACGCCAACTGACGCTCAATGCTAGCTAGTCTGAGCTCAAAATTACTACGCGAGTCCCTGCTGGCCTCCCCCTCACTAGGGGCCAGAAGCAGGCGCGGGGGAGTCACTAGGGGCCAGAAGCAGGTGCAATGGGACTGGGGCCGGCAACACTAGCCCCATCCTGATCCGCAATAGCACTCTGGGCGCAGGGCACACAAACCACGTTGCGACCACTCAGCGGGCATGTACCACACACAAGACAAAGCTTAGCAAGTCCCGGGGGGTTCCCAAGCCCGCTATTCCCAGAAGCCTCCATTATGGTGATTATGATAAGAAAGACAGGTCTCAAGGCACTAAGACGGCCCAGAACCGTACCAAAAAAACCCAATTTGACTCTCAGTACCCTAACCCACAGGGCAGGAAAGGGTGGAGGGGGGGGTGTGGTGGGGGGTTTTGGTGTATGGACCGGGAGGAACCACAAGAATCTCAATATGGGACTCTGAAAGACACAAAAGGGAACAAGATAAGTGTCCCACAGCGCATGCACAGCCAATATAAAACACAATAATAAAAGTACCAACAAGAAAAGACCGGACTCACGGACCACAAAGGAGCCAGTTGAAGAGCCTGGGAGGAGCCTGTGCAGCCTGTCAGCAGACCAAGGAGCGACGGTGTGAGGTAAAAACGGGAACTTTACCTCAGGAAACTCTGTGAGGAGATTGGTGCCGGCCGGCCCAAGCAGCACCTTGAGGGGCGGGCCGCAATGATGCGGATTGCGTCATCGCTCGAACCCGCCCCCCCGCCGGGTTTCAAGACTTCGGGCGCCAAGAGACAAAATGGCGCCCGGGACAAGGAAGACAGGTAGGGAGGGACCCCCCTCCCTTCCTCCACCGCGGAGAGCACCCGTGCAGCGGGGAAAAAAGCCAGCAACTGCCGCCCTCACGAACGAGGGCGCGCCCCCCCAACGCCATAACATAGAGGAGGCAAGAGGAGCAGGAGCGGGGACGGTAAGTATATTGTGAGGTAAAAAACATGAGAAAAACACACACAGCATAAAATGCACAATAATAAAGCATGTGGGATACATAATGAAAAGGGAAAAAGGGTGGTTCCTCCCCTTCCCCCCTGCCTTTAGGCTCACCATAACCTATGGCCTGCTTACTCTGAGGAAAGAGTCTGTGGCCCAGAGCGTAGCTCTGCCGAACACCTGACCCTCGGCGTTCCCCTACCTGCACCTGATCCGTAGCCATGGCTAGGAGGCAAGCAGGGTCCCAGAAGCAGGTGGGAATAGGGCTTGCAGCAGCCGACGGGCTAGTAATGCCCCGCTTATCTGCGAATGTCCATGGAGAGAGAGAAAGAGATCATCTTCGCAGTCAGACTGCAGGAGACGACTGGGGTCTTCTGGGTAATTCTGGCCCTTTTATGGGCTGAGAGGGGCCACAAGTCTTCCTGCAGTCGATTGCGCCACCTGTGGCAGATTACCCACATGTAAAGAATTGAAATGAAGCAAGCCGTGCTGTACACCTGGAAAATAAATACACTGACACAAAGAGAAAAAAATATTTTATTTATTTATTTTTTTAATACTTACCTCCCATCCATCCTGGAGCACTGTGTCCCTCGGCAATAACTGGCTTCTACTCACCTGCTGGAAGCCTTTTATAGCTGCTGGGTGACAGAACATAAGGGGGGGGCATTTTTGGGGGGGATTTTTAAGGGTTAAAAACCCTTAAAAATCCCCAAAAAAATGACATGGGGTCCCCCTTACCCAAAGTAACCAGCCCGAGACCAGCTATGCAGGGCTTGTAGAAACAAGTCGCAGGGGCCAGCTTTTGTGCTTATAGCCTGGCCCTTCAGGCTATAAGCCCGCATAGCCCGTGGCCACGGACTCTTCTGCCCCCACCCCTGGGCTATGGGGAGGCAGGTAATGGGGTTGCCGTGGGGTAAAGAATTGAAATGAAGCAAGCCGTGCTGTACACCTGGAAAATAAATACACTAACACAAAGAGAAAAAAATATTTTATTTATTTATTTTTTTAATACTTACCTCCCATCCATCCTGGAGCACTGTGTCCCTCGGCAATCACTGGCTTCTACTCACCTGCTGGAAGCCTTTTATAGCTGCTGGGTGACAGAACATAAGGGGGGGGGCATTTCTGGGGGGGATTTTTAAGGGTTAAAAACCCTTAAAAATCCCCCCAAAAATGACATGGGGTCCCCCTTATCCAAAGTAACCAGCCCGAGACCAGCTATGCAGGGCTTGTAGAAACAAGTCGCAGGGGCCAGCTTTTGTGCTTGTAGCCTGGCCCTTCAGGCTACAAGCCCGCATAGCCCGTGGCCACGGACTCCTCTGCCCCCACCCCTGGGCTATGGGGAGGCAGGTAATGGGGGTGCCGTGGGTTAATGGCAAGTCATCAGCTAGCCACAGGTGACTTGCCACCCCCCAGCCTTGTGAACTGGTATAGGGGTCTCATGGACCCCTTACCAGTTCACAAGGGGTTAAATGTAAAAAAAAAACACTGACACAAAGAGAAAAAAATCTTTATTTAATTTTTTTTTACTTTACTCACATCCGATCCTGCATCCCTCGCCGATGTCCCGCGCCGCTGTCAGCTGATGACAGATGCCGATAGTGATCGGCGCAGGGCGGATCGGAGCCTCCTCGCCTCTCACCCGCCCCCCTCCTCCGATCACCACCGGCATCTGACAGATGCCGGAGCTGGGTGAGGGTATAGGAGGAGCAGGATGATGTCATCCCACTCTTTCCACAAAAGGCGGGGCTAGGGGGCGGCGGCCATTGCCGCTATTAGAGGAGGTGAGGACCCGGAGGAGGGTCCTCACCTGAAGCCTGCGGAGCCCAGGGGGGATCAGACCCCCCCCCCCCCCCGGTGAAGAGAAGACCCAAATGGAGGGATCGGGAGAGGAGGTGAGTGAATCTAATTTTTTTTTTTTTACAGCGCAACTGTCAGCGCTGGAAACGGGGGGGCGGCCAGTTTCGGGCCCCTTCCTGAAGACGGAGGACGACGGGGGAGGGATCGGATGCCCCCCCCCCCAGGAAGAGGGGACCCCCAGCTTTACACACATACCAGAGGTACCAGGGGTAAGTGTTTATTTTTGTTCTATTTTTTAACTAACAGGGGGGAAAGTCAGGCACGTAGATTCTACGTGCTTGGCACTTAAGTGGAGTAGAAGCGAGCACGTAGAATCTACATGCTTGGCACTGAAAGGGTTAAACAGGGGGTTTTTTTTACATTTTTTTTTTTACTCTCAAATAATTGTGTCACCTCTCCTGGCCTAGAAAAAGTCATTTTTGAAAACATTTTAGATTTTTTATATTTTTATGCAGAATTGTCATTACAGCTCTTAATATCACAATGTTACAACAATGTCATTCCATGTGTTTTCCCTTTGTTACTGGTGGATATGTGTTCAAAAACAGACTTTAATCACACAGCGTCTGCCGCTCTATGCTGTAGCGACCAGATCCAGAGCGCCGATGCTCTGTGTGTGTTTTTTTGTTAAATATGGTGTGGGTCGCTGAGAGTCGGTCGCAATGAGCTGGCGCTACCTTTCGCTCCCTGCAGCGCTGTACTGTTGTTAGAGCGCCCAACATACAACACATTCATCAATAGCCGGCCAGGTTACTACAGCGACTGAGACGTTCTGTTACAGCGCCCGATAGCCAGTCATAGCTTATACTAGCAGTCACTCTTAGCGCCTCTGTACAGACGCTCATCTGCCAATAGCTGGCGCTAGTAATGAATCAGCCTGTAAGTTATTAGGTTAACAGCAGTACCTGGACAATGACTTTAATATTCATGTTAAGGCCAAAACACTTTGACTTCAGCTCCCAAGATCCAGTCCCACAACCTGTTTGTGCGCCCCCCACGTCAATAGAGGGAGCCCTCCAAGGCGGTGCTGAGCACATAGAAGTGGGTGAAATCGACCCAGCTCTGTTAAAGCCACCCATTTACAATAACTGGCGTCTCTTGCTTCTCCACTGGTTCCACTGTATTACAGGCAGTTGGGGGTACCAGGGAGATCAGAGGATGACGAGAGGATAATGTAATATAAGCGTATAAATTAAAGCCAAGTGGGTTAGACCTAGAAAAGTATTCTATTTCCACTAACAGGTGACCAGGAGGATTCAGCACCACTGATGCCACCTAAAATAAGCACTATTAGTTGCCAATAGGCTTTAAAGCAGAGCAAAAACCTCTCTGATCAGCCCGAGAATCTAAAAGATTTCAGGGCCGACCACTAACCTGCGCCCATGGCATCATATACCATGATGCCCCATTGTGTGTAACCCCTGAGGTTGGCAGTAAACTCACCTTTCCTGGCATCTTGCATGATCATTCCCCACGCAGTGGGCTTCCCTCTAGCTGTGCATGTCCCCAGGCCCAGTTTATCTGAAAGGCTGGGCGAAGGAGCTTGAAAGCTGGGGATGTAGCCAGCTGGCATTTGCACTTTTTTGCCCTGAATGAAAACAGGGCCTTTGATGCGAACCTTTTCAGGTTTTACCTGCAGGAGGCAGACTACAGAAGCACTCGACCGCCACTAAACCCTGCCTTGGACTGCCTTCTTCCCCCAGAAGAAAGTTTCTCCTTCATGCCTGGGTCCTCAGTAGGACAGGTGAAGTGTATCGTGCTATATATGACCATTAAGGTTTATCACTACTGTTACT
The DNA here is from genome assembly GCA_027917425.1 of Gastrophryne carolinensis. Classification (NCBI taxonomy): domain Eukaryota; kingdom Metazoa; phylum Chordata; class Amphibia; order Anura; family Microhylidae; genus Gastrophryne; species Gastrophryne carolinensis. The sequence goes on from CM051240.1 coordinate 59,141,834, forward strand.
TCTACTGCTGTTCATATTGATGCTGTTGGTGTCCTCCATAAACCTGGATTATCTCAGAACAAAGGCCCAGTCTATCTGAATGGCTAACCCAGTGATTGTGAGAGCTGGGGATGTAGCCAGCCAGCATTTGCGCTTTACCTGGCACCTTGAGATCAACCAATAGGCAAACTGAAATGAGGCAGGTGGACTTGGCCCTGGCTGTGTTTATACCGGCAGCATTGCCGGGCTGCTTCGGCGGGGGGGGGGCACCATAATAGGCAGAGAACCTAGAAATGGGTTATTCTCTGCTTTAATGATGGAAGCATGGTCTACAGAAATCTCCACCAATCCTTCTCCATTCATAAGCGTGCTCTCTCATGTAAGAACTTACTAGAAAGTTGGAACTAAGATATGATCTCATTTTGTTTTTCAATAGACCGAAACGAAATTAATTATTCATTAGGATATTTTCTTAAAGTAGTGTCTTAGCCTTAATTTCCAATTCCCTTAATGCGGTGAGAATCTGTGCTGGCAAGCCATCCATTATTAATGGACTTAAAACAATATTTGCTTTACATACGATAAATTCCTTTGGGGGAGCATTAAATCCGCTCACAAATTCTCCGTTAGCTTTTCTGTTCCTCATGGAAGAGGCTCGGCAGTGGTGGCGCCATGCCAGGACATAACGTAAGCAGGGTGTTTTTGCTTGTTTTTAAAGTCAGTTAAAGGATTTTAATAAGAAAAATTTAAAAGTAAGACCTCCCCCCAAAGCACAAACTGTCCTGAGAATAGTGTATTGTACAGCCGGACTTCGACTACGGCAATGTGCTAATGATTACGCTGGGGCTTTAAGATGAATGCTAATAGGAAGCTAAAATTGAATTTACATAACGTACTTTTTATGAAAGATCCATTCCAGCTTCTAAAAGAAAAAGCCTGTTTGCTCATTGTATTTTGTTTACACTTTTGTATTTTCTGTTCAAAGTGTGCTTCCAACACCAAAATCCTGACTTTAAAGTGACTTTTCAATCAAATGCTGCACTAGCCAGAAGAATGCCACCACCGAGCACACCAGTGCTGAAAGTCATATTCCGATCTCCGGTACTTGCTTGTGTAGGGAACCGAGAAATTGGGGCTCCAAGCCTCTTTACCCTCTCCCTTTGTACCGCAGCCACAGAAGCTAACTGCAGCTTTAGCACTTAATTATAAACAGTTGTGTGTTATTTAATAGGCCATTAAGGGGTGTTCCACTTGTTAGCTTTGGAAAATTCTCCAATATGGTACAGTCTAAGGTTATAATAAAGATTGGTTGTCCTGGTGGAGCTCGTTAATCTGCAGAACAGTCTGGCCAGAGGAGCCCCTCCACATGCCTAGGACTGAACATAGGGCCTTAGATTCGACCCTTTTCAGCTTATACCTTCAAGAGTCAAAGCCTACAGCAGCGTTCGACCACCACTAAACTAAGTGCCTTCTTCCCCCCAGAAGAAAGTATCTCATTTATGCCTGGGTCCCCAGTAGGACAGGTGAAGTGTATGGTGCTATGTATGACCATTGAGGTTTATCACTACTGTTACCCTTCCTTGAACTGGCTTCACCTCGAAAGGATCCCAAGTGAGTGTTGACTATACCCTTAAATTGGGTCTTTGTGTCTGTAGCATGCGCTGAGAACCCCCCAGGGATAAGCAGGCAAGTATGAGGTATCACAGAGCTAGCTGAGGGTGCCCATGATACCCCTACAGTAACTTCCAAGTTCCCACATAGCTTTGCAGCCCTACATGACTGCTGGCTGCCAGTAAGGTTAAAAGGGCAAGCTTGTAAATTGCTGTTCTCCAGTTCGGCAAACCTAACTGGTCACTAGCGTTCATGTTAGGGCCAAAAACCAGCAGCTGGAATTAGGGAACATGGAAGCAGGTGATTATCTTGAGTCGGGGATCAGGCTTACGGGGTCAGACCGGTATCTTTGGTACTTGGGACTTGGCAGTTAGGATAGGGATGTGCGAGCATGAGCTGCAAAGTCCAGGTTCGCACCGAACTTTGCGAGCTCAGGCCCCAAACCTGAGCATGGACTTCTGGGAAACCAGAAAGCTGGTTACATTTGGAAATCACCGTCATGACTGTGGTTGGCCAGGTGGGACAGAGCCCTATAAAAGGCTGGGGACGCACGTCACACCAATCTCAGAGCGCTGTCTAGTAGATAGGAAGAGGTTGAAGATAGGGAGAGGTTGATGCTATTTCAGGGACAGTTTAGGGATCTGTGTAAAGGGAATTTGAAAAACGAATTGTCCTTATTAGAACAGGGGAGAGGAGTCTGGCTGCATCTCAAACTGTTTTTAGTGCACCTAGCTAGGGAGAGCAGATGGCGTCAGTGAGGGACAGCTTGGGTGAGGAAGATAGCAGCATATCTGGGGCACATTTTGGCTTTGATAAAACTTGTTACTTGTTGGCACACCTTGCATTAGACCCTTTTTGGGCTTTGATAAAACTAGTTACTTGTGGGCACACCTTGCATTAGACCCTTTTGAACTTTTAATAAAACAAGATACTTGTTGGCACACCTTGCATTAGACCCTTTGGGGCTTTGATAAAACTAGTTACTTTTGGGCGCACCTTGGATCAGACCCCTGTTGGCCCTACCTGCATTCCACTTACTGGGTGTTTGATACTACTACTCACCTCTGGCTATCACCTGCACTGTAAATACAGGGTGTTTGATGCTACTACTCACCTCTGGCCATCACATGCATTAGAAATACTGGAAGTTTGATAATATTTTGTAAATACTGGGTGTTTGATAAATATATTCACCCCTGGCCATTATCTGCTTTGTAAATACTGTGTGTTTGATAAAACTACTCAGCTCTGGCTATCACCTGCATCGTAAATACTGGGTGTTTGAAGGATGCTACTACTCACCTCTGGCCATCGTCTGCATTTTAAATACTGGGTGTTTGATGCTACTACTCACCTTTGGGCATCACCTACCTTTTAGATACTGGAAGTTTGATACTACTCACCTCTGGCCATCACCTACATTGGAAATACTGGGAGTTTGATAATACTACTCATCTCTGGCCATAACCTGCATTGTAAATACTGGGTGTGTGATACTACTACTCACTACAGCAGCACGGCACAAATGTCCCTCGTGGAGGCCCACTCATTGGTGGTGAAGTGCTGCTGGTCTGCACTTCAACTCACCCAGGCATTTTGGAGCTGAAACTCCACTACTGAGCAAATGTGCCAGCTAACGGATGTGTCTCAACCCAGCTCAGCCCAAGGCAGCTACTAGGTTCTGCCCTTGTCACACACCACCTTGTCGGGCTTCAGGTGCAGCGGCAGCAATCACTCATCTGTCTGCTCCTGGATGCCAGTCCACAGCTCCTGGGGTGTGTATGGTCTTTTGCCCAAACAGATGAGTTTCAGCAACGCCTGCTGCTGTTTCCCCATGGCTGGGCTCAAAATGGTGCTATAGGTGACGTGCTGACTGGATGAGGAGGCAGAACCTCGCCACAACCTCTTCCACCAAAATCTGAAATCCTTCAGTCCATGTTCATCATCATGTTCATGATTTCATCATCACCCCTCAGATCATCTTCCACCCACTCCTCCCCGCTACCCTCCTTCTCAGTCTCCACATGGTGGTGTCTATCTAGCCACATCTGCAACACTTTTACCATAAGAAGGACTGATGACGCCTGAAAGGCGAAACACATCTGGGTAACTGCTGACTCTGTCCTGTCCACAGTGATTCTACTGATGGGGGGGTCCATTTAAGCCTGAGTTGTTACACACTTATTACTACTTGTATTTAAATAATTGGGTAACACAATGTTATGTGTATCATATTGTAGGCTATCTGAGGTATAACCTAATGCACCTATACTTGTATTTATAATTATACTGTTTGTATTGCAATAAGGAATGATTACATTTAACAGTCTTCAGAAAAATAATGCATCAGTACAAAATATCTTGTTGCCAAACCCAGGATTTTCACTATTGGGAGGGAGGTAGGGATGTAGAAGATGCCATTGCTGGCTATACATTTGCCGTGGGGTTTCCATTGAGGTATGTATAATCGGCAGCACTCCAAAATGTAATCCCCATGGGTATTTACTGAACCTAGAGCATGGTTTTTGGTCCACTTTAAGGTCATGTTTTATTATATTTTCTTTTTTTGTTATGTTTCTTGGTGTATAACCAGTCAACTCACCCATTCCTGTTAGTGTCTCCATTAGAATATTGAAACCCTTCATTACCAGCCTGGTGGAGGCCAGGGCAGTGGCTGTACCACATATCATGATGGAGCAAGCAAGGCAGACAAGGACAGGGTAGGCTAAGTCTGGCATGAGCATTTTATTTGGTACATCTTCCCAGCCTTTGTACAAAGCTAGAAAGACATGATACATGAAATCTGTAAGGAAAAAGTGATCCAAAAATTCTTCATGAGAAGTTGCTCTCCCTGGGCATTCCACTAAACTTATCAAGCTGGATTTTTAGTTTTCTGACAGGCTGGTCCCAGAGGGTCAAACTGGGACCCTTTGTTTCCACATCCAGGATCACAAGCATTGGTGCACCACAAGGGTGTGTCCTGTCTCCCCTACTCTTCTCACTTTACACCAATGACTTCATCTCTTCTGATCCATCGGTCAAGATCATTAAATACGCGGACGACACCACCATAGTAGGCCTCATCAGTAACAATGATGAGTCCAGCTATAGGACCCAAGTAGAAACCCTTGACTCTTGGAGCAAAGCTAACAATCGCATACTGAATACTCATAAAACGGTTGAACTTATAATTGACTTTAGGCGATCTCACCAATCACACCATCCCATTTTGACTGGTGAGGAGTCTGTCAAGATTGTAACCAGTGCTAAATTTCTAGGTACTCAAATCACACAGCGGCGGTTATTCTTCCTCAGACAATTGACAAAATACGGTTTGTCCAAAAAGATCTTGAAGGCATTCTACAACGGTGCCATCGGATCAATCCTGACCAGTTCATGTACAGTCTGGTACGGAGGGGCCTCAGCCAAAGATAAGCAGAGGCTGAAGAGAATAACCAGGATTGCTGAGAGATTAATTGGATCCCCCCCTACCTTCTCTGGATGAGCAATACATAAGCAGAATCTACTCAAGGGCAAAGAAGATATCTGGAGACGTGACGCACCCAGGTCATTCCTTCTTCAGGCTCCTACCATCTGGCCGCAGATTCATGGCTCACTCTACCAAAACTTCCAGACACAAAAACACTTTTTTTCCTCTGGCCGTTATAGCTCTGAACAATCCTAGTATGTGAAAGGCACTTAACCACATTCTGCTCTACATTACTGACAATTATGTTAGTCACTATAGATTACCTGAACTGTATCGTTATTCTTGTTATACTCTGTCATGTATGTAATTGTTATAGCTCTCATGGTGTATCTCTGTCAGGTCCCGTGGGACGTCTTAACTTCCAATAAGTCAGCAACCCCCAATCTCCGCTGCTTTCTTCGCCTATAGCCAAGCCCCCGTTTGCCGGGACGCAGAATACGCCTCACCGGACACGGTTGCCCCCAGGACTTGTTAGCACAAAGGATGCTGACTTATGCAGGGGAAGATGGACGAACCAGGAACAAGACTGGGTAAAGACAATCGGGCAGAGGTCATACACGGGAGATCAGTCCAAGGATGCACGGTACAGAAGGATTTAGATAGAAGAATGGTCAGGGCTAGCCAAAGGTCACACCAGGGGGTCAGAGATACGCGGTACAGAGGAGCAGGCAGGAATCGTGGTCAAAAACAGGCAAGGTCGGTCCAGGCGGCAATCAGGAATGGTCATACACGGCAGGAATCGTAAGGAAAAACAGCAATCACAATCACACCCAGCAGCATGCTATCACGGGCAAGGAACAAGTGCAGAGTGAGCAGCTTTATAGGAGTGATGGAACAGGAAGGGGGAATTGATTGGTGCAACTTTAGGAACCCTGAGGCTGATTGCCCCATTCAAATTGCCAAGCTTGGGCTCATTGGCCCAGATCTAATTACCTCCGGCGGGCGCCCTTTGTGCAGCGCCGCCGGAGGGCATAAACAGAAGCAGCTGACGCGCGCGCGCGTGTAAGGGGTTGCGCGCCGGGAGTGCGCCGAGATGGCCGTGGCGCGGCCGCTCCCGACGCCGCCGGAGAGGAGACCGCCCGAGCAGCCGCTCGCGACGGAAAGAGCCGTGCGGCTGCTCGTGGCGGAAATAGCCGAGCGGCGGCCGGGGAGAGGAGACGCCGAGCCGCCGCCTGATAGAGACGCCGCCCAGCCCGCACGCTGGCCGAACGGGAGCCGCCGACGTGGGACCGGAGGACAGGTGAGTGTAAGGGGTTCCCCGTGACAATCTCCTTGCCAAAAAAGCATTCCTTGTTTGTACCTTGTACTTACTTGGCGGTTCAATAAAGTATTGAAGTATTGAAAAAGTGCCGCAATACTCAAAGAACATCTGTTAGATTTGCCATGTAACAGACCGACCAGGTGCTCATTCAATGAGGAGAATTTAATTTAAACCCACAAGGTTTCCACACAGTTCCCTAACAGGATCGGCGAGGTCACTTTATAGACAGCAATAATGAAGGCTAATTATTGGATATACAGCTATTCACACCGCTCCTCGCAGCTATCTACATAATGCATAATTAATTCAATACTGTAAAATCAAGCAGCCTGCTTAAATATTAAAGCAAAAGGGTCATAAAAATATTAATGTCCTTATTATTTGTGGTCCAATTATTCTCCATTACTAATTTTAAACCACCACCCTATATAGATACAATATTGCCATGTATATATGTATATATTAACATTGTTTGGGGGTTTTCAATATATAACATACAGTATCTGACCTTCCCTCTTTTGTCTTTTAACAGTCTGTTGAGGTTCAGTCGTTTGTTTTTTATTTTTAGTCTGAGTGTAGTTAGAACCCAACTTTAATGTAAGCTATTTGGTTTGGCTTGGCCCATTTTAGACACTGCTGTCTCAAATTATCAGAAGAGACCACCGGATTGCCCTCCTTCATGTTAAACCTGATTGCATGACAAAGAATTGGCAAAAGCTAATGATATTCATTCTTTTGGCAGAATAACAGTCTATTTCTGAAGCCTGGTAAAAGGATTCTCTTTCCAGGAGGTGCGAGATAGAATGAAAAGAGTCTTGGTGAATGAGAAACTGACCCTGGATAGAATATGTTCTTCTAATTTAGACAGCAGTCTGGTGATCTGGTTGTGACCCCATGTTTTTTCTGGAGCCCAAAGGAGGGAGAGTATTGGAGAAAGGTTTCCCTACCTGCCCTGGTGATCCCCCCTTCGTATTTTTTTCTTCTTGCTTTTTGATTTTTCTTTTTCCTCTTCTCTTACTCCTTTTTTTTTCTTTTCTTCTTCCTCTGTCTCTTGCTTTCTTTCTACTCTGTTTCTATCATTCCCACCTTAATTGCCCAGTCTTAAAGTGATATATCAGGTAAAAGCAATTGTTACACCGTTGCATCGGGCTATGTTTGGCAATCTTGTCTGTTTTCAAAATCGAAGAAGAAATAGCCAAGATATCAATCTTTACAGTTTCACATCATAATGATTTATCTCCTAAGCAAGTGGGCGGGGCACTTGGACCTGTGATGCATAGTAATCAGTATAATGGACAGGGTCTGTAAGAGTTTGAGATCCTGCTTAAGACACCCTGGCTGTGCCCCCCCCCCCTCTTTGACATTTGCTAGGTGACATTATACCCCTAGACCAGCACTCCCAAACATATGCACGCACCCCTGCACTCCCCAACACATGCATGCACCCATTGCGCTCCCAAACACATGCATGCACTCCCAACACGTGCACACACATCCCTTGCACTCCCAAACATATGCATGCACCCCCGAACTCCCAAACACATGCACCCACCCCCGCATTCCTGAAAACATGTATGCACCCCTCACACTCCCGAACACATGCACACACCCCTTGCACTCCCAAACCCATTCACGCACCTCCAAACACATGAACGCACCTGGATACCTAGATCAGAGGCCAGATTTGCGTGCTGGACAGATTGGAGAGCCCCCTCCAGTGCAGATGCAGGCCAGGCTGATTGGAGACCCACCCCCTGTGCAGCCCCAGGATGGGCTGATTGAAGGGCATCCACCTGCAGCTTGGGCCAGGCTGATATGAGAGCCCCCCATGCAGCCCCGAGCCGGGCTGATGTGAGAGCACCCCCATGCAGCCCTGGGATGGGCTGATTGAAGAGCCACCTCCCGGCCCCACAGCCACGGGCTAGGCTGATGTGAGAGCACCCCTGTGAAGCCATTGGCTAGGCTGATCAGAGCACCATCTGCCTGGCTGCAAGAGGCCCGTGGCCAGTGCTTCTAAGAGTGACCGCACCCCCCTCCGCCCAGCTCTGCTGACAGCTTGGATTGAGCATTCGCATAGCAAGGAGGAGACTGGGTGAGGAGGAGGGCAGGGTTTAACTGTGCTTAAATGGCGGTTCCAACAGCCACCTTTCAAGAACCAATGAGAGGGCATGGTTAAATTTTTGATCCTTGAAGAAGCATTGGAGGCCCGAATCGAAGGGAATGGCCAGAGCATTTCCTCATTTATGGAGCCAACATGAGAGGAGGTACAGTGCTGGAATGATGCTTAATAAGGTAAGCTACTGTTTATTTTGTTTTTAGATCACACTGCGTTGGGACCCCAAAGTCTTTATTGCTAAATTGCTGCCTGTTGTAGGCTCTTGGGCTTGTTGCCTGCTGGACCTGGTTTTAACATTAAATAAAATGTAAAAAGCAATAAAAAGGTCAGACTATATGCCCATCTTTTTATATTTCAGTAACTTTATTGAGATTTTAATAAACCAAAACAGAATTCTGAAGATACCTTTTCTGCAATTCATGCAATGTTAACAAAAAAAATGAAAATATAAGCTTTTCCAACGGATAATTACCTAAATACCAAATTAATCATATTTTTTCAATAGATTAGTATAGTATTAGTCATAAAACTGAACGAAATATATCTAGATATCTGCCATTTAAATAAAAATAGAAACCATAAATTATAACCAAAAAAACAATAAATAGTACTAAGAAGAATATGGGGAATGAAAGAACTCAGAGCCCAGTTAGCAACCCCACCCCCAGGATTCTGGAATTCAGACCAAGGAATCGAAATCTCCCCAAATTGCAATGCTGAATTAAATAAAAATACTACTCAACTTCTCGTTGACCATTATCCAATTTAATTTATCAATAAACATTTGAAGTTTTAAAGTATGAGATTTCCATGAAGCATAGAAAATAAATGTATTGGGGAATCTGGAAATCCCCACAAGTTTTTTTAATAAGGCAACCAATGGAGATTTCTCCACCCATTTTCCCCATAACCAAATGCTTGGCTCCAAAACTTTACCACCTTAGGTCATACATTACACCATATATAAAACAGATCACCCACCTGTCCACAATCTCTGAGAGAACCTTTGGAACTACAAACCATCCATTTAACTCAATCTTCAACTTTAAAAGTTTGCTGTAAATCCGCTTCAAGTTCGTCTTCTTCATCTGTGAAGTATTTATATAAGGTAGAAATACAACCATCAGTTAGGCATAATTTCTCAGAAATAGTAATATTAACTCTATCCCCTTTCTTAATTATCCTAGGATTTAACATTGCTCTATTTGTCTATATGTGTATTCGTATTTTAAATGAAGTTGAAAATTACTATACTCTATAATTCACTTGAAGTCATAAAGTCTGCAATTTTATAGCGACCTTTCTGTGTCCACCATTTTAGATATGCTCTTTTTCTCCCAGGCTCAAAGTCAGGAATTTCCCCTAGGGGGGCTATCGGTGTATGTTTGGAAATCAGGTTGTGTTTTATTGCTAATAATATCCCAAAGAGCTAATACATTAAACAATACAATATAGCTGGCCTTTTTATCCACATGACAGAAACAATGGAAAACAGGTCACATGCTTTCTTTTTTTACATTGCCCAGCTGGGCTTTTCCTCAGTAATACACTTGTGTAAGTTGGGCTAATTGAGCAGCAACATAACTATATAAATTTGGGACCCAAAGCCCCCCTTATGTGTTGCTATATATGCAATTCTTGATTTATAGGAATAGGAAGTGTTCTAAGCAAATATAACAGTCTAGGTAACAAAGTAATTTTAATTGCCCTAATGTGCCCCAACCAAGACTGCCTCAGACCAGACCAGGAGTACATTCCCCCTCCAAATTTATGAAATATTGAAATGTAATTGTTTTTATATAATAAATGAAACAGGGGTTAGTAGGATCTCAAGATAAGCAATACTAACCGTTTTCCAAATGTGATTAAAGGATTGTTTTAAATTAATAACCTTTTGGTCCGAGAGTGTCAAATTCAACGTCTCAGACTTAGTATAATTGAATTTTAAGCCAGAAATTTTGCTAAATTTCTTGAGCATCTGAAATAAATTTGGAAGTGAACTATGGGTTGAGGAAACAAAAAATAGAAGTTTGTCAGCAAATAATGCATATTTCTGTTCTCTCCCTTCTTAATCGACAATGGTATCACAAATAATAATGACAACCCTGTCGAGTACCCCTGTATATATTAATAGACTTTGACTCAAATACTTTTACCCCTATAAATACATGAGGATCCCTATATAAATTTCTCAAAATATTTTGAAATGTAGTTCCAAAACCTTGTCTTCCAAAAACATTAAACATATAACCCCAAGGCAACGTGTCAAATGATTTATGTAAGTCTAATGAGAGAAGCATAGCCCTTCTTGCTCCTCCATGATCCCAGTTAGTTTGGACTGCAGAAATCAAATCATTTAATCTTCTGGTCTGATCCAAGGCCTACCTTCCTGGGAGTCAGTCAGTATTTATCAGGGGAATGGGTCTATAATTATTACAATCTCTTGGATCTTTTCCTGACTTTGGGAGGACACTAATGCTTTATTTTAATGTGCCAAATGCCAATCTCACTTCATCAGTCCTCGAGCTATTAAACCATAAAGTTAGAAGAGGTGATAGAAATGTTTTATAGTAAATGTTAGTAAAGCCATCCGGTCCAGGAGCTTTAGAGACCTTTAATTGCATTATTGCCATCTTAATATTCTTTTCTTCTATAGCTCTTTCTAAAATAAATATCCTTAAGAGTCTCTAATAATTGCGGAAATGGTATATACTGAAAAAAATCATCTGATTTAACTTTATCAAAAGGAGTAGGACATTATATAAATTGTTATAACATTTGAAAAAATCATCTAGGACACATACTGGATTACTAAAGTGAAAAGTGACCCTATTTTACCTCCTTGGTGATAAAACTTATGTCTATTCCATTTTTTTTAGCTTTGGTAGTAAGAGTCAGGTTTAACTTATTTTATGTAAAAGACCCTTGTGTGGATTTGATTTATAATGTTTGCATAGTTTATTTAATAATGCTTCTGAATTTTTCCTTTTCTTTCTACTTGCCAATTTGATCAGAACTCCTCTGATATATACCTTATGGGCTGCCCAGTTTAATGAAGAAGATGTATCAGAAGCTTTATTTTGATCAAAGAAAAGAGCTATTTCTTTTCCAGCTCAGTAAATTTCAGGATCACTTAATAAAGATTTAATAAAGATTCACTTAATAAAGTCCTATATCATTATCAAGTCCACAATCACTGGGGAATGATCAGCCCAATAGACTTCCTTTATAGAACAACACAATACATTGGGAGTGAATTTATATCTTATAAAAGCATGGTCAATCCTAGAAAGAGTATGGTGAACTTGAAAGAAAAAGGTATAGTTAGGGTAAATCTTTCACCAAGTATCTATAAGATCGTTAGAGTGCATGTACTTAGCAAATTTGATACTGGCTTTAGATATGGGATGCTGTGCGGCCAAACTTTTATATGTTTTGTCTGTTAATACATCAAGAGCAAGGTTGGAATCCCCTCCTAAAATTAATTGGCCTTCTGCCTTACTTATAACGTCCTCAATAAGTTGTTTAAAAAATGAGATAAGAGATAATGAGACTAGTTAGTGTCCAATCTTTCCCTTAACCAACAAAAATCTACCATCAGAATCTCCAATTGTGTCCATGTGTATGAATGGAATTCTGTTGGCTATACAAATAGCCACCCCTCTCTTCTTTATACTGCTGTTAGTCATGAAAAAGTTTCTATCCATAAAATAGGTCTCCTGTAGCATGACTATGTCAGCCCAGGAGAACCATAACAATGAAATGCTTTATCCCTTTTATTTGGGCGAATTAAAACCCTGAATGTTATGAGAAATAACTCTGAGTCCATTAACCAAACTAGCCATTAACCACCTCCCAAAATTGGTCTCTCTAAAAAAGACATACCAATTTAAGAAATGAAAAAACCTTTTCCATTTCACAAAGCAAGTTAAATGGTAAACAAGGCTCTGATTCCCCTAGTAAGAATACAAATAGAAAGAAAATGAAAAAAATCAGACACACAAAAACATCAAAAAACATTTTGACACAAAAATGAAACAAAAAAAATGTGATCAGAATCAGAAATTACCCAATACGGGTATTACGAACACCTAAATATTCCAGGAAAGAGTTGAGTCACAAGATTCCCCCCCCCCCCCCAAAAAATGGGGGTTAACCTGTGAATGAAGTCTTCCCCCATGTGCATGTCCACCCCGCATATCGGTAAAAAATATTAACCCTTAGGACAAATAAAGTCTATTAGTTTAAGGAACTATTTCCTTAAATATATATAACACTATAATGTCTATAGTACTAAACCCTAAACTATAAGACTCTGTTTACACACATTTTGTAAATATGCCATAGGGACATCGTATCAAAACAAATGCACTGTTACAACGCTGCACTTAAAAAGGTGTCTGCAGTGCTTTTTTAATGCTTTGTGCAACGCAACGCAGTGCAAATGTGTGAGCTATCTCATCTAGAATATTGTGCAGTGTTTCCTCTGCAGCACAGCAGTGCAGAGAAAGTGCAGAGGTGCAAACAGAGCACAAATCAACCAAAAATATTCAAAACTGTATAAACATAGTAAACAGCTATATTTTCAAAATAGTGTATAATTATTCTCTTCGTCTCATAATCCTCCTATTAGGATCAAAGTGTTATATGACATCAACCTATAAAATAAAATAAAAAATAACTTCCCCTACCCCAACACTTTTGGTTGAACTTGATGGACATATGTCTTTTTTCAACCGTATTAACTATGTAACTATGTAACCTAGATGTTGAAACTAAATGTTGAAAAATCAAGTAGAAAGTGCTAGAATCTTCTTCAACTCAGGTATCCACTCTGGAATGCTTACGAGATCTGCATTTTTCTTCCATAAAGGAGAAAGAGGTTGAAGTTTAGCCTTGCTTGTAGAAGATTCCCTCAGGCTAGATGATATAATGCCAAGATCAAGGAGTACATCTTCTCCCTCAAAAATAAAAGTTGCAAAGGAATAATTCTTGCCTTTCAAAGTACAATTCAAAGTTATGTTCTTCTGAATCAACTAAGGGCCTTATTTATGATGTGTGCCTTTCAGCGTAATGTTTGTGGCTGTGAGTTCCCTATGCAGCCTATCAAGGAGTAACTGACCTTCATCAGCATGAGGTAAAACAGCTCTTATCAGTTCTTTTATGGTCAAATCTAGATCTGTAAAGGATTCAGGAAGGTCTAGCACCCAAAAAATTATAAAGTTATAAATAGTATTTTCTTGGTCTTCCATTTTAATGAGATTGGTCTATCCGATGTGGCATTGATCCCATAATCTGCTCAGGTTGATTGATTCTAGTTACAGTTTCCTTACCCTTTCTTTCTATAGTATTAATTATTTGCCCTATATGCTCAAAATCTTTTTTCAAATCAGTAGTCAGCTTTAAGCTTTTTTTGTCCAGCAATAGTGATATATGTGATATAAGGGCATTATCTGTGCTTTAATGGAGTGTGAAGAATTACCTCGTGTGACTGACTGAATGAAAAACCAGCTGAATCTCTGTCACTAGCTGAAGCTCTGGAAACTGCTGACATTGAAGCTTCCAAGTAAGAAGATTTCTTCTCTGGTAAAATATTCCTTGTTTTTTGTTTCTCAGCTGTGGGCAGTTGTCTTTACTGAGTAACCGTACTGCAGCTGTCTCTCACAGGCAGTGCCTTCGGCCATTACAGTCATCAATGCGGGACCTGTCCCCACACGCTGTCAGCATTGTTCCCGGGGAATTTTTGACATGGGCACCTAGTTTACCTCAGAAAAGAATGTCCTTTATGCTGCTGTGCAAGGCGTTTGTCTCAGGTCGCAGTACAATGCTTTTATACCCAAGGGGTTCAGAGCTCCTGACTCATGTGACCACCATGTTCAGGCTCACACATTCACCCCCATGCCTATATCTTGTTAAAAAAAAAGATTGTTTCAAGCAGCCAAATGGCCAGTCTCCAGTTATACCTTTCGGAGGGAGATTCAGTGCTTTTTCAGGTGGGTACAAGTGTGGGGGGATTAGGCAAACCATCTGCCCAGTATGCGGTGTACTCCCTGAAGGGCTCTGAACCCTGCAGACAGGGCCGGCTCCAGGTTTATGTGGGTCGTTGGGCGGCATGGTCTCAGTGGGCTCCTTTGTGTTGAAGAGTCACGTCACATCACTGAGGGATGTCCCAAATCTGGTTCCCCCCTAAGGATCATGCTATTTGTTTCACCAGTTTGAGTTAACGGCCAAACAAGGGGGGTTCTTATACAAACAGGGGTATCCCAAATTGAGATGTAAAGCGGACCAAGATTCAGGGGTGGAATTGCTTGCATAGTGGGTATGCCAGCAATCCCAGTGGGTTTTACACAGTATCACAGATTGGGATGCTCCAGGGATAGGAAATCAGCTGGGGTTGGCAACTTAACAGTAGAACAAAACCCGGCACTTTCTCCCCTGGAATCTAAATCGAGATGCCCCATTGTATGGAACTCCCACCATTCGAGGAGATGTGGACATCAGCTGTGGCGGTGCCCTCCCAGTCCGCCGCTGGTCAAGCGCCGTTGCATACCCCAAAGGCCGGCCCTGTCATTGGGCCCCCCAGAGGGTGGGGGCCCCCGGCAGCTTCCCCGCCTTGCCGGGTGCTGACGCCGGCCCTGCCTTCAGATGCCTAATGTGCGGGTCTAGTAGCTCCGATGGAAGAGGAGAAACTTAAATTCTCATTCAAAAGGTGAAAGTTGTTCAGGCAAATTTCCTCTCCCATAAGAAAACCCGTAAACCCAGCTGCAATAATAAGGTGGAAAGCAGCACACCTGATGCCTGTCCCATGTACCTCTCCTCCATTTCTTGCAGTGCTTGGTAGAAGCAGTAGCAAGGCTCCAAGTTTGTCCCTCCTTTCAATTTCATTCCTCCAAGACTATGGCCCTTATTTATGAAGGAATAGCGACAGGTAGCGACTGGTGAGCGACCGGTAATGACGGGCACCGCCACGAGAACGCCGGCTCCCCACCACAATCACACATTTATCAAGCCGATCCTGCTTAGCGGCTGAGATAGCGCCATATAGCCACTCATTCATCATTATTCCAGCCTCAACCCACAACGCCAGCGTCCGACCTTGAACAGCGACAGGTATGATCTCTCGCTACCTGGCGCTCTCCAATGCATTTCAATGGAACAATCTTTAAATATTAATAATTAATTGTTATTAATGTTTTTGTTTTTTTTTTTGTTTTTTAATGTGAAATATTCTGTGACCACTTCTGCCATGTTAGCTTATTTTTTTAAGGTAAAAAAAAAATAAATACAAAAATTTGTGCAGAATTGATATTACAGGTCTGATATTATTGTATTCATATTACTAAATTCTTAAAAAAATTTTTTTTTTTTGGTTTCCAAAAATATGGTGGTTTGGGGGTTAAAAAACTACTTTTAACACATCGCCGCCAGCGCTCTGGGGTTTAAACATGCATTTCACAGCGCTTTAATTTTTTGAGCGTGATTTTTTGATGAATATGGTGGGAGCCGGTCGCTCTGACCAGTCGCTATCATGCGCACCCATACATCGCGGAACCTGTCAAATAGCGACTCGTCACCTTGTATTCAACATTACTGCACACCGTCGCTACCAACAACCGAACAACGGCCAAGCACAGCGACTACTAGCGGGCTCTGTGAAAATACCGCTACAGTCGCTCAACTGTCGGTACCTGCCGCCATTAATGAATCGGCCTCTATGTAAAAAAGGGTCTAACAAGCACTCTGTCCCTAGTGCACTCAGTATGAGCAAGCCGCAGTCGACCAATAGCTGTCTCTGATCACAACCGAGTGTGCTCAGGACTCCTAAAGTTACATTAGGACATGCCCTTTCCAGCTTAGCCACAACTTAGATAAAGCAAATAAAACTTGAAATATATAAAGTATTTACATATAATCTGAGATTTTGATATGTCTTGAAATAGCTCATTTTATACTGTTCCTAAGTGGAATAAGGTGGAAGGAAGCTAACGTGTGCCTGGACAGGGACTTTAATCAGATTCAGAAATACCCAAATGCCAAGCAGCAGGCCAACTTACCCAAAACCAGAGTAGTGTTTTGTTTTGTGCAGCTTGTCTATGCCAAAAATGAGACACCTGAGGGTCCAATGTCGGTCAGATAGGATGAGCTCCATCAAGACTCCCTTCAGCACGCCCACTTTATTAATTGCAATAGAGGGTGTGTGCTAAACCCTCGACAAATAGTGGTTAATTTGGTTATAATTGCACACCATAAGACGTTTGCTAGCAAGAGATAACCAGAAAATAAAGACGGGGTTCAAAGTATAGCAAACAGTGCCTGCTTATGGCACTACAGAATATGTACTCAATAAGAAGGGTGCTATGATAAATGAACTCCCAAAACTACATTTATGCAAAATAAGTGACACGTTTAATATATGTGTAATTGCACAATTATACAAAAATACAAAAGGTATATATGCATACAGAGAAATAAATTCACATAAGAAAAGGGATCCCGTGTCCTACAAAAGAGATGCAAAAGGATGCAATTCACATCGAGTGGTGATAGCAGGTTTGTAGGTCATAATGGGCACAGGACACCCAGGCAATTGATAAACAGTCACCAATGCATAAAGATCAGCAATATGGTCAATAAATGTAGATAATCAGAATAACCAGATGCAGTATACCTAATAGGGATGACAGTATGGACCCTCAACGCATATATACCTTTTGTATTTTGTATAATTGTGCTATTACACATATATTAAACTTGTCACCTATTTTGCATAAATATAGTTTTGGGAGTTCACTTATTATAGCAGTCTTCTTATTGAGTACATGTGTGCTAAAACCTCGGTATGCCCACTCCTTTGCAATGAATGGAGTGAGCATGCAGAGAGGCGTGATTCCATTTTGAAAGATACAGAGAAAATAAACTGGCGCAGGATAATGCAGTGCGTGTTTTCTGTTAGTACGTTTGAAAAAGCCAGGCAGACAGAGGAGCTGAGGGGGGCACAGGGTGTGAATAGATTTTTTAGTGTATTTTTCTCTGAACAATCCCCTTAAAATTTACATTTAGCATGTCTTTTCTGGGGGATTTACATACTGTAAGGATCTGGGGCGAACGGCAGTGACACAGACGACAGATCTTCAAATCAAAGTAATTTATTGAAAATAAATGTTCAACAGCCAAAAATCTCTTACTTCAGAGAAGGTTGCAGCCTACAATGCAGTACATCAAGCGGTTACTTCACCAGCTCTAGTAAAGTCCAGGGTAGGATAATCCAGCAAACTGCAAGTCCTTGTTGTAACAGGTCCACTTACAGGGAATACAAGTCCATGCTGTTAATCCACAAGTCCAAGTTCGGGGAACACAAAGTCCTTCGGCTGCAATCAGTGCTGTCAGTCTCTGTGAGCAGTACAGCCTGGGCTCCTCATCCCAGGCTGTTCACCAGCCAACTGAAAGCCTCATCGGCTCCTTTTATTAGGCTTCCCCACAATTAGCCTCATCACCTGGGTGAGACCTGGGATTAGGGAAAAAATCTGTAGAGGACTGGGGATGTGGACTGGGATCCTGTACACCCGGCATGGATCATGCCTGATTGAGAAAAGCAAGGGAAAAATATACACCATTCATCACTTTCCCATACACCTTACCACAATACCTACATATAACACATGACAAACAGGCTTCATACATGAATATTATTAGTCATATCATTGTGGACAGATAAAGGGAAACATGTTTACTTCTATTTCCACCCTATTTTCCTTTAGATCCTTATTGTAGTCTACAGTACATTGAATATATCTGTCACATTTGTACAGGATGTCTTGAATTACAAGGACTTTTATCTTGAATTACAATTTAATAGTCAGAAGATAGGGAATTGAAGCAATAGTCTACCCAGTAGGGTGCCTTAATATGGAGAGATAGAAATAGAGTATCTTACAGCCCGAAGAAGTCATTTCCAAAGTTAGTATAAGTATAGTAGTGTACAAATAAATAAATAATACGGTCAACGGTCCTTACTGATTGGCCAGGTATATACCCCATGAGTCCTTCAAGTCCATGTGAAACATCACTGTAACTATGAAGTCTCACATGTGTCTATAAACATACATCAAACTTACAGTACATCAAATTGTATGTACTCTAACCTATCGGGTGTTGGTCAATGAACCAACACTCTTTTTTTCTTTAATGGGTGTTGGTTTGGCTGTCTGCTCATCGCAATAAGCTTGGGGGCGCATCTGGAATGCTGGAGCCCCCTTGGAGTTAACCTCCCCCTAATGCTCATCTTCATTATGAGGCAGTGCTGGGAAAGGAGACCTGCGATTGGTCGCCGGTTGGTCACCATGTCGTGCCAGTGGGCGGCGTAGAGGACAGCCAATCGCGGGGCTCCTTTCCCGGTGCTGGCGCATAATGAGCATTTGGAGCGTTCTGGGAGGTTATCTGTGAGGGGGGCTCCAACTTTCTGCATGCCCCTCTCCAGAGGAGAAGCTAGGCACCTGGGGCAAAAATTCGAAATGGCACCCCCCATCTGTGCTCAGGCCCCTATTTGGCACCCTCTAACCTGCTGCACCCGGAGCAAGTGCCCCCCTTCTCCCCCCTAGCAACACCCCACCCCCTGAGCTTGAGCAGACAGAGGGACCAACATCCATTAAAGAAAAACGAGTAATGGTCCGGTTTAAAGTTGATGTCCACTACAAATGTAACCCCTCCCCTGATACTGAAGCAGGGTGGGGGTTACAACATAAAAACTCCTTACCTTGTCCAGGATCCAGTGCGGTTACCGGCTCCCCTGTGGTCGGTGCACAGGAATTGCATGGAGTGGCTTTCCCCTTGTCTACCCACTCATTTAAGTGAATGCGTGGGCGGGGCAGTGCATCAGATCTAAGATGGCAGCACCCAGTGCCAGATCCAATAGTAACATCTCCTGTTACTATTGCAGAGTAGAGTTTAAGTCCAAAGCTATACAGTCTTAGCAACACTCACAATAAAACATCTAAGCAACTGAAATTAAAATAAGCTGCTCGGTGGCGGGTACACAAGAATACAGGGATTCTATTATAGATTCCATTATTTACAACGATGCTGACATACAAACATTTTATCTCTTGACTTTTTGTAGACGCAATATGAAAAACGTGGCATCGAGCGACACAAACATTTCTGAACAATTCAACAAAGCAGAATTGTATGGATTGCCACCGAGAGGCAGCATAAACGATGCCTCATTTTCCACAAAGCGAGCTCTGTGGGTTTTCAGCAGAGAAATCCGGAATAATCTGCACATGTACAAATAACAGAGCAAGTCAAATGAGGAGAGAATGGCTAGCAGCTTGTCAGGAAAGAAAGAAGAAGTTTTCAGAAGAGGCCCCGGAAACTCACGTTGAGTTGGCAGCTCGGAATAGCTTGAAAGCCTCATTGCTAAATCCTTGCAGTTTCTGTTGTGGAAATGGCGAAGCAGCCAGTGATTGTGGAAAGGATGTAGAGTTTTGTTTGTTACTCTGCCAGCTCATTAAAATGTGGTTTCCTTTATCAAAGCCTAGTTCCTAAGCATTCTGGGAAAATGGTATACTTCCAGCAGCTCCTCCACCTGCCTGACAACTCTTTATCTGGCCTCTCCAGGTCACTAGAGTTTCCCACATGGGAAGTTTTTTCCTTGTGTATTTCCTGCAGGATTACATCACAGTTTCAAAAACATGCTCATTATAATGTGCCTGTTTCTTTGCATGATGTCCATGAATTATATATGAACTGTATCCCTTAGATAAGTAATAGATTTTCAGATTAGGTTTCCAGCTTCCCTGTCCAAAACCTTTATCTTCTGTTGCATTATACAAAGTAACAAGGAAATTTCAAGTCCATACATGTTACAAACAAGTACCCCGCTCACAAATGGTATTCAGAGAGGGTGGTTTCCA
The DNA here is from genome assembly GCA_027917425.1 of Gastrophryne carolinensis. NCBI lineage: Eukaryota > Metazoa > Chordata > Amphibia > Anura > Microhylidae > Gastrophryne > Gastrophryne carolinensis. The sequence goes on from CM051240.1 coordinate 59,162,203, forward strand.
AATGTAGAACTAGAACCGGTGGAGGTCTTCACAGTGTGGTAGCTTAACATGGTCTTGAGGCTCAAAGATCTGCCAGCATAGATGCTTAGCACAAGGCAGTTAGCAAATACAAGGTCTTAACAGGAGCCACAAATAGTATTAATGACCTGGTTGTAAGGTATTAAAAGTAGTGAGAGGAGGAACTACTTAAACACCTCAACTGAAAAGAAAAATCCAACCAAGCTTGTGGTTTCCTTCTCCTGGGTGGAATAAATGCCTGGGGTGTCTCCTGTCTCCTGAGATAGCTTGTGGAGAACAAAAGAATTGCATGATGGGTAAAAGTATCTGCACACATCAAAAGATTTGCAAAAGCATTAAAGAGGATTTTTTACTACCCCAGTGTTTTTCCTCCTCCCTGGGCCATCCCATTGTGTGAAATATCCTAAACTCACATCTCCTGCAATTCCATAATGCATAGAAAGGTCGCAATCCAATCAGCGGCTTGAACTCCATTCCGTTTTTACTTTTATGCAAGTAAAAGCTAGGCCCTGGCTGCACCCCCACTCCTCTGGGTCTTAACCTGAGCCGCAAAAAGTTTTAATGACCTGGTTGCAAGGTATTAAAGGGGCTGTATAAAAATGTGTTAGAGGGTGGGAGGAGGAACTACTTATACACTTCCACTGAAAAAAAAAAAATCCAACCAAGCTTGTGGTTTCCTTCTCCTGGGTGGAATAAATGCCTGGGGTGTCTCCTGTCTCCTGAGACAGCCTGTGGAGAACAAGAGCATTGCATGATGGGTAAAAGTATCTGTACGCATAAAAATATTTGAAAGAGACAAAACCCATGATTTTAACTACCCCAAGTTTTTTCCTCCTCCCTAGGCCATCCCATTGTGTGAAAGATCCTAAACTCACCTCTCCTGAGATTCCACGATGCATAGAAATGTCGCAAGCCAATCAGCGTCTTGAACTCCATTCAGTTTTTACTTTTATGCAAGTAAAAGCTATGCACTGGCTGCGCCCCAATCCTCTGCGTACCTGTCCCAGCCAATCAGAAATGCCGGGTGTACACTGAAGGTCAGCAGGGTTAATGCATAGTGGGGTGATTGGCAGGATTTCACACAGCAGGACATCCCAAATCAATGGCAAACAGACAGGGAGGTAACCAGGTCTTTTAGACTCCAGGTAGGTGATTGCTCCTATTAATCCTATCTCACGCTCAGGGCCAGTTTAAGTGTGGTGGAGGCCCCTGGGCACAAAATCTGGTGGAGGCCCCAGATACAGTATTTTTTTTCCTTTAAAATAATAGTCCATAGCCCATATACCACCAGAACGACAAGCAGCTGACCCCACCAATCAGTTACTTAGCTGGGCTGTTATTTTAAATGGAAAATAAATACTCCACCAGATTCTGTGCCAAGGGGCCTCCACCACACGTGGAGGCTGATTCACTACTAACGCTGGGTATCGGCAGATGAGCGTCTGTATAGCGGCGCTTAGAGCGACGCTAGTAGACGCTGTAATCGGGTATCGGGTGTTGTAACAGAGCGCCTCAGTCGCTGTAGTAACCTGGCCGGCATTGTTGAATGTGACTTATGTTGGGCGCTCTAACACCAGTACAGCGCGGCAGGGAGCAAGAGGTAGCACCAGCTCAGTGTGACCGACTCTCGGCGCTCCACACACAAGGGGACACACACAGCGTCGGCACTCTAAATCTGGTCGCTATAGCATAGAGCGGCAGATGCTCTGTGATTAAAGTCTGTTTTTGAACACTTATACACCAGTAACAAAGCGAAAACACATGGAATGACATTGTTTTAACACTGTGACATTAACAATTTAGTGCCAGAACTGTAAAGACAATTCTGCATAAAAATATAAAAAGTCAAAAAAAGTTTCTAAAAGTGGTCAATAACAGGCCAACAAGGGTGTTTTACACAAAGGGGCATCCCAAATCAGGATGTGAAAATCCAGGATTTTGGTCCACTTTAACAAGAGTTCGATAATCTTATTTATGTAAATTTCTGAATGCGTATATGATATACAATGACCAGCTAAAGGCAATTATTCCAAAATCTCTGGCTTTCTTCAACAATAATACAGTCAACTGCCTCCAGGAACACATAGGCCCTTATTAGAAGAAGGGATAGCGTCAGGTAGCGCCTGGTTAATGAGAGGCAGCGACTGATAGCGACTGGTCAACGCCGGACACGGCACGCAATTACACATTTATCAAGCAGAATCTGTTTAGTGATTGGAATAGCGCCATGTAGAGTCTGATTCACAGCCTCAGCGAACAGCGCCAGTGTTCAGCCTTGCACAGTGCCAGGTATGACCTCTTGCTACCTGGCGCTCTCCCATACATCCTTTTCTTCTCTTTAAACAGGTTTTTTTTTATTTTTTTTATTTTTTTTTTTTTAAATCACTAATAATTCTTTGACCTCTTCTGGCATTGAAAAAGCAGTTTTTTCATAATTTTTTCATTTTTTAAATATTTCCTCAAAAATGACATTACAGGTCTGGCATTAAAGTGTTCATGTTACAATGTTGTTACAATGTAATTCCATATGTTTTCGCTTTGTTACTAGTGGAAAGATGCTTGAAAACAGACTTTAAACACACCGCCTCCTGCGCTCTGGGCTTCAAACAAATATTTTTCAGCGCCAGAGATTTGTGAGGCTGTTTTTTTCCTGAATATGGTGTGAGTCGGTCGCTATGAGCAGTCGCTAACATGCGCTCCCATACAGCGCTGTACTTGTCAAATAGCGACTCCTCACAATGTATTCACCATTACTAGGGATGAGCGAATCGATCCGGACGAACCCGGATTCGATCCGAATTTCAGGAAAAATTCGATTCGGATCGAATCCGAATTTCCCCGCGATTCGATCACTCGAAGTTTTCCTTTAACATCCATTCATTTACATTTACAGGCATTCTAAGATGGCGGACGGGACATGTCTGGACATGTATCCCGCGCCAGTGCAAGCTGGGGCAGTCACATGCAGCCTATCAGCAGCCAGCAAGCCCGGTGACGTCACACAGCGGTATTTAACGGCGGCCATCTTGCTTTTCCTCATTTCTCTATTGCATTCGTGAGAGACAGAACGCTGTGTAGCTGAGGGACAGACAGGGACAGGCTGGAGACAGGCAGGAGACAGACAGGAGACAGACAGAAAGTCAGCGAAAAACAGGGAAAGGAAGGGAAAATCGGAGGCTGTCAGTTTTTTTTTTTTTTTTCATCCAGCCTGACAGGCTTTGTTAGCGTTTTCAGGCTGCTTATACTAACTGTGCATATATACTGAACTGATCTTAAGTCTGCTGTGAGGCATCCCATTCTGTGACTACAGCAGCCTCTGTTTAAGACCATATAAGCATTTGCTCTTATCATATTTGAAATTAGGCCTGATAAAGACACTTTTGCTGGGCAAAGCACTACTGGACCCTGCCAGGTGCACTCCTATTTGGGGCATCCCATTCTGTGACTACAGCAGCCTCTGTTTAAGACCATATAAGCATTTGCTCTTATCATATTTGAAATTAGGCCTGATAAAGACACTTTTGCTGGGCAAAGCACTACTGGACCCTGCCAGGTGCACTCCTATTTGGGGCATCCCATTCTGTGACTACAGCAGCCTCTGTTTAAGACCATATAAGCATTTGCTCTTATCATATTTGAAATTTGGCCTGATAAAGACACTTTTGCTGGGCATAGCACTACTGGACCCTGCCAGGTGCACTCCTATTTGGGGCATCCCATTCTGTGACTAAAGCAGCCTCTGTTTAAGACCATATAAGCATTTGCTCTTATCATATTTGAAATTAGGCCTGATAAAGACACTTTTGCTGGGCATAGCACTACTGGACCCTGCCAGGTGCACTCCTATTTGGGGCATCCCATTCTGTGACTACAGCAGCCTCTGTTTAAGACCATATAAGCATTTGCTCTTATCATATTTGAAATTAGGCCTGATAAAGACACTTTTGCTGGGCAAAGCACTACTGGACCCTGCCAGGTGCACTCCTATTTGGGGCATCCCATTCTGTGACTACAGCAGCCTCTGTTTAAGACCATATAAGCATTTGCTCTTATCATATTTGAAATTAGGCCTGATAAAGACACTTTTGCTGGGCATAGCACTACTGGACCCTGCCAGGTGCACTCCTATTTGGGGCATCCCATTCTGTGACTACAGCAGCCTCTGTTTAAGACCATATAAGCATTTGCTCTTATCATATTTGAAATTAGGCCTGATAAAGACACTTTTGCTGGGCAAAGCACTACTGGACCCTGCCAGGTGCACTCCTATTTGGGGCATCCCATTCTGTGACTACAGCAGCCTCTGTTTAAGACCATATAAGCATTTGCTCTTATCATATTTGAAATTAGGCCTGATAAAGACACTTTTGCTGGGCAAAGCACTACTGGACCCTGCCAGGTGCACTCCTATTTGGGGCATCCCATTCTGTGACTACAGCAGCTTCTGTTTAAGACCATATAAGCATTTGCTCTTATCATATTTGAAATTAGGCCTGATAAAGACACTTTTGCTGGGCAAAGCACTACTGGACCCTGCCAGGTGCACTCCTATTTGGGGCATCCCATTCTGTGACTAAAGCAGCCTCTGTTTAAGACCATATAAGCATTTGCTCTTATCATATTTGAAATTAGGCCTGATAAAGACACTTTTGCTGGGCAAAGCACTACTGGACCCTGCCAGGTGCACTCCTATTTGGGGCATCCCATTCTGTGACTACAGCAGCCTCTGTTTAAGACCATATAAGCATTTGCTCTTATCATATTTGAAATTAGGCCTGATAAAGACACTTTTGCTGGGCAAAGCACTACTGGACCCTGCCAGGTGCACTCCTATTTGGGGCATCCCATTCTGTGACTACAGCAGCCTCTGTTTAAGACCATATAAGCATTTGCTCTTATCATATTTGAAATTAGGCCTGATAAAGACACTTTTGCTGGGCAAAGCACTACTGGACCCTGCCAGGTGCACTCCTATTTGGGGCATCCCATTCTGTGACTAAAGCAGCCTCTGTTTAAGACCATATAAGCATTTGCTCTTATCATATTTGAAATTAGGCCTGATAAAGACACTTTTGCTGGGCAAAGCACTACTGGACCCTGCCAGGTGCACTCCTATTTGGGGCATCCCATTCTGTGACTACAGCAGCCTCTGTTTAAGACCATATAAGCATTTGCTCTTATCATATTTGAAATTAGGCCTGATAAAGACACTTTTGCTGGGCAAAGCACTACTGGACCCTGCCAGGTGCACTCCTATTTGGGGCATCCCATTCTGTGACTACAGCAGCCTCTGTTTAAGACCATATAAGCATTTGCTCTTATCATATTTGAAATTAGGCCTGATAAAGACACTTTTGCTGGGCAAAGCACTACTGGACCCTGCCAGGTGCACTCCTATTTGGGGCATCCCATTCTGTGACTAAAGCAGCCTCTGTTTAAGACCATATAAGCATTTGCTCTTATCATATTTGAAATTAGGCCTGATAAAGACACTTTTGCTGGGCATAGCACTACTGGACCCTGCCAGGTGCACTCCTATTTGGGGCATCCCATTCTGTGACTACAGCAGCCTCTGTTTAAGACCATATAAGCATTTGCTCTTATCATATTTGAAATTAGGCCTGATAAAGACACTTTTGCTGGGCATAGCACTACTGGACCCTGCCAGGTGCACTCCTATTTGGGGCATCCCATTCTGTGACTACAGCAGCCTCTGTTTAAGACCATATAAGCATTTGCTCTTATCATATTTGAAATTAGGCCTGATAAAGACACTTTTGCTGGGCAAAGCACTACTGGACCCTGCCAGGTGCACTCCTATTTGGGGCATCCCATTCTGTGACTACAGCAGCCTCTGTTTAAGACCATATAAGCATTTGCTCTTATCATATTTGAAATTAGGCCTGATAAAGACACTTTTGCTGGGCAAAGCACTACTGGACCCTGCCAGGTGCACTCCTATTTGGGGCATCCCATTCTGTGACTACAGCAGCCTCTGTTTAAGACCATATAAGCATTTGCTCTTATCATATTTGAAATTAGGCCTGATAAAGACACTTTTGCTGGGCAAAGCACTACTGGACCCTGCCAGGTGCACTCCTATTTGGGGCATCCCATTCTGTGACTAAAGCAGCCTCTGTTTAAGACCATATAAGCATTTGCTCTTATCATATTTGAAATTAGGCCTGATAAAGACACTTTTGCTGGGCATAGCACTACTGGACCCTGCCAGGTGCACTCCTATTTGGGGCATCCCATTCTGTGACTACAGCAGCCTCTGTTTAAGACCATATAAGCATTTGCTCTTATCATATTTGAAATTAGGCCTGATAAAGACACTTTTGCTGGGCATAGCACTACTGGACCCTGCCAGGTGCACTCCTATTTGGGGCATCCCATTCTGTGACTACAGCAGCCTCTGTTTAAGACCATATAAGCATTTGCTCTTATCATATTTGAAATTAGGCCTGATAAAGACACTTTTGCTGGGCAAAGCACTACTGGACCCTGCCAGGTGCACTCCTATTTGGGGCATCCCATTCTGTGACTACAGCAGCCTCTGTTTAAGACCATATAAGCATTTGCTCTTATCATATTTGAAATTAGGCCTGATAAAGACACTTTTGCTGGGCAAAGCACTACTGGACCCTGCCAGGTGCACTCCTATTTGGGGCATCCCATTCTGTGACTACAGCAGCCTCTGTTTAAGACCATATAAGCATTTGCTCTTATCATATTTGAAATTAGGCCTGATAAAGACACTTTTGCTGGGCAAAGCACTACTGGACCCTGCCAGGTGCACTCCTATTTGGGGCATCCCATTCTGTGACTACAGCAGCCTCTGTTTAAGACCATATAAGCATTTGCTCTTATCATATTTGAAATTAGGCCTGATAAAGACACTTTTGCTGGGCAAAGCACTACTGGACCCTGCCAGGTGCACTCCTATTTGGGGCATCCCATTCTGTGACTAAAGCAGCCTCTGTTTAAGACCATATAAGCATTTGCTCTTATCATATTTGAAATTAGGCCTGATAAAGACACTTTTGCTGGGCAAAGCACTACTGGACCCTGCCAGGTGCACTCCTATTTGGGGCATCCCATTCTGTGACTACAGCAGCCTCTGTTTAAGACCATATAAGCATTTGCTCTTATCATATTTGAAATTAGGCCTGATAAAGACACTTTTGCTGGGCAAAGCACTACTGGACCCTGCCAGGTGCACTCCTATTTGGGGCATCCCATTCTGTGACTAAAGCAGCCTCTGTTTAAGACCATATAAGCATTTGCTCTTATCATATTTGAAATTAGGCCTGATAAAGACACTTTTGCTGGGCATAGCACTACTGGACCCTGCCAGGTGCACTCCTATTTGGGGCATCCCATTCTGTGACTACAGCAGCCTCTGTTTAAGACCATATAAGCATTTGCTCTTATCATATTTGAAATTAGGCCTGATAAAGACACTTTTGCTGGGCATAGCACTACTGGACCCTGCCATGGCATCCAATTCTGTGACTAAAGCAGCCTCTGTTTAAGACCATATAAGCATTTGCTCTTATCATATTTGAAATTAGCCTGATAAAGACACTTTTGCTGGGTATAGCACTACTGGACCCTGCCAGGTGCACTCCTATTTGGGGCATCCCATTCTGTGACTACAGCAGCCTCTGTTTAAGACCATATAAGCATTTGCTCTTATCATATTTGAAATTAGGCCTGATAAAGACACTTTTGCTGGGCAAAGCACTACTGGACCCTGCCAGGTGCACTCCTATTTGGGGCATCCCATTCTGTGACTACAGCAGCCTCTGTTTAAGACCGTATAAGCCATTTGCACTTATCATATTTGAAATTAGGCCTGATAAAGACACTTTTGCTGGGCAAAGCACTACTGGACCCTGCCAGGTGCACTCCTATTTGGGGCATCCCATTCTGTGACTACAGCAGCCTCTGTTTAAGACCATATAAGCATTTGCTCTTATCATATTTGAAATTAGGCCTGATAAAGACACTTTTGCTGGGCAAAGCACTACTGGACCCTGCCAGGTGCACTCCTATTTGGGGCATCCCATTCTGTGACTACAGCAGCCTCTGTTTAAGACCATATAAGCATTTGCTCTTATCATATTTGAAATTAGGCCTGATAAAGACACTTTTGCTGGGCAAAGCACTACTGGACCCTGCCAGGTGCACTCCTATTTGGGGCATCCCATTCTGTGACTACAGCAGCCTCTGTTTAAGACCATATAAGCATTTGCTCTTATCATATTTGAAATTAGGCCTGATAAAGACACTTTTGCTGGGCAAAGCACTACTGGACCCTGCCAGGTGCACTCCTATTTGGGGCATCCCATTCTGTGACTACAGCAGCCTCTGTTTAAGACCATATAAGCATTTGCTCTTATCATATTTGAAATTAGGCCTGATAAAGACACTTTTGCTGGGCAAAGCACTACTGGACCCTGCCAGGTGCACTCCTATTTGGGGCATCCCATTCTGTGACTACAGCAGCCTCTGTTTAAGACCATATAAGCATTTGCTCTTATCATATTTGAAATTAGGCCTGATAAAGACACTTTTGCTGGGCAAAGCACTACTGGACCCTGCCAGGTGCACTCCTATTTGGGGCATCCCATTCTGTGACTACAGCAGCCTCTGTTTAAGACCATATAAGCATTTGCTCTTATCATATTTGAAATTAGGCCTGATAAAGACACTTTTGCTGGGCATAGCACTACTGGACCCTGCCAGGTGCACTCCTATTTGGGGCATCCCATTCTGTGACTACAGCAGCCTCTGTTTAAGACCATATAAGCATTTGCTCTTATCATATTTGAAATTAGGCCTGATAAAGACACTTTTGCTGGGCAAAGCACTACTGGACCCTGCCAGGTGCACTCCTATTTGGGGCATCCCATTCTGTGACTACAGCAGCCTCTGTTTAAGACCATATAAGCATTTGCTCTTATCATATTTGAAATTAGGCCTGATAAAGACACTTTTGCTGGGCAAAGCACTACTGGACCCTGCCAGGTGCACTCCTATTTGGGGCATCCCATTCTGTGACTACAGCAGCCTCTGTTTAAGACCATATAAGCATTTGCTCTTATCATATTTGAAATTAGGCCTGATAAAGACACTTTTGCTGGGGCAAAGCACTACTGGACCCTGCCAGGTGCACTCCTATTTGGGGCATCCCATTCTGTGACTACAGCAGCCTCTGTTTAAGACCATATAAGCATTTGCTCTTATCATATTT